>CM061133.1:152422130-153002156 GCA_030789695.1 Scilla litardierei
TAAGATATGAGCGATATGAAGCTCGTCACTAATGACTTACTCCAAAACTCAACGATCTAAGGAAGAAGCTAGAAAATCACCACGAAACGAACGAAAACGAAAGCTACGGAGACGGGAAACCACACATAAGGAGAAAATCCACCAAAACGAATATATAATATAGATAATCCAAATACATGAAAACCAGTCGTTACATCCTCCCCAACTTAAGAAAATTCCGTCCTCGGAATCTCCCAACACTCACGTGTCCAGGAACAAAAGTGGGTAGCGCTCTCGCATCTCATCCTCATTCTCCCAAGTAGACTCTCCTGGCGAGCCGTGTCGCCACATCTCCCTCACAAGGTTGACAACCTTGTTCTGGAGTGACTTCTGACGCCTGTCCAAAATCTGCACGGGCAGCTGGTCATACGTCATATCAGGGCGAACGGTAATATCTGAGAAATCCACAGCATGAGATGGATCACTGATGTATCGACGAAGCTGCGACACATGGAAAACATTGTGAACTCCTTCCAAAGATGGCGGCAAGGCTAAGCGGTAGGCTACCTCGCCAACTCTCTCCAGAATGTCAAACGGTCCAATGTATCGCGGGGTCAACTTCCCTCGCTTCCCAAAGAGAATCACACCACGATTCGGGGAAATCTTCAAGAACACATGGTCGCCTGGCTGAAACTCCAAAGGACACCATTTAGCATCCGCCCAATGCTTAAAACGGTCCTGAGCAATCCTCAACCTCTCCCGAATGTTCCTGACAACATCCACGGCCTCCACGATCATTTCAGGTCCCAACAGCTCCCGATCACCAACGTCATCCCAAATCAATGGCGATCGATATTTCCTCCCATACAGCGCGGTGAAAGGCGCCATGCCAATACTCGCCTGGAAGCTGTTGTTGTAAGAGAACTCTACCAGATGTAGATGGTCCTCCCACGAACCCTTGAAATCCAACATGCATGCCCTCAGCATGTCCTCCAAGATCTGAATCGTCCGCTCGGACTGGCCATCCGTCTGCGGATGGTACGCCGTGCTGAAACTCAGACGCGTACCCAAACTCTTCTGCAAACTCTGCCAGAACTGAGATGTGAGCCTCGTGTCTCTGTCCGACACGATACGCATAGGGACTCCGTGAATTCGTACGATCTCATGCACGATTCACGTTACATCACCATCTAGACTAGGAAAAGGAAATAGAAACGGAGAGTAAAAGAATTTACCTCCATGTATCTCCTTGCTAGCGCCTCGGTGGACTGTCCTACTCGGAACAGAATAAAGTGAGCGGATTTGGTCAATCGATCTACAATCACCCAAATCGCGTCATTCTGCTTCGGACTCCAAGGTAGTCCAGTCACGAAGTCCATAGTGATGTGTTGACACTTCCACTCTGGAATCAGAAGCGGTTGTAGCAACCCTGCCGCACGCTGATGCTCCGCCTTCACCTGCTGGCAAACCAAGCACTTGGCTACACTCCAAGCCACACTCCTCTTCATGCCATGCCATCAATAGTTCAGACGAAGATCCTTGTACATCTTGGTGCCACCAGGATGCACAGAATACGGCGAACTGTGTGCCTCAACCAGCAAATCCTCTCTGATATCCCTAGCTGGCACACACAACCTGGCTCCAAATCTCAACAAACCATCCTCATGAATCAAAAGGTCAGTCTGCAGACCGGCTTCTACCTGCCCCTGAATCTTCACCAACTTCGGATCTCCAGCCTGACCAGCCTTGATTCGATCCACGATCGTCGACTGTATCTGCATACACATCAACGAAGAAGCTTCTCCAGGAAGAACGATCTCAACACCAGACTCACAAAAATCCTGCTGCAATCTCCACTGCGAGGTCAAAATCATCACCGCTGGAAGCCTACTCAGCACATCCGGAACCATATTCACCTTGCCAGGGTGATACTGCAAATCAATCTCATAATCTGCCATGAGCTCCAACCATCGACGCTGTCGCATGTTGAGCTCCTTCTGAGTAAAAATATACTTCAAGCTTTTGTGATCGGCGAAGATCTTCACTTTCTCACTCAGCAGGAAGTGCCTCCAAATCTTGAGCGCAAACACGACAGCAACCAACTCCAAGTCGTGCGTCAGGTAATTCTTCTCATGAGTCTTGAGCTGACGTAAAGCATATTCCACAACATGCCCGGGCTGATGCAACACACAACCGAGACCTTTGCCAGAAGCATCACAAAAGATCTCGAATCCTCCACTGCGATCAGGCACAACGAGAATAGGGGCAGTCGTCAATCTCTCCCTCAGAACACCAAAGGCATTCTCTTAATCACCCGACCAAACAAAAGGTACCTCCTTCCGCGTCAATTTGGTCATCGGCTCAACACTACGAGAAAATTCCTTAATGAAACATCGATAGTAACCGGCAAGCCCAAGGAAACTCCGAATCTCAGACGCTGACTGCGGAACATGCCACTCTTTGATGGCCTTGATGTTCTCAGGATCCACTGAAATACCATCTCCAGTCACCACATGCCTGAGAAAAGCAACTCTGTCCAGCCAAAACTCGCACTTCGAAAACTTAGCATACAAACGATGTTTCCTCAAAATCTCCAACACTGTCCTCAAGTGCGAGGCATGCTCCTCTTCCGACCTCGAATAGATCAGAATGTCGTCAATAAAGATAATGACAAACTTATCCAAAAAGTCATAGAAAATCAGGTTCATCAGATTCATGAAAACTGCGGGTGCATTGGTCACACCGAAAGGCATAACCACGAACTCGTAGTGTCCATACTTCATCCTAAACGATGTCTTCGGAACATCATCCTTCTTCACTTTCAGCTGATGATAACCACTCCTCAGATCCAACTTAGAAAATACCCTCGAACCTCCAAGCTGATCAAAAATATCATCGATGCGAGGCAACATGTATTTATTCTTGATGGTCACCGCATTCAGCTCCCGATAGTCCACGCACATGCGACGTGAACCATCCTTCTTCTTCACCAACAGCACCGGTGCTCCCCACGGAGACACACTAAGATTGATATAACCCTTCTGCAAAAGCTCATCCAGCTGCTTCTACAATTCCTCCAACTTAGCGAGTGCCATACGATAGGGCGCCTTCGAAATCGGCTGCGCTCCCGGAATAAGATCAATCGAAAATTCGAGAGCTCGATCGTGTGGCAATCTAGACATCTCCTCGGGGAAGACATCATCGAAGTCCCGCACCACAGCTGGCCCCTCCAGCTCCATCTGCATAGCCACAATCTCCACCGGCCTGGCCCGAAACCTGACCGGACCAAGCGAACTGCTACCTCGACTGAACTCAAATACTGGATGTCCGGGAATCTCGAACACCACCTTCTTCCTCCGACAGTCGATCGTAGCATAGAAGCTCGCAAGCCAATCCATCCCAAGGACCGCATCATAGTTGATGATGTCATGGACAATGAAATCAGCAGAAAGTTCATGTCCACAGACCACCAACGAGCAAGAATTGCAACCACGATGCACCGAGACCACGCCATTTCCTGTGACGATATTCCAACTCTTGGGAAGAGGGAACGTCGACAAGGAATGCTTCTCCACGAAGCGCCGCACCAAAATACACATCGATGCACCTGAGTCAAAGAGGACTCGTGCAGGAAATGTGCACACCAAAATCACACCTAACAAGCAATCTAACAATCAGATCCTATTCTAGCAAACAATCACATGCAAGCAACCCGACATAATCTAACAATCAAAACTAAATAGGAAAGAAACAACTAGATTGAGGATTACCTGCGATAACCTCATTCACAGCCTCGCTATCCACAGCGGTCATCAGAATTGCCTGCCTCCTCAGCGGAAAAGCCTGCTGAAAGGCCCGCCTCTGTGGAACAAGAGCTGCTCCACATCCAGCAGGAACAGGCGCTCTCTGCTGCAACGGCTGTGCTGCAACAGGTGCTCTCCAAGGCTGCTTTGACTTCGGGCAGTCCTTCATGGTATGTGTAGGATCTCCACAGACAATACACTGGCCCAGGAATCTCCTACACTGCTCCTTGATATGCCCGGTCTTGCCGCAGAAATGGCAAGACTTCTGAATAGGCCCTCCTGGCCTCTTGAACTGCACCGGCTGATTAGGCTTGAAACCAGGCCTAACCACCGCTCTGGCATGTCCATAGGCCTCTTCCCGGCTCCAGCAACATGTCCTCTCCTCTGGTTCAGGTTCAGTTCCTGCCTCCTCGCAGCTACCAGAACCTTCTGGTAAGACTCCAGATTAGAGAAAGACACGAAACTCTGAAGCTCCAAAGCAAGTCCCTGCAGGAACCTCTGAGCCCTCTTCTCAGCATCCTGCACCATCTTCGGTGCGAACCGACTCTGCCTAGTGAACTCTTGGTGGTACTGGTCCACCGTCAAGCTCCCTTGCTTCAGATCAATAAAACGATGCAGCATCTCCTTCCTGGCAGCCTTCGGAAAGAACTCCTCATCAAACCTGGACTTAAAGGTAGCCCAAGCTATCAGCTCCACCAGCATCTTCTCTTTCGCATCCCACCAGTTCCGAGCATTATCCTTGAGCTACCTCTTCGCCAAATCAACCCATCCAGCCGGGCCGATCTTCGCCATCTTCAAATTATCCTCTATGTTCCGAATCCACTCATCGGCAGCTAGAGGACCCTCAGACCCATCAAAATAAGCGGGACCCAGCTCCCGAAACTGCTTCGCTCCAGGCTCGGAGCGAGGGGCCTCCGGAAGTGCCCGAGCAGCTCGAACAACTGGAGCATTCTGGACTTGCAGGAGCACGCCTTGCTGCACCTGCATCATCTGAAGCATCATCCGCATCATCTCCCCATTGGTGGGCTCCCGCTCAGGCTCCTCGTCACGAGGGGGCACACCACCACCACCACGGGTATTTCGCCTTCCGGCCATCTAATGACACAGAAAACGAAACAAATTAGGCTCATAGCTTATGACTCGGATGTCGAACTTAGTTTATTGGAAATTCTAATATTATTATCGTTATTCCGATAATCGCAGTTACAGAAGAGGACCTGCATGGGCCACCAAAAAAACCTGTCACGCCCCGCTTCCCTAAAATGGAGGCGAGACGTGAGAAGGTCCGCTTAAACGTGGAGCTGTGAAGCTGCACGCCTGATAAGCATCAAATCTGAATATATGCAGGTCCCTGTAACCACGACAGAATAAGATAATAACACAAGGAGAAACAGAAATAAGATTCCAAATCTCAGCATTGTCCAAACATTAAAAATTAAGTTCAACATCCAGAAAAGCCACCAGTCTAAAAGAAAGAGTCTAGGCCCAAAACATGGCCAACAAAAGCCAACACGGCACAAAGTATTGGTGCTACGCACCGACAACTAAAGCAGTCTAAACAACAACACAAACAGTCTCTACGACTGATCGCCCGTGTCCTCAAACTCCTCAATGAACGCGGGCTCTGACTCAGCGTCAGCGAACACCACATCCTCAGTAGCAACCTCAGGCTCAGGATCTAACATGTGTCACCCAAAAGAGTAAAGGGGCACATGTCTGCAAGTCTAAAAGACTTGGACAAGGAAACTGAAAGGAAGGTAAACTAACAACCTAGCAGTTATAGTATGATACATAGTATGGAAAGTTTAGTATGGAAGTAATAAGTAAGGCAAGGTGCAAGTAACAAGTAACAAGTAGCAAGTATGGCATGGATGACAAGTTTTACAAGTATAAACACAGACAAGTACAAGTCAAGTAAATCACGTCAAGTAAACACGTCAAGTAAACACGTCGTGCACATAGATTACGTCTTCTGGCTAGAGTGGCGGATCAAACCAACACGTAAACTCAGGTGATCGCTTATCCCTACCCCTCCACATGTATCGAGCCAGGGCATTACCCCCGAACGCGTATGCTTGCTTCTGGATCACGAGCTAGGAAGTGTTTTTGACAAGTATGGCGTAGGGTTATGTTCGCATAACGGGTGCCTAACCGGATCAAGTAGTACAAGTAATGTAGCGTGTGTTACGAATGCAACATTCAACGGGAATAGCATGGCATGTACAGATAATTCGCGTACCGTTAATTGAATTTAAACATGGCAGATAAGATGCATGGATGACAACAAGAGCAAATAATTAAAAGTTGTCGGATCTAGCTTCGTTGTCAAACTAGATCCTGAGATTTGCGCCTAGGCGAGTATCATTTCGTCGCCTAGTCTCTTTTACGCCTACAACAAGCAAATGGCCTAAAACATGGCCTAAAACCCTAAGTGGCAAGTTTCACTTGCCTAATACCGACGATGACGATCGACGGTAAAACGTCCCACTACTCTATTCTACGGAATGGAATCGCTGCCATGGCAAAACAACATTAGAACAATAACCAATCCAAAGTTATAATCGAATCTACGATGTCTAATATCCATTTTTATTAGGGTTTAACAAAAATCACCATGAGGGTTAAGAGAATATTAAAGGATCGATTTACTACCGTATCGTAGCGGAAGAACGATGCCGAGCAAGCACGGCAACGGAAGAACGATCCGGAGAACTACGGTTCAGATCTGGAAATGAGGAGAAAATCTGGAGAAATGGAATTTTGTGGGGTTTTGGGGTTTTCCGACGGCCTAAAGCATGGAGGTCGGCCTAATGGAGGTGGAGAGGGGCTCTTGAGGAAGGAGGAATGGCTAGAGGAAGTTTGGGAAAGATCAGAGGTCAAGGGGGAAAGAAAATGGCCAAGAGAAGAGAAAGAAAGAAAAGAAATGAAGGGGGGTTTAAATAGAAACAAGCCGGCGGCTGGGCAAACCCTAGGTTTACGACATCGATTAGTCGGTCAAAGAAGGGTTGTTGACCGACTAGTTTAACAACTAGTCGGTCGGTCGACCAACTATGACCGACTAAAATCAAGCATCGAGAAAGAGAATAAATCTGGGTAGTGAATTAGTCGGTCTGTGAAGGCCCGTCGACCGACTAGTTTGCAACCTAGTCGGTCGATGAGTGTTCATTGACCGACTAACGATAAACAGTAACTTAGGTAAAATTTATTAAAGGAACTAGTTGGTCTGAGAGCAAGTTCTGACCGACTAGTTTCACATCTAGTCAGTCGGTGGTTGTTCTCAGACCGACTAAGAGTAAACAGTAACTCCTGAACAATTGATTTAATGAACTAGTCAGTTTGAGAAGAGTTCCTGACCGACTAGATTCCAATCTAGTCGGTTGGTACCCCTTCTTGAACCAACTAACGTGCACGAAAAGTGTCGAATCGAAGCGCGAAGCTCCGGGAAGATTTCTATGGCTTCTAGGATCAACCTATCTATAAGATATGAGCGATACGAAGCTCGTCACGAATGACTTACTCCAAAACTCAACGATCTAAGGAAGAAGCTAGAAAATCACCACGAAACGAACGAAAATGAAAGCTACGGAGACGGGAAACCACACATAAGGAGAAAATCCACCAAAACGAATATATAATATAGATAATCCAAATACATGAAAACCAGTCGTTACAGCTATGATATTAGTCAAGACAGTTGTACGAAGCATAAAGCTACGTCAACTACTATTGATACCAATCAAGTCCAACCCCCTAATGCCAGGTTAATACGACTACTACTGTCAACATCTATTACCTCACCTCAACCATACTAATCACCATCACGACTTGGCAATACCAGTCAGTCACCTTTCCCTCATTACGGCCGCCACTGAGGTGGTGATAGGCGAAGTACTAGAAGAGCATAGGCAAAGAGTGAAGAGGAGCTCTCTCACCAACCCCAGCATGGACAATGATGATTCCGAGGTGGGCATTGAAATTTGGTCCCCTGTCATGAGCAAGAAAAAAGTTTGGTAGTAATAAGAACTTTGCGAAGATATTACGATGATGGGTTAGATCAGAAGGAAACAGTGTGCAGTAGGGTTGAGGTTGTAGGTGCAGTAGCAATAACATTGGGGTCGAAAACAGCTAGTAGTTGGATGATATGGACGGGGAGTGGTAAGGTAGTAGTATTGTATTTGTTGAAATACTAATGGTTCCTCCACCAGACGTTGGTGTGATGCAGGGGGAGCCTTAGGGTTAAGGTTAGAGTAATCCATTGTTACTATGCTGGCAAAAGAATGAGTGCATTATGGATTTTCATGGAAGATGTAGAACAAGGAAGAACTAGGCAGCATGTTTGTCATCTCGGGTCTCGCATCATCGCATTAGGTATCGTGACTAAGGTTCTAGCCCATCAACACATCAACACTTGCATCCTCGGCCATCCTACAGATCGACGTCAGTCGAGAAGGACGAAACCGTTTCGACGTTGGTAGATATGGGTTTCCTTGCTGAGGAGACATATGAAGCCATCGGTAGGTGCAGTATATTGCGCAAAAATTGAAGGCCTTCCTCCTTCAATTTTTTGTGTAACATACTGCACCTACCAATGGATGCAGATGCCTCCTCAGCAAGTAAACCCAAATCTACCGACGTCGACATGGTTTCGTCCTTCTCGGCTGCAGCATCAGCGATACTGGTATGTTAATCAAGATAGTTCCATGACGTCGATCTGCAGGATGGCCGATGACGCATGTGTTGAGGTGTTGATGGGCTAGAACCATAGTCACAGTACCTGATGCGATGATGCGAGACCCGAGACGACATACGTGTTGCCTCGTTCTTCCTCGGGCTACATCTTCCATGAAAACCCATAACACACTCATTCATTTGCCGGCATAGTATCCCTGGAATACCTTATCCTTAGCCCTAAGGCTCCACCTTCATCCTCACATCGTCAGGTTGAGGACCCTTTAGTACTTCAACAACCACTTCACTACTACCATGTCACTCTCTGCCCACCTCCTCCACCTATTAGGTGTTTTGACCCCAAAGTTATTGTTACTACACCTATAACTGCAACCATACTCCACACTGTTTCCTTCTGATCTAATCCGTCCTCGCAGTATCTTCGCAAAGTTCTTATTACTACTCAACCCTTTTCTTGCTCATGACAGGGGACCAAATTTCAACGCCCACCTCGAAATCATCATTGTCAATGTTGCGGCTGGTGAGAGAGCTCCTCTTCACTGTTTGCCTCTGCTCCTCTAGTACTTTGCCGATCTCCACCTCAGTGGCGGCCGCAATGAGGGAGAGGTGAGTGACTGGCATTGGCAAGTCACGATGGTGATTAGTATGGTTGAGGTGAGGTAATAGTGGCTGAGAGTAGTAGTCGTATTAACCTGGCATTATGGGGTTGGCTTGGTATTAGTAGTTGTTGTCGTAGCTTTATGCTTCGTACACATGTCTTGACTAATATCATACCCAACAAGCCCAGTTCTGATTTGTATCCCAGCATAGTTTTTAACCAGTATACCTTACTTAATACTTGCACGACAATCTAATTTTGATCTAGTTTTTTGGTGTACTCTAGATTTGTTGATTACTTTGTTGGATCAGCATTGCATTAGATAGAACAGAAGTGCTACGACCGAAGGATAGGCACTCTTGAGTATGTATTAGTTTATCTGTCTATGGACTTCACGTATGATACCATTCTATAACTTAATTATATCCAAACTTTAATGTGTTTGGATTAATTAAGATTAAGATATATATATGACATTATCTATCTTTACTTGCCCCTTCCCCTCCCACACGCACACACATATCATACATAAGATTTTTTTTGGGAACGTTAGTGAGCATCTTTATTGAAATATCAAAAATGTACAATGTACAAAAAATACAAAGGCTGCAAATGGAGGGTGGAGGGATGTTAGAGAGAGGAGAGGGCACAAGCGCCGTCACTATCTACCAACTACCCCTTCCTCCACAACTGGAATGTACATACATAAAATAATCCAAAAATGGTCTGCGGCCCTCTTAGAATAATGAACTCAACCTACATCTCTAAACTCCCAGTTTCCCATAGCTTGGGAAGCTTCCAGATCATTTGGATCTTGATATCTTAGAATAGTTCTTATATCAGACATTATGTCCTCAAATAGAATGATTTGTTTGGGTTTGGATCTCTGTGTGTGTGTGTGTGTGTGTCCTTATTACAATTGAGGGAAGTTTTTGAATTTGTCCCATGTGGCAATGTCACATCGCCACATGGGACAACCTCTTTAAACCCAAAACCCAAAAAACCCAAAACCACACCCAACCCCTCAAACCACACCCAAACACAAAACACCCAAAATCACACCCCTAATCAAAAAACAAAAAAAACAAAAAACCCAAAGACAATACACACACTCAAACCCACTCGTCTCATTTTCACCCATTTTTGCACTCATCGAAACACCCGTGTGGGTTGGTTTTTGGGTTGTTCGTCCACTTAGTGCACGGGTTATGACTAGTGTGTGTGTGTGTGTGTATATATATATATATATCTCTCTCTCTCTCTCTCTCTCCCTCTCTCTCTCTCTCCCCCTATAACCATATAGCATATCACCTATAACACTTTGTGTTTGGGTCTGCATATATATATCAGTAGGAATTACCCGTGCACATAGTGCACCGGGATCAAAGTCAAAACAGACCCACATAAATATTAAGATGGGCAACGCGTTAGAACATCTCCAACCATCCCCTTCAAAAAATACTCTTCAAAATTGAATATGCTTTAAAGATTCCGTTATGAAAGATGTGCAACTCCAACCCACCATCTTCAAAACCTATTTTTTTCATTTTTATTTATCTTTATTGAAATACTTAATGAAAAATTTGTATTTTAAACATGGATTAATATATTAATCAATATTTCTTTATTAGATAAATGTATAATGAAATATAAAATTATAATTAATTTATAAATAAAATTGTTTTGGTTAAATTATTATATATTATAATTAAATCATCTTCATAATGATGCCGAGTTGGCGCTCCACCGTGCATCAAAATGAAAAAATGAAGCACGGTTGGAGATGCTCTTAGGGCTAGGGTTAGGGTTAGTGTATTGGTTAGAATGAGTCGTAGAGTTGAGTTTCAACTTGATTCATGACAAGCGTGCACATGTGAATGCGAAAACTAAGGGCGCACACACGCTCTAGGCAGAGTCTGCCCAGTAAATTGGGCAGACTATGCCCAGAGCGCACGCCCAGAGCGTGTGTCCATCGCTTTCGTCTGGGTCACACATGCACATAGTGCACACTTGGCTCTGTCCAGTTTCTGGGAATTTTCTGTGCATACTTAAATTTTGAAGCGTTTCTGGGCATACTCAAAATTTTAAAGTTTTTCTTTTCATTCTATATAATTTATTGTGTTAACTCGTTCATTATAATTTTTTATTTACAGTCTTGACACATTATTTTTTTGGTAGGGTCAACATGGAGAGGGAGGTCTTGGCGATGGAGGTCATTTAGAACCTGCGGGTGGCAACGGTGGCTATCTTGGCGAGGGGAGCGGGCATGGGGGTGATGTGGGCGATGGCGATGATGGTGTTAGATAGCGTGCTTGGGGGCGACGATGGGGATGGGGATGGCGGTGAGCTTGGGGGTGACGAGGGCGATGGCGGCGACGATGGCATTTGAGAGCGAGCAGTTTTGATTTTTTATATGTGTATTTTTGTAATCAGCGTACATTATTTTTATTTTTATTTGGTTTAACTATAAAATTGTCTTAAATAATTAATGTGAGCTTTTTTGTTCATTTTGTGGTTTTAATTTTATTTATTTGATTACTTTAATTTTTTGTATATATGTACATTTAATTGTTATAAATGTTTATTTTTGTATGTAGGAAATTCATCTTTTTTTAAAAAAATCAGTTTAGACTATCGGCCACAGACAACTCCATGGCCGATAGAGATATATGGCCACGGAAATGTCCGTGGCCGATAGCTATCGGCCTCGGATATTGTGCACAAAGTGGCCGATTTCGTGGACATAAACCGTGGCCGAAACAATATCAGCCACGGACATTTCTATGGCCGTATATCTCTATCAGCCACGGATTTGTCTGTGGCCGATAAATATCACCCATGGTTTTTATGCACGGTTTACGTCACCTTTGTGCACAATATCAGTGGTCGATATTTATCGGCCATGGACATTTCTGTGGCCATAAATACTTATCAGCCACGGATTTGTCTGTGGCCGATAGTTTAAACTGATTTTTTAATCAGAATTATCGGCCACGGATATTCGTGGGTGTTACTCCGTGGCTGATTATCAGCCACGGAATAGTCCGTGGGTGAAGGGTGTGTCAGCCACTACGGTATCGGCCGCGACGTTTTGGCCACAGAATTTTTTTTCCGTGGCTGTAGAATTTTGGCCACGGATTCATGACTTTCAGCCACAGATTTGTCCGTGGCTGAAAGTCGTATGTGTAGTAGTGTCTATTTGGTTTGATTTTATACACACACATACACAAATTAATTGTTTTCTTCAAATATGAACTTATAGAGAAAGAAACATTGGAACAATTATAATGGTTTATTAGGTTGTCTTGGCACTCATAAACCAGTCGATGAATCGAATAGGAAATATATTGTAAGTTTTATATTTTAGTATTTAGATTTTTATTGTGATTTAAATTTGTTATATTGCATGACATGAACGTACTAACTTCATTGATATTTATATTGAACGAGAAAGGATGTAGCACATGATTTGCCACTAACTCATGAGACTGACATATCCATAATTTCTTTGATTCTTAATTCTCTTATTGGACATCATGGCAGCTATGAAAGGAGTATGTGAAGTGGATACAAACAAAAGTTTATAATTGATGACTTTTTATGCGTCTGGGTAACAAGCGGTGAACATGACCTAATGCAGAAGATAAAGCAACAAGATGCACATATAAAGCAACAACAAAACATATTGATTAACAATAGAGCCGTTGGAAGAAATGAATAGAAAAATGAAAAGTCAACAGGTAATTAAGACAATTTATATTGAAGCATACTATTACCAAACGTATATTTTTACACTGCATTTTCTATAATGTCTAAGCTGCTCTGAGGACCAATTACTTTTTATTTTTCAATCATTTTTCAGCATCACAAATAATAGTCTTTAGAATTAGGAAAAAGAAATGAAAATTTTATATCTAGCTGCCTGATGATTAATTCATTATAGTCGGATGATGAAAGTTTTATCGAGATATCCCTATTTATTCTTCAAATAAAATTTTAACTGCACGATCAGAGTCACTAAAATGTGTGTCAAACTACCACTAAGTTTATACCTAGTTGGGCCAAAGTTTTGTCCATCCTACCCTCTTAAGACTAAAAATTGAAGTGGATTTCTTTTGCTTAGCACTTAGATGCTATATGTTGCATTAGTTTCTTTCTCTATTTATCCCCCATATTTTCCTTCAATTCTGAGAGAGAGAGAGAGAGAGAGAGAGAGAGAGAGAGAGAGAGAGAGAGAGAGAGATATATATATATATATATATATATATATATATATATATCTATATATATCTATATCTATACTATAAAACAGGGATGTTATCATGGGTTTTTGGATAAGAGTTTTTGGATAAGAGATTTTGGATAAGAGATGAGAAATTGGGTAAAACAATGGTTGGTTAATATATTTGGATAAGAGAAATTGGATAAGAGAAATTGGAAGAAGAGAAATTGGATATATGATAAAGTGTTGTGTTTTGGGGGGGAATTTTGGTTGGTAAAATTAAAATTTGAAAATTCAAATCTGTGAAAACTCATGACTTAAATTTAGGGGGGAAAATAAAGGGGGAAACAAAACATCTCCCTTCCTCTCTCTCCCTGTCTCCCACGTCCAACCTCTCCCTCCCTCTCTCTCCGTCTCCCACGTCCAACCTCTCCCTCCCTCCCACGTCCAACCATGATTTTTAAAAAATTTTTTGAGGCCCCCGCTCACCGGCGAACTGCGGTGGCTGAGTACATGAAGAAGCTGCTGTAGTACAAAGAATTCGAGTCCAGAGTTCGTGCAGGTCTCGATCTCTATTCTCTTTGGTTTTTTGTTAACTTTTAGGGCTTGATCTTAATGCATCGAGACTGGAAAACAAAAGTTGGTTTCTTTTGGGGTTTGGGATTTGTCATGTTTTTTATTGAACAAGAAAACTGGGATTTGAGGTTGGGTTTTGGTAGACATGCGATTTTAAAGCTTTCTTGGTTTGAGTGGCTTTGAAGTGATAAAATTTGTAATTCGGAGTTAGACATCGTTGAATAGTTGATTGATTAGGCAGTAATTCTTGGCCAGTGAGGAGATTTGGTTAAAACAAAACTTTTTTATTTGGTTTGATGAATTGATTGGAAGAATCTAGGAATTAGGATTGAAAGCGTTCGTTTAGAGATAATGCATTGTCAACATGTCTCGATCTACTGTTTTTATTTGCCTCTTTCTTTTAAAAAAAATTCTAGGGTTTGCTCCGAACACATTGGGAATAATAAAAAGATTTGGCTTCTTTTTAGCATTTTGGATTTGTGAGTTCTTCTGCTGACTGAAAGCTGGGATCTGAGCTAGGGTTTTGATTTATGAGCAATTTGAATGTTTTATTGTTTGGAATGTCTTTAGAATGGTAAAATCTGTAACTTTGAAGTAGAATACGTTGATGGTTGATTAAGTAAGAAGGTGTGTTAATTTGGAATTATATGGTGTGTTAATTTGGAATCAAAATAATCTTATATGAAAATTTTTATTGGATTCTAATCGCATACTACCAAGTGATGCTAAGAGTAGAGACTGCAAGATTTAACTGTTCAGTGGTGGTTTTTTTGTTCAATTGTAATGATTCTGACGAATTTAACTTTAGGCAATGCAAACAAGGAGCTTTTTTATTTTGGATGTTGTCAAACTTTCAGTTTCAGATACAACCTCAAATGTGTTTGTCCATGCAGACCTTTCATTTTGATATTACTGAGAACTCAAATTATATTTGATTCTGTTTACGAACACTCCTACGACGAGGATCCCAGACACGACGGAGAATCCGTGGAAGCCTTCGATGTGTGTCATCCCCATGCCCACTTCCATCATCAGCCCATAATGGAGAAGCCGTGTGTGTTTTAGATGCTAAGCCGAAGAGGGACAAGTTGGACTTCGAGTTCTTGGGCAGTGGTGTTGGTGGAAGTCATTCTCTCTAAAAACTGTTTTTGCAAGTCATTCTCTCTCAAAAAATAGGTAAGTAAACACCCCAACCATTAATCTGTCTATCTGAAAACCCCAACAGTCTTTCTCAAAAAGCAAGATCAATTTTTTGGTTGAAATATCAATTTTTGGTTGAAATATCAATTTTTGGTTTCTCAGGAGGAAGAAACCATGGCAGCTCCTCAAGATGTGCAAGAAAGCCCAAAGAGGAGAAGGTGGCAAAAATCAATGAGCTCAACAAGGGGCATTTCTCTATCAAAGTTTCCAACTTTGAAGCAACCATCCTCTCTGTTGTTGTCCCTGATTGAAAAGGTAAGGTAGAATTTTGATTCATGTGTTTTATTTAGAACTTCAAAAAGTTCAAATCTTTATTAGTTTCAACTCTGTTCATGGTCTGTGCTATTTCTTTTTGTTTTTAATGCAGAGAATTTGAGTGATGTTGTTCTTGGGTATGAAAAGTTTGGCCAATATGTTGTAAGTATGATCTTTGTCTTTGTCAAAGTTCCCTTTTTGATAATTTCAGATTGGATTGGACTGGATGACATAATTGAATTCTATTGTGGATTCTAATTTCTTTATGTTTATGCGGATTTTGTTTTCTGTACATGATATAGGTTGAGATGGCAAATGATTGTATTGGTGAGGAAGTCGAGAAAAAAGTAGCTGCAGTACAAAATGGAGGTGTGTTGCTTCTTGAAAATATCAGGTTCTACAAAGAAGAAGAGAATAATGATCCAGTGTCTCTTACTGATATGTATGTAGCATAACTATTGGTATGTTCCCATATATCAATTGAAATTTGTATGTATATGTATACTTGCATTTCTCAGCACACACCTTAACAATCAAACCTTAACAAGGGAAAATTGATTTGTGAAAATTGATTTGATTGTTACTGCATTTCTCAGCACACACGTGTTAATGCATTATTAACATTAGCATTAACAATCAATTTTCTCAGTATATACTAACATTAATGCATTTCTCAGCCCAGTTCAAATTAATTTTCTCATCACACACCTTAACAAGGTTTGATTGTTAACATTCACATGAATGGAAAACTGAGTGTTAATATTAATAGGTTTGTTTGGATCAATGCAACATTAAGGATTAAACTGAGTGTTAACATTAATCGGTTTGTTTGGATTGTCCACGTTTGTTTGGAATATTGATTAAAATTGCCATTTGGATATGCTGTACTCAGCCACCATTGAATAGTTAATAGGTTTGTTTGGATTGTCCAAACAAGGTTAATGGAATATGGTTAATACGTTTGTTTGGATTATGAACAGATAAATGGGATTGTCCAAACTATAACAAACTGAACAGATAAATTAATGGAATATGGTTATCTGTTCAAACTGAGTGGATTTATGCCCAATTCCATTAACACTCAGTTTGAACAAACTAAATAGATAAATTAATGGACAATAACCACATTAATTTATTTGTTCAGTTTGAATTAATGGAATATGGTTATTGAACAAACTGAGTGTTAATGGAACAGATAAATTAATAGAATATGGTTATTGAACAGATAAATTTAGCAGACTTATAACAAACTGAACAGATAAATTGTTCATACAAGGTTTATGCCATATTCCATTAACACTCAGTTTAAGCAATGCAAACAAGAATTTATGCCCAGTTCAAATTAATGGAATATTGCTATTGGTATAGTAGCAGAATATTGATATTGGTATGGAATATGCTGAATGGGTGAGTATTCCATAACAAATCCCATTCAGATATAAAATTGCCGTTTGAAATTCCATTCAGCATGAAACTGCCATTTTTAACACTAAACTGAATTTAAACAATTTGAAATGCCATTTTTAATACCAAGTTTTATGCCATAATCAGTATTTACTGCTATAACAGGTGATTTGAAACCAATAACCTATTAAACCAATAATCAGTTCATCGGGTTTATGCCATATTCAGCTGAAAGTGATGTCTTTGTTTGCTCTATAAAAAACTAATCATCTTTATGGCTTTGTTGAGTGTTTTGCACCGGTTAAAGCTATTAAAATGAAGACATGTAAACTTTCATTTGAAAGTGAACATAAATAGCATTTTAATAGGGCTAAACTATTAAAATAAAGCCCTGCAAACTGATTAAAACTGAATTTATATCTAACAAAACTCAACTAAACTATTAAAACTGATCAGTTAGCTAACAAAGCTAACAAAGTTGATTTTGTAGCAAACAAAACTCCACTAAACTATTAAAATGAAGACATGCAAACTGAACATAAATATCAGCTAACAAAGCCATAAAACTGATTTGAAAGTGATATGCCATAAAAAACCAATAAACTTTCAGCTAGCTCTATAAAAAATAGCTAATAGCTAGCTTGCTCCCTAACATATTTTGTCCTGCCTATAAAATTTAGTAGTTTTTATGTATTCTGCTTCAGAAATTCTGGATCATTTATGTATCTATTGTTAACCAAAAATGCATAAATGATTTTTGTACTGCTCCAGAATTTCTGAAATCATGAATCAATGTTAACATATGATATACATTCCTGGATCATTGCTGTCATAGACACCAAAAATTGCTTCAGAAATCATCAATGTTAACATATAACATTTATGATTTTAGAAACCAAAAACTGCTTCAGAAATCAAGTTTTAACTTATGACATCCATATGGTAACCAAAAATGCTGGATCATTTATGTATCTAAACGTGATAATTAGTTCAACATCAGTTCATGTGAACATAAATGATTCAGTTCAAATGATTTATGTTGAATATAAGTTGAATATCAGTTTTAAATTTCAGTCATAAAGAAACACATTTGAATATCAGTTCAAGTTTGAATATAAAACTTCATCTTTATATCACATTGAATATCAAGATATTCTAAAATGGGAAAATTTTGTGTTCAAATTGGCATATATGCTGGATGTGTTCAAAGTATATTCTGGATGTGAGTAACTGAATATGATATGTACATATTCAAATTTGACCCGTTTGAAAAAAATCGTCATTAGCTGCAATTCATTTTTGTTTGTGTTAATTTAGTATTGTATCTACAATTCATTTCTTTTTGTATATGCACTTCATTTTTTTATCTGCACTTCATTTTTTATCGGCAATTCATTTCTTTATGTATGTGCAAAGAAACTTATCAGATACATAAAGAAAATGAATTGCAGTGACCACTGCAAAGAACTAAATTCTGTTAACATTCATGTTTATTTTTCTTTTTTCAGAGATAAACTTATCAAAATTATATGTTTTTTCCTGGATGAATAGGTTAGTCATCTCATGGACCTCAATGTGCATAGTTTGTATAGCAACAAGGAGGTGTTCCTTTGTGAATTTGTCAGGTGAATACTTCATTCCACTCTTTTTGGGGTGATTTTTTGATTAATTATTGTAATTTTTAAATGAGTTGGAGACTAATATTGGATTTTAAGTCTAATTGCGTGATTATAGGTTTTTTGTAAGTTCAGTGTATAAAACTTATTTTGCCTGCTAAAAAGGATCATTTAGTCGGTTTATATATTGTTTTAATTGAACCAGATAGATGAATGTGAATCGGTAGGAACTTGATTGGGATCATTTCTCTTAGAAGTCATGACTTCTTACTAAGTTTATGCCCTGACAGTGAAGTAAAAGAGGAGGGCAATTATTTGGATTTTTTTGTGATTTTTGTGTTATCTTTGGAAGGGAAGTGATTGAGATGATACATCCCAAAAAAATACAGTTAAAGCCGTTTATTACTCTGGCATAATTACTCCGGCATGACCTTTGAAACATTCAGCTCCACCATCAACCATGGGTTTGATAGTTTCCGACATTGGGTTGTCATCAGGATCATACTCTAGAGTTTCGAAGACAACTATTCACCTTCAAATTACTTATCATTAACACACTGTACTTCATGTAAATATATTTATACATTCAGACCAATATTTTTATGAATAATTATATAGGAAACGGAAACGAAAAGTTAGAAGTGTAAAAAATCAGATTACTTTGTCCCAATTTTGGTCTCTGATGGTAGAGTTACAGGTGCGCGTTCACATTCAAAATGGCGGAAGAATTATGGTCTCTGAATCTGTGATGACAGTGTGAAAATCTGTTCCTCCCTTCGTAATTTCATTACATCTCTATTCAAACTTTTACCGTGAGACTGGAGTTGATGTTTAATTAGTCAGTTTTATAAATTCGAACAATTGGAGTGTTTGAGTTGCTAATTGCATTTTAGGGAAATGTTAGGTATGTAGCCGGGGAACCTACTGATAATGCTGCCAGATTCTACATATGGTTTACCGAGGTAGCGGGTCTTGATTTTTCTGTATGGTTCGAACAATTTTTCATATGAATTTTTCTTGGGCCCATCATCTCTTTTCTTTCCAAATAAATGTTATTTTTGGAAATCAAATAAATGACCCGTTCATCAAAATGTATTATACTTCCAAGTTGAAGACATCTACCCAGAAGAGAAGTTCAGTCCATTTTTAAAATATTATACCCATAACTGTAGTGTATCCTAATGGATTCTTTCCTTGACATAAACAAACACTAATGACTAACAACCACTTTGGCCGATGTATAGTGTTTCTCTGTTACAAAAGTGTATTGCTCTAAGTACTTAGTCAGCCGAAGACAGAAAATTTTGATGCTTGCTCCATGTTTTATGGCTCCATAACTTGAGAATATAACTTGAGAATATTCTGCTTGAGGCTCAATTCATTTATATAAATCAATTACTATATAGGCAAGTAATAAGTCAAAGAGTTACATAGTCACAAAATGACCTGCAACTGCTTGAAAACAAAGAAGAAGAAGTCTATGTCTGTTGCATGCAATTGGAGTGTTTGAGTTGCTAATTGCATTTTAGGGAAATGTTAGGTATGTAGATGGGGAACCTACTGAAAATGCTGCCAGATTCTACAAATGGTTTACCGAGGTAGCGAGTCTTGCGTTTTCTGTATGGTTCTATCAATTTTTCATGTATAGAAGAAAAAAAATATTTCAATAATTTTATGGAGAATAAATGAAATGGTTCAAGGTATCTTACTCCAACAAAGACTCTTCAAGGACAAATTAAAATGATTAATCAAATCTAAATCAAAACATGAAGATTTCAATCAAATGTGAAGTGTCTTCTCAGGGAGTTGAGACTCTTATACTACATGTGTCTACTTTGAGAAGTCATGGACACATTACAGTTGTGGAGACTCAAACATTTTGTTTATTAGTCATATCACAACATGTATGTATTGACTGAACTCCATGAGTTACTGTCATGTGTGCGATGAAATCAAGTAACAGAACTACAAATTTATTTGATAGGACTTAAACCTTCCCCTAGAAGACAAGTTCTCTAATAACATTTGTTACTAATACATTTTTTTCTTTATTTGTTCTAATGTTTTTAATCGTTGCTGAAGAAAGAATCAGATGCTTTGTATTTGCCAAGGCAAATTCTGTTTGAGATCATATGTAAACTTTGTATATTGTCCAATTGTCCGTGATTAAGGTAGACGATTGTCTAAGTTTCGTATTAAGACGCAGCAAGAAACATTCAGAGAAACAAAGGCGTATTCTTACAAACATAAAAGACTTGGGACAAAGATAGTGGCATGTAACCACATAATATGAAAATTTAAGTTTACAGACAATGCTTTGAACATTGTATAAAATTTGTTCACAGCATACCTAATAAGATCCAAAAAATTTCAAGTGACTAACAATCAATACATAGATAAGGGCTTTTAAGGTTACAATGTACTTCGAGATGGAGGTTTTACTGTCAGTATTAAAACTCCAGTTATCTGGGGGATCATCTAGGAGGCGTGAACACTTCCCTTGCCATGTGGGATCGCCTGAGGATCCCGTCTCTCTCTCGACAATCTCATGGAACTTATTAATAACCTGAAACAAAAACACAACATCAACCTTCAGAGAAAAGAATTTAACAGGGGCAAGATCCACAAATTAATTGGCCATCTGAAAACTAATAAGAGTTATTTTTGTAGCAATATATACTTGGATATGTAGACTGTGCCATAGATTCATGGTATTACACTGTTAAATGAAATATTTTATTTGGATTGTTTGTTATATCTTTATTCCAACTCACATTGGAGCCGAAATGAATCTTTGATTTATAAATTGTGCTGGTTAGTAAGTAGTAGATTGAAGCAATGAATCCTTTGTTATTTTGTGCTTACATGAGGAAAATTTATTTGAATGTAACATCTGTTGTCTACTTCGTGATTAATAATTGGAACGAAATAGACAGAAAAAGCCATGTATATAGTCTGGTGACATGTCTGTGACACTTCTCATATTGTTCTTAATGAACCTTGCACATCTCGCGATCAAATCATAATTTCTGTTATGTTCTTTATTGTAGGTTCCTGCAGGGTAGAGAATGGAATTCAGTTGTGTAATGATGTTGCTGCTAATATAAACAGGATTCTGCAGTGTGGTACTGTTGATATACCGACTGTTGACATCAAAACTAAAAAGAAGGCTGGGTTATTTGTGACTTTGTGGAAATGGAGGCTAAGGGCTATTAAGAAGACTAGAGTCAAAAGCCATCACCTGCAAAATGTAATAAACCATGATGAATTTTCATTATCAAGCAAAATTGTTCAAAAATTCCATTGCTTGATGATCAAGTTGTTACAATATGCAAGGTCTTCCAGGTTGCATGTTAAAATGTACAATTTATAAGGTCAAACTGTCCATGGATTTACAGACAAAATGACTGTAGGTGGAGTTTCCGTACCCAACCAACTACATCCAACAGAATTCAACAAGCAGGTGCCAGACAACCAACTGAATACTGTTGCAACTGTTGTAACTGTGTAGGAAGGTTGTCGAAGTTTATTGCAACTGATTTTAATTGGGAGAAATGTATAAAAGGAGAATGATTGTAAGAAGATCCATCTGAAAATTGAATGAAATTGACTCTTCTGTGAGCTCTGTCTTTCATCTCATATTCTCTCCTGCATTCTTCCCATCTGAGTTCTTTCTTTCCTTTTTCTTATGCAAATTTTCCCTATGCAAATTTTCCCTATTATTCTCTGTTTTCTGCTTGACACCTCGATGGCCATGGCCCTAAGCTCTTACCGCCATCCAATGGCGCGCCATGTGCGGACTCAAGAGTCAGTGTCTCCACACACCAGTTGCCAAATATGGCTTAAGTGTTGCGGCCATTGCGCATTTCCTATAATAAAAATTCTAACTCAAACTTTGCATATTTTATTGTTATTGGAGCCCATCACTAACAAAAGTAATGTTTGCTGTTTATTTTGTTGTTATTGGAGCAAAGCACTAAATTTTCATTGTTTCTGTTTGGTCCAACGAAATAGTTTTTTAGACTGACCTTGACCTTTGTAATGCTTTACATTGATAATGTGTTAGGCTAACAGATGAAAACTTGTCAAACGACAAGATCAAACATTTCGAACCTCACCTTAGTATCTATATTAGCATGAAAAGCTTTGAAGACCTCTCCACGGTCTTCGTTCCAACCAAATGCAGTAATAGGATATGGACCATTTATGGGGTTAACAAATACTTGCCTTTGTTCATTATCAAGGCCGAGCTTGGTGTTTATAGTCCCAGGACATATATAGGATAATATAAGCATGCACCTGAGATTGCCAGTTGATGTCCACATCTTTTTACAAGCACTTTGTCACTTTCCATCTACCATACAATTACGGGATATTTTTGAATGGCTTTGCTGACTAGACTAGATTTTGGGGGGACTAATTTTTTTTGGAAAACTTAGGTGGAACTAAATCAAAAGATAACTAAATTTTAGAGAGCTAAATTTTTTGGATAAAACTAAATATTTGTTTAAAATTATGGGATCCAAACTTTTGATATGGGAATATTCTAAATGAACTAGGGAAATAATTTTTATGGTGAACAAAAATTTTTGATGTGGACTTAAATAACAATTATTGCATTTTAATTATTGTTGTTTGTTTAAAATTAGGAGATCCAAAATTTTTTGCATGTGCTATTTAAATGAATCGTACTCTTAGGGCACGTGTTAAATTTTAAGGGAACTAAATTTTGAGGGGAGCTAATTTCTTTGGTGTAACTAATTTCTTTGGGGGAACTAAATTTTGGACGGAACTAATTAACAATTACCACGGTTTAAATATTATTGTTCATTTAAAATTTGGGGATTCAAGATTTTGAGAGGTGAATATTTTAAATAAACCATCCCTTTAGGGCAAGCGTTATATCTAGAGGCAACTAAATTTTAGCGAGACCAAAATTTTTTTGTGAAACTAAATTCTCTAGAGAAACTAAATTTTAGTGGGAACTAAAATTTTGGGAAAACTAAATAACAATTATTGCGCTTTAACTATTGATGTTCGTTTAAAATCAGGGGCTCCAAGATTTTGAGGAAGGAATATTTTAAATGAATCGTGCCCTTATGGCACGAGTTATTATTTTACTTCAGTGGCCAAACGAGTTTGTTTATTAAAAGATAATACTTAGCGTGTATTATCTTTGATTCTAACAAATTAAGGCGCTAGGCTCACAATTACGCCGAATTTGTTGTTCTGCGTCGGAGGCGGCTGATAAATTTTTTACGCTAATTTGTTGTTCCGCACCGCTAAATTTTTTTACGCTACTTTGTTGTTCCGCACCGAAGGCGTCCATGCTGAATTTGCTGTTGTACGCTAATTTATTTTTTCGCGACGAAGTCGTCCGAGATGAATTTGTTGTTCCGCAACGAAGTCGCCTGCGCCGAAATTATTGTTCCGCATCGGTGGGGCCAGCTAAATTTTTTTACGCTACTTTGTTGTTTCGCGCAAAAGAAGCGCCCGCGCTTTTTTACGCTAATTTGTTGTTCCGTGCCGAAGGCGCCAGCGCCGAATTTGTTGTTCCGTGCCGAAGGCGCCTGTGCCAAATTTTCTGTTCTACGCTAATTTATTTTTCTGCGCCGAAGGCGCCCACGCCGAATTTGTTGTTCCACGCCGAAGTCGCCAGCATCGAATTTGTTATTCCGTGTCGAAGTAGCCCACGCCAAATTTGTTGTTCCACGCCGATGTTGCCCGCGTCGAATTTGTTATCATGCGCCGAATTTGTTGTTCCACGTCGAAGGCGCCCGTGCTGCTAAATTTTTTTACGCTAATTTGTTGTTCTTTTAAATTTCGGCCGTGGAAATAATTTTTTGGGGAACACAGATTTCGCAGGGGAAAATCTTAAATGAACCGTGCCCATGGGCACGGGTTATGACTAGTATATATATAACGTAGAGTGTTAAAGAAGGTTTGACAAATTCAAATTCTCAAGATCTACCTCCTTGATTGTAGACAATTTGTTAAGGAAGTTTTGACAAATTCAAATTCTCAAATCTTCTTCCTTGATTGTAGATAATTTGTTATCATAAGTTAGGATTTTCATTATTTACGTCCTATAAACTTTTTTTCTATATATTTGAATAGAAACAAATCACCAAATGTATTGGGTAATATTTACATGGTATCAGCCTAATTAATCGATCCTAACCCTAATGGCAGGCTCTTCCTCCTCCTCCACGTTGATCACCGACGCAACCCTCCCCTTCTCCACTCTCATCCACATGCTTAATATCAAGCTTTCCTCCTCCAACTCTCCCTTATGGACAAACCAACTCAAACCCCTTCTCTGTAGACAAAACCTGTTAGGATTCATAGCCAAAACCTGCTAAATTCCTTTTAATTATTTTAAAGTATTTTGCATGTGCATGATCTGCATGGGCCACCACTAAAACCTGTCACGCCCCCTTCCCATTATACTTGGGAGCAAGGATGCGAGCGGGTCCATATGTGCAAGCAAGGAGGAGATACTATTGTTTTTCTTTCCTCCTTGCTTTAAACACAGTAAGCGTCTGTGTGAAACCTCGCAGGTTCTTGCATGCATACTCAAAACAACATAGATAATCAATAATCTTATTACAATCTCATCATCTCAAAAAATGGATTGCAACAATAAGGAAAGGAAGAGGGGCCTTATGGCCCTTACATCATGGGATACACAAATCTGATGCAATGAAAACTACAAGGAGATGCAGTCTGAGAGTATCCCCCTAGAAGAATCATGCATCTAGTGGATCACGGTATGCTGGAACTAGGATTTGCAAAAATGCCCTCAGAAACTGACGGTGTCACGCCCCGCTTCCCAAAAATACGGAGGCAAAGCGTGACAAGGCCCGCTTAGGCCGGAGCTGAGAAGCTCGGACCCAATAAGCGTCTATAGGGGTACCATTTTAAAAATTTCAGGTTCTTGCATTTATAAAGTTCGAAACAACAGAAAGTACAGAAGGAAGGTTGCATTTATTAATATAATTTAATATCCACCGAGTACAAAAATCTAAAGAGAGGAAAGCCTAAGCATGCCTACAAACTATCGAAGAGCGAACTAAAAGTAGTAACATCTGAAGGTGGCGACCGAAAAGTCCTCAAGGTCTGGTCCTCGTCAGCACGTACTCTATGGTGACGTCCTCGGGCTCCACGTACTCCGGTAAGTCTGCCGCGTCCATGAACTCTGGCTTGACACCTGACGTACAGCACCAAAGAAAGGAACTGTACATCAGGTAAAGTCTACAAAAGAAAGTTAGACTCTACTGCAAGTGTACTGAACTATTGGACATCATTTTACTGGTTGATTAGCATGCTGGGGTTATAACTGAGAAGTAAAAGAAGAAAGTAACGCAGCAGAAAAAGTAAAGCGTAGCAAGCAGTAGTCGTAGCGTGTGCTACCGACTACGGAACTATCCTAAAGGTGACAGGACAAGACGGAACTAGACAAGACAAGACAAGACAAGACGGACAGGACACGTGAGACACGAAGGGTTCACGCCTTACGGGTTGAGGGGGATCAGACCCTCTCCCCGTGCGCACGCTCAACCCTACCCCAAACCCAGGAACTCAGGACAAGAAGTACAGAGATCACTTCCGCTAAGGAAGCACCTGAAACGCCCGCAGGCTTTTTGTATCACGGAGATCACTCCCGCAAGGAGAGCATCTGAAACGCCCGAAGGCTTTTTGTATCATGGAGATCACTCCCACAAGGAGAGCATCTGAAACGCCCGAAGGATTTTTGTATCACGGAGATCACTCCCGTAAGGTGAGCATCTGAAACGCCCGAAGGCTTTTTGTGTAACAGGACACGACATGACAAGTGTAGGGAAAGTTATTCTAGGGTGTCCACACGCACGCACACACAGATAATCCTACGATGTCACAAGTTGTTGTTCATCAGACTTAGACTTCGTCGTCAAGTCTAAGTCGTCAGGGTGACCCAGACGCTATCATTTCACGTCCGGATCTATTTGTTCACAGTTATTAGTTCTAACCAACTAAGGCCTAAGCACGGCTGAAAGTGCAAGTGGGATACACTTGCCTGCGATGGCGAGTGTGTCGTCCTCCCGGGCGTCTCGTCCAGTCGTCGCGTCCATGGTAGTCCATCTGTAACAGGTCACGGCGACGGTGTCAAGTCGCGTTTTTCAATAAATCCTATTTAGGTTTGTTTCTAGGTTCAACGGGGCTATCCTAGCAGTCAAAGTCACGTTTTTTGTTTTGGTTCAGCCTAGTCGACGATCTATCCTATGTGCACAGAAATTCAGTCCGTTCGTCGATTTTCTATGGTGGGCAACGTTTTAAAGATGCAGAAATTAACTTTAGTTTACGTTGACAAATTTTAGATTAGGTTTTTACGGTTTGCTACGGGTGGGTTCTTACTACACGTTAGGGGACTAACCTTTTTGACGTCGTTCAAAAAGTGGATGTCTGGTCTGACCGGCGATAGTCCGTCTAGTTCGACGGTCACATGTAGATCTGGTGTCGGGTCTGGAATCGGCAACGGGTTGCAATGAAAGACATATTATATCTGTGCCATCAGATTTACGGTATCAACTAAAACGTCTTAATCAATAAAAATAATGAAAACTATCATACGAATACACTGTTCATACCATCAAGTTAAGTCATTCACAGCATATGGTATTATTCAACATCAAAATAGATTACTAAATAGGTTACTGTTCATATATATATAACTAAGGTTATGAAAGACATCACAGTGTTAATATATAGTTAGATTAACTAACAACTTATTACCAACGTTATAAAAGAACTAACATATAACTAGCTTACTGCTAACTTATACTACTAATATTACTAAGTTTTTAATAACAGTTAACATCCTATTAACATTCCAATGCTACTGTTAAGTACATTCACATATATCAATTCATATTAACTTATTCATTTTAAAAAAAACAGGGTATACTAACATTTTGATCTTTTCATGTACTGATAATATTAATAATCCACGGTTTACATGATATCAGTATCTTCTCAAATTAATGTAATGCTATTATCAATACTAGTATGATAAAATAAACTGCATCCATTATTAACAATTATAAAAGAAAACACTGGCAAGGCATGCACTAACCTACGTGCTGTCGGGGACGTGCGGCGAATGGTCGAGGAGATGAGGAAGACGCAGCGTCGGAGGCGGCTTTGGAGGAGAGCGAGGTCGCCGTGCGGTGGTTGAGGCAGGGTCGCGCGCTGGTCAGGAGGTGGCCTGGGTCAGAAAGAGGGCTAGGGGGTGGAGCACGGACGGAAGGAGGCCGGAGGGAGGTCGTCACAGGGAGGTTGCCGGCGCATGCTGCCATTAGACGGAGGCGCCGACGGACACGGGGTCGATGGGGGAAAGACAGAAGGTGCACGCAAGGAGAACGGTTGCTACCATTCACGAGAGCTGCACGCGCTAGTCGCTGTCGTGGCCAGCGAGAAGAAAAGGGTGGTCAGAGCTGTTACGGTCGCCGGCGTCGAAGAAGATGGCCGAAGTAATGTGGATGCGTGGATCTTAGAGGTGGCGGCTGTTTCGTCGTGAAAACTACATGCCACGTTTTCTAGGGGCATTAGAAAACGTGGGGTTTATTTGTTTTGTAAAAAAAAGAACGGCTGAGATCTCATTAGTGAGTAGCCCTAGGATTTGGGTGTTGAAAGAGTCTACAAAGTTTCGGTTAGACCTGAGAAATTTTAGGCCTCCACCCAAAGTAATAAGCTAAGACCTTTTTAGAGTAATTATTTAATACCAGCATGCTTTCAAAAGCCCACTGCGTTAGCTTTATATCACTTGGCATAACACCCATTTCTTATAAATCAAATTTTTTTAAATAAATATATATATAATTTGTAACTAGTTAAGAAAATAAGTCCATTATTAATGTTAACAATGATGAGTTAGCTAAGTGGAAACGTACATCACCAATTCAATATATATATTTATATATAATAAAATTAGTTTTTTTAATATATATAATTAATAAAGTGTTAATGCGGGTTGGTCCATCGACGTCTGAAAATTACAAAGAAAATATCGGGGTGATCGCGCCTCCGAGAGAGTCATGAATACGGGATTCGGTCGCACATTAGATTCACAGAAAATGAACCAAAAATAAAAAGGTCCGGCGACAAAGCCTAAAGTCACGATGTCTCTCCAATCAAAGCTGATTTGTGGGAGAACGCCTGTGAAATGACGTTCACTAAAAATCCCACAAATAACTACTCTTCCTTACGGTCACAACGACATATCACATCGTATTGTCCGGATCTAAGAAGAGGCCAAATAAAATACGGGTACGAAAAGTACATACACGTAGAAAATACGAATGGTCGGAAAGCGGCCGTTACATTCTACCCACCTTAGAAATGATTCCGCCCTCGGAATCCATTATAATAATAATATCTATATAATCTTATACCCGCAACTCTCATATCCACACATAAAGATCGCTAATCATATAACTTCAAACAACGTTCCTCAATAATCCATCATAACGCATCTCTCCACTGGATAATGCTACAACTAGAATTACACCCTATCACCTGACTATAGATCCACATCATCGCCTACCAGTCTTCATTCATCTCGCCCCCAATACATTCTCCATCATATCGACTCACAAGTTTATCCTCCAAATTCAATGAACCATCAAGCCACATCTATCCTTACCCATATTATCTAGTCTCCTAATTATATTAAATCCATCTCCATAACATCCATCCGTCTCAACACGTCACGCTGTCTCCAATGCCTCCTCATCTCAACTTAATAATCTAGTCTTGATGCTTTTAAATGCTCTACTCATTCCCATGATCACCCTAACTCATACCATCCCGTCCTAGCTACTCATATCTATCACTCGTCCAAATTTTGAGATCGATTTAATACCAATCTCCATGTATATAATTTCATCCAACCAGAATTCCCCATTGAGTCCGTCACACATCATTATTATAAATAAGTCTTGGACAGCTCATTCTTTTCATCCAAAGAAATCTAATCCAATATCATTGTGTTCCAAAAATCAAATAAACATTGCTATAATAAATCTCATCTCACCCTGAGCCTACCCGCAAACAAAATCCTATAGCAATAATAGCTAGGCCCAATAATATAACAACAATAAACATAACATTTCTAAGGGAGAAAGAAGAGAAGAGAAAGCAAATTTAAGGCCAAAGACATATTTTTTTAAATAAAAAAATAACATGTGAGAAAATGTGTGGAGTTGTGGTAATGGATGAGGAAAAAATAGGTGCGTTGTGAACTTGTGTGCTTGTTTCAAAACTCTAAAGATTTGATTTAAAAGAAAACAAAGTTTTGTTACAATCACATGCAGCCAAGTATAAGCTATACTATAATACGAAAAACTAAGTCCAAGGAGTTGCCTGCTATGACGCAATTCACACCCATATGAATACCATCATTCAGACAACTTCTTACATATATTACGAACCACACTGATTATATACACATGACATGAGAGATGATCATTAAAGTCCTAAGGGTAGCACACTCTTACATGTCCACACACTCTACCTATATACATGCACCACGACGACGTCACAAACCCAAGGGCCCCCCTACTAAACTGGAGATAACACAGTCAACTACAAGCACTAATATCTAAGGGAAACAGAAGCCAAAAGTGTAACGAAATAAGATCGGAAGGAACGAGTTCAAATAAGGTGGGGTAAGGAGATAGTTGGTTGGGTGGAACAAACATATTGCTCAAAATAATTAAATAGATGAAAGGAGAATTACGTGGAAAATATGGTATCATATACTTTATACTTATATAAAAATGTAGAAATAGTGAGCGGATGGTAGAAAATATTGCAACTCGGAAAAAGAGTTAGACGAAGGAAAAAGAGGAGAGTGAGATAGTGTTTGTTTTGCAAATGAAAATAAGTTTAAACAAATATTCTTGAAGTATGAGCACGACGAACATAGGGCTGTTATATATATATACAAAAAAAAATTAAAGTTCTCTTTTAGTTTAGAAAATATTCTAAAAGTACGTATGGTAAGTGGTTAGAAATAAATTTTGTAGTTTAGAAAAAAATAATATATATATTGAATTATCGAAATGATAACAAGGTTTTAAAACTGGAATACGAAAGATACCGATTTGAAAATAAGTACGAGATAGTAACTAAAAATTCACGACCAAGAAGGTTTCAAAATCAGTGAAAGAATTTTAACTCAACCGAAAAGCAAGAAATTTTAAACGTATAATATGGGGTTTTCAAAGAAATTAAGCTGAGCGAAGAACTTAATAAGGAATTTCAAAAATACTTTTAGAGGAAGCAGAATTGACAAAGGGAAAGATTCGAAGGATCAACGATAATCGTCAGGAAATAATCACGTGAATCGGGAGAAAGGAAAATGATCGCATGATGGATACTCCTAGGATATGATTCATGAAAGCTACGACGGAACTCTACGGCCGATAACACAAAATTGTAATGATCAGGAAGACGCTAGAAGTTAGGGGTTCTAGTTATCGGGCCGTCTAAATATCAGGAGAACTCAGCATTAAGTCTTCCTAATGAATTATACCGTAATCGAGATCTCAGGGATGGGTCCTAAGAGAATCAAGATTACGTTCTGCTGGGCCCGAAGTTGATGGATCCGAGCGAACGACTAAAAGAAGGGCTCTAGAAATCTAACACGGTCAGAGTCAAGTGTGGGCTACTAAGGTATCCTAGGACGAGGATGACTAAATCTTAACCAAGGTGTCAGGCTATCAAATCCGGACGTCTACCTAAGCCTTCCTACCATCTAAGGCAAGGAAAACCCTATTTAAACTTGTACAAGTTAAACTGGATATATTAAATGAATGCTGGACTCCTATTGTTTCGAACTTTTTGCATGACCTGCATGGGCCACCACTAAAACCTGTCACATCCCGCTTCCCAAAAATACGGAGGCGAAGCGTGACAATGCCCGCTTAGGCGAAGCGTGACAACAGAAAGTACAGAAGGAAGGTTGCATTTATTAATATAATTTAATATCCACTGAGTACAAAAATCTAAAGAGAGGAAAGCCTAAGCATGCCTACAAACTATCGAAGAGCGAACTAAAAGTAGTAACATCTGAAGGTGGCGACCGAAAAGTCCTCAAGGTCTGGTCCTCGTCAGCACGTACTCTATGGTGACGTCCTCGGGCTCCACGTACTCCGGTAAGTCTGCCGCGTCCATGAACTCTGGCTTGACACCTGACGTACAGCACCAAAGAAAGGAACTGTACATCAGGTAAAGTCTACAAAAGAAAGTTAGACTCTACTGCAAGTGTACTGAACTATTGGACATCATTTTACTGGTTGATTAGCATGCTGGGGTTATAACTGAGAAGTAAAAGAAGAAAGTAACGCAGCAGAAAAAGTAAAGCGTAGCAAGCAGTAGTCGTAGCGTGTGCTACCGACTACGGAACTATCCTAAAGGTGACAGGACAAGACGGAACTAGACAAGACAAGACAAGACAAGACGGACAGGACACGTGAGACACGAAGGGTTCACGCCTTACGGGTTGAGGGGGATCAGACCCTCTCCCCGTGCGCACGCTCAACCCTACCCCAAACCCAGGAACTCAGGACAAGAAGTACAGAGATCACTTCCGCTAAGGAAGCACCTGAAACGCCCGCAGGCTTTTTGTATCACGGAGATCACTTCCGCTCGGGAAGAATCTGAAACGCCCGAAGGCTTTTTGTATCACGGAGATCACTCCCGCAAGGAGAGCATCTGAAACGCCCGAAGGCTTTTTGTATCACAGAGATCACTCCCGCAAGGAGAGCATCTGAAACGCCCGAAGGCTTTTTGTATCACGGAGATCACTCCCGCAAGGAGAGCATCTGAAACGCCCGAAGGCTTTTTGTATCACGGAGATCACTCCCGCAAGGAGAGCATCTGAAACGCCCGAAGGCTTTTTGTATCACGGAGATCACTCCCGTAAGTTGAGCATCTAAAACGCCTAAAACGCCCAAAGGCTTTTTGTGTAACAGGACACGACATGACAAGTGTAGGGAAAGTTATTCTAGGGTGTCAACACGCACGCACACACAGATAATCCTACGATGTCACAAGTTGTTGTTCATCAGACTTAGAATTCGTCGTCAAGTCTAAGTCGTCAGGGTGACCCAGACGCTATCATTTCACGTCCGAATCTATTTGTTCACAGTTATTAGTTCTAACCAACTAAGGCCTAAGCACGGCTGAAAGTGCAAGTGGGATACACTTGCCTGCGATGGCGAGTGTGTCGTCCTCCCGGGCGTCTCGTCCAGTCGTCGCGTCCACGGTAGTCCGTCTGTAACAGGTCACGGCGACGGTGTCAGGTCGCATTTTTCAATAAATCCTATTTAGGTTTGTTTCTAGGTTCAACGGGGCTATCCTAGCAGTCAAAGTCACGTTTTTGTTTTGGTTCAGCCTAGTCGACGATCTATCCTATGTGCACAGAAATTCAGTCCGTTCGTCGATTTTCTATGGTGGACAACGTTTTAAAGATGCAGAAATTAACTTTAGTTTACGTTGACAAATTTTAGATTAGGTTTTTACGGTTTACTACGGGTGGGTTCTTACTACACGTTAGGGGACTAACCTTTTTGACGTCGTTCAAAAAGTGGATGTCTGGTCTGACCGGCGATAGTCCGTCTAGTTCGACGGTCACACGTAGATCTGGTGTCGGGTCTGGAATCGGCAACGGGTTGCAATGAAAGACATATTATATCTGTGCCATCAGATTTACGGTATCAACTAAAACGTCTTAATCAATAAAAATAATGAAAACTATCATACGAATACACTGTTCATACCATCAAGTTAAGTCATTCACAGCATATGGTATTATTCAACATCAAAATAGATTACTAAATAGGTTACTGTTCATATATATATAACTAAGGTTATGAAAGACATCACAGTGTTAATATATAGTTAGATTAACTAACAACTTATTACCAACGTTATAAAAGAACTAACATATAACTAGCTTACTGCTAACTTATACTACTAATATTACTAAGTTTTTAATAACAGTTAACATCCTATTAACATTCCAATGCTACTGTTAAGTACATTCACATATATCAATTCATATTAACTTATTCATTTTAAAAAAAACAGGGTATACTAACATTTTGATCTTTTCATGTACTGATAATATTAATAATCCACGGTTTACATGATATCAGTATCTTCTCAAATTAATGTAATGCTATTATCAATACTAGTATGATAAAATAAACTGCATCCATTATTAACAATTATAAAAGAAAACACTGGCAAGGCATGCACTAACCTACGTGCTGTCGGGGACGTGCGGCGAATGGTCGAGGAGATGAGGAAGACGCAGCGTCGGAGGCGGCTTTGGAGGAGAGCGAGGTCGCCGTGCGGTGGTTGAGGCAGGGTCGCGCGCTGGTCAGGAGGTGGCCTGGGTCAGAAAGAGGGCTAGGGGGTGGAGCACGGACGGAAGGAGGCCGGAGGGAGGTCGTCACAGGGAGGTTGCCGGCGCATGCTGCCATTAGACGGAGGCGCCGACGGACACGGGGTCGATGGGGGAAAGACAGAAGGTGCACGCAAGGAGAACGGTTGCTACCATTCACGAGAGCTGCACGCGCTAGTCGCTGTCGTGGCCAGCGAGAAGAAAAGGGTGGTCAGAGCTGTTACGGTCGCCGGCGTCGAAGAAGATGGCCGAAGTAATGTGGATGCGTGGATCTTAGAGGTGGCGGCTGTTTCGTCGTGAAAACTACATGCCACGTTTTCTAGGGGCATTAGAAAACGTGGGGTTTATTTGTTTTGTAAAAAAAAGAACGGCTGAGATCTCATTAGTGAGTAGCCCTAGGATTTGGGTGTTGAAAGAGTCTACAAAGTTTCGGTTAGACCTGAGAAATTTTAGGCCTCCACCCAAAGTAATAAGCTAAGACCTTTTTAGAGTAATTATTTAATACCAGCATGCTTTCAAAAGCCCACTGCGTTAGCTTTATATCACTTGGCATAACACCCATTTCTTATAAATCAAATTTTTTTAAATAAATATATATATAATTTGTAACTAGTTAAGAAAATAAGTCCATTATTAATGTTAACAATGATGAGTTAGCTAAGTGGAAACGTACATCACCAATTCAATATATATATTTATATATAATAAAATTAGTTTTTTTAATATATATAATTAATAAAGTGTTAATGCGGGTTGGTCCATCGACGTCTGAAAATTACAAAGAAAATATCGGGGTGATCGCGCCTCCGAGAGAGTCATGAATACGGGATTCGGTCGCACATTAGATTCACAGAAAATGAACCAAAAATAAAAAGGTCCGGCGACAAAGCCTAAAGTCACGATGTCTCTCCAATCAAAGCTGATTTGTGGGAGAACGCCTGTGAAATGACGTTCACTAAAAATCCCACAAATAACTACTCTTCCTTACGGTCACAACGACATATCACATCGTATTGTCCGGATCTAAGAAGAGGCCAAATAAAATACGGGTACGAAAAGTACATACACGTAGAAAATACGAATGGTCGGAAAGCGGCCGTTACAGACGGACATTGCATTAAAACACAAATACAATGCCCGTCAGTGAGGGTTACTCATGTAGGTTCACAAGCATCAATCTCATTTAAACAATTAAAAGGAATTTAGCAGGGTAATAACATTGTCTACTAACAGGATAAAGGCATGTGAGTATAGTATGGTGAAGTGAGCTTAGCAAAGTGTAATGTACTTAGCAAAGTGAGGTGAGCATGGAAAAGATATATATGAGCATGTAAAAGCGTAGCTAATAGTTTACACAATTTATGATAGGAATAACAAAATTAAAGAGAGTGCCAATCAATACTTAATCTAGTGACAAGTCCAATGTCCAAGGGCGGAAGAAACTATAATTACACCCAAACCAACATGAGCTACCAGTGGTTCTGTACTTACCGACCCCATCTGGGCGACGGTCAAATTTACCGATGGGGTAAAATCCAGCATTCCGACCTCTACTACAGTGGACTATCCCAGCCAAAAGTGTCATTGTGTGTCAGTATAATCCAATTTATGCCCCCAAGGGCCAGATATTCTGTAAATGCCCTGAGGGTCTAATATTCCGTAAATGTCCGACGGACCAATATCACATTTCATTTGGAGCAAACCACCTCAAATATGGTGTGGCACGAATAATGGTACAATATGCAAAAAGAATATTTTATAAACATTTAGGCCATGTTAACATGAACATTAAGCCATTACCATTGTCAACACGCTATTACTAACCTGAAGCTCAATTATCATTAGCATTAAATAAACCATCGCCATTAACAATCTAATATCATTATTAACAATTTGGGTAACTAGTCAACATCATTATTAAGCTCATGAATATTAAAATAATCACCATGAAAGTTTATTCTAAGTGTGTTTATACTTATTCTAATAAGTAACAATTGGGTCACTCATAAAACAATGGGTTTGTGAGTCATTGCAGGTTGCATGAACATTATATACTCAATTGAAAAGATGTGTTAACTAATTTCTGCATGTTAACAACTCTAATTAACACGTGTTATCATGTGCACAGATTAATAGCGTATTGTACTCATAGCATTAATAACATTGATAACATTATTTAGCATAGTACCAAAACATTCATTCTTGGAAGATATGCAATAGCAAGTACCATTAATTCATAGGATAACAAGATAACAGATATCAAAACATTGTGAAGAATTGTGAGTAACTGCTAACATAACTAATGAGTCCATAAGTCTCATATTCGTGAATTAACATAACCTAACTTATGAACTTAATAACAACCACCACCAACACAACCTTTTACTTAATTATTTAACAGAATAATTTTAATTTAGTCACCTAGTCAGTAAACATTGTTAAGATTATGTTAATATCAAATGAAATTAGTATTACGCAACACTAAGAGCTTAGGGAACCTACTATACATTATGTGGATTCAAGGAGGATGGAGAGCATTGGGTATCTCGTTGGGGAATTCCGTCGAACACCTGGTAGGTGACTCAGGAATGTTGGAAAAAAGAAGATGGCTCGCCATGAAGATGGGGCTGGGGGGTCTCGCCGGAGGTTGTCGGAGGAGTGTATATGCCGGTCCTCCTGCTAGGTCACCGCCGGCCAGAGGAGGGAGGAGATCTGACGGGACTCAGCCTCTGGCTTGGGGGCACCCAAAGCTGGAAAGAAGGGGAAGATCGGTTGTGGTGGAAATAGGGATTTACTGGAAGAAGATGGGTGAGTTTGGGAGGAGGGAGGTGGTAGTTTGGTGCTCGGCGGAGTTGGGTTGTCGTCAGAGATCTGTGGTGGTGTGGGAGGCAATGAGGTGGTCGGTGTTTGATGGGAAGGAGGAGATGGGGGCTGTAGGTTGCTCGGGTCATGGCGTCGCCGCCATGGAGCTTGGAGAGTCATCTTGGTTCTCGGAACTACGGAGGCGGCGACGGTGATCTAACTACGGAGGCAGCGACGGTGATCTCGGGGACACAGCGGAGCTAATGGCCGGTGCTTAGGTCACAGTTAGGATCGGGTTTTAGACTGGGGAGGTCGAAGCTTGAGGTTGAGGTGGGAGGAAAAGGGTTGCGGGTTGAGGATTGGGCGTGGGTTAGAGTTGGGAGGAAAAATATTGCGGCTGTGAAGTATTTCTTAGGGTTTATTTCTTTTGGTAGGTCTTAATATAAATAATAAAAGGAATATATATAATAGACATGAAGGAAATTATGGGATTCAATTATTAGCCAAAAGAATAGATTTTTATTTGTTTTAAAAACTTTATTATGTGATTAATTGTTAAGGATACTAAGGAAAGTTTGAATTAGAACAATTAGTAAGGAGAGAATAAAGGGATGTAGTGATAGGGAAAACTTCCCATTTAGCTATAGGTTTTATTAGGATTAAATTAGGAATTTACTTGAAAGTTTAAAATTTGAAATGAAAATTTAAACATTTGAATTTTGAAAGCTTGAATTAAAAAGAAAATTATAATAGATTTATGGTTAGCTAACTTAACATAAGAATAAAAATCATATTGTCGTAACAAAGTAATAATAATAATAGGCATAACATGATAACACTGGACTCTATCGTAGCTACAAACACTGGTCGTTACATCCTACCCACATTATAAAAATTCCGTCCTCGGAATTTAGTAAAACTAATGGGGAGATGTAATGACCGTAAGAATCAAATGAGTTTTAAGATAGGCAATGATGGGGAGGATTCATGGAATGAAATATGATGACATGACCGAAATGGTGGGAAGCACTGTGAATCGAAAACAAGGAAAATCGAAAGGTGAATATGACAAGGAAAATGGGTTAGTGAATCAACAATGCAGGGTTATGGTCATCAACATAGGAATAAAGATGACATCATGATCAAATGTGAACTCATTGGGTCAACTAATGATTATGAACTCTAAGACTATGATTTTCTAATGAATAAGGCTGGAATAGAGAATTCAAGGACATGTGTTCATGGGATCAAGATTGTAATCTTTTCTTTGCTGTTTTAAAGTATTTTGCACGAGCATAACCTGCATGGGGCACCACAAAAACTTGTCACGACCCGCTTCCCATTATACTTGGGATCGAGGATGCGAGCGGGCCCGCATGTGCAAGAAAGGAGGAGATACATTTGTTTTTCTTTCCTCCTTACTTTAAACACAATAAGCATCTGTGTGAAACCTCATAGGTTCTTGCAAGCATACTCAAAACAACACATATAATCAATAATATTATTACAATCTCAATCATCTCAAAAAATGGATTACAACAATAAGGAAAGGAAGAGGGGCCTTATAGCCCTTACAACATGGGATACACAAATCTAATACAATGGAAACTACAAGGAGATGCAGTCTGAGAGTATCCCCTTGGAAGAATCCTGCCTCTAGTGGATCACGCTATGCTGGAACTAGGATCTATAAAAATGCCCTCAGAACCCGACAGACATTGCATTAAAACAAAAATACACTCATGTAGGTTCCCAAGCATCAATCTCATTTAAACAATTATCAGGGTAATAACATTGTCTACTAACAGGATAATGGCCTGTGAGCATAGTATGGTGAAGTGAGCATAGAAAAGTGTAATGTACATAGCAGAGTGAGGTAAGCATGGCAAAGATATTTATGAGCATGTAAGAGCGTAGCTAACAGTTTACACAATTTATGATAGCAATAACAAAAGTAAAGAGAGTGTCAATCAACACTTAATCTAGTGACAAGTCTAATGTCCGAGGACAGAAGAAACTACAATTACACCCAAACCAATGAGAGCAACCCATGGTTCTGTACTTACCAACCCCATCCGGGTGACGGTCAAATTTACCGGTGGGGTGAAATCCAGCATTCTGACCTCTACTACAGTGGACTACCCCACCCAAAAGTGTCATTATGTGTGCGTATAATTCAATGTATGCTCCAAGGGCCCAAAATTCTGTAAATGACCCGAGGGCCCAATATTCCGTAAATGCACGAGGGCCCAATATCACATTTCATTTGGAGCAGATCACCTTAAAGATGGTGTGCCACGAAAAATGATACAATATGTAAAAAGAATATTTTATGAACATTTAGGCAAGGTTAACATGAACATTAAGCCATTAACATTGTCAACACACTATTACAAATATGAAGCTCAATTATCATTAGCATTAAACAAACCATCGCCATTAACAAGCTAATATCATTATTAACAATTTGGCAACATCATTATTAAGCTCAAGAATATTAAACCAATCACCATGAAAGTTTATTCTAAGTATGTTTATACTTATTCTAATAAGTAACAAATGGGTCACTCATAAAACAATGGGTTTGTGAGTCATTGCTGGTTGCATGAATATTATATACTCAATTGAAAAGATGTGCATGTTAACAACTTTGATAAACATGCGTTATCATATGCACAGATTAATAGCATATTGTACTCATAGCATTATTTAATATTGTACCAAAACATTCATTCTTAGAAGATATGCAATAGCAAGTACCATTAATTCACAGGATAACAAGATAACAGATATCAGATCATTGTGAAGAATTGTGAGTAATTGCTAACATAACTAATGAGGCCATAAGTCTCACCTTAATGAATTAACATAACCTAACTTATGAACTTAATAACAACAACCACCAACACAATATGTTTGCTTAATTATTTAACAGATTAATTTTACGTTAGTAACCTAAGTCATTAAACATTGTTATGATAAGGTTAATATCAAATGAAATTAGTGTTACGCAACACCAAGAGCTTAGGGAACCTACTATATGTTGCATGGATCCGAGTAGGATGTCGAGCATTGGGTTCATCGACGTTGAAACCGGGGTCGTCGGAAGTTCTTCGGAACTCAAGAGTTCAACGGGATCTCGTTGGGGAATTCCGTCGAACACCTGGTAGGAGACTCAGGAATGTTGGAAAAAGGAAGATGGCTCACCATGGAGAGTGGACTGGGGGTCTTACCGGAGGTTGTTTGAGGAGAGGAGATGCCGGTCCTCATGCTGGGTCACCTCCGACCGGAGGAGGGAGGAGATCAGGCAAGGCTCGGCTCTGGCTTGGTGGCGCTTAAAGCTAGAAAGCAGGGGAAGCTCGGTTGTAGGAGAAATGGGGATTTGCTGGAAGAGATGGGGGAGCTTGGGAGGAGGGAGGCGGCAGTTTGGGGCTCGCCGGAGTTGGGTTGTCACTGGAGATATGTGGTGGCGCGGGAGGCATTGAGGTGGTCGGGATTTGATGGGAAGGAGGATATGGGGGTTGTAGGTTGCTTGGTTCATGGCGTCGCCATTGTGGATCTTGGAGGGGCAGCTTGGTTCATCGGAGCTATGGAAACGGCCCGGGTGATCTTGGAGACACGGAGGAGCGAATGGTCGGAGATTGGGTCGCAGCCGGTGTCGGGTTTTAGACTAGGGAGGTCGGAGCTTGAGGATGATGTGGGAAGAAAAGGGTTGCGGGTTGAGGATTGGCCGTGGGTTAGAGTTGGGAGGAAAATTATTACGGTTGTGAAGTTTTTCTTCGGGTTTATTTCTTTTGGTAAGTCTTAATATAAATAATAAGAGGAATATATATAATAGTCGTGAAGGAAATTATGTGATTCAATTACTTGCCAAAAGATATATTTTAATTTGTTTTAAAAACTTTATTAGTGTTGTGAAGGGAAAAGTAGGGAAATAGGTGTAAAGGGTTAAGAGCCCCCTACCCTCATATTTATAGCTTTCAATAGTGGGTTGGATACCCAATGGGCCTAATGGGCCTATTCATAACACTTCCCCTTATCCAATCAACATTGAATAAGAGGTAGATTCTTCAGGATCTGAGTTAGGATAACTGCCTTGTTAAATAAAGAACAGTTAATCCATAACTTCCCCTGTTTTGGGGATGTGTCTAGGGGTGGATACTTCAGGATCCAGAGTCAACGAGGTTGCCTCGTCAAAACCTTGACTACAAAAAACCCTGTGGAAAAAAACCAGTAGCCAAGGGAAAAGAGTACAACTCTGCGGTTGACTCCCCCTCATCTGATCAAGCTTCAGGCTTGCAGATTTCTTATGAATCTATACATCAGTCTCCTATGTATCTATGAGTTCATAGTCCTCTCATCCTGACCCAGTTTACATTTACTCACTCTCCTCATCCCAATCCCATATACAAGTTTCTCAAAGATACTAGTAGGCAGGGATTTGGTAAGCAAATCCGCCAAATTATTACATGATTGGATCTTCTGTACCTCAATCTGCTTCTGCTTCTGAAGGTCGTGTGTCCAAAAGAAATTGGGGGAGATATTCTTCGTCTTGTCACCTTTGATGTAGCCGTCCTATAGCTGGGCTATACATGCTGCATTGCCTTCATGAAGTGGAGTAGGCGCAAGAACGCTGGTCATCAGGCCGGTGGAGGTGAGGATGTGTTGGATCACAGAGCGTAGCCAAAAACTTTCCTTGCTTGCTTCATGGATCTCTAGGAGCTCTGAGTGAGTGGATGAGACGGTCGTCATGGTCTGCTTTACAGATCTCCAGGATATGGCTATGCCGCCATAAGTAAACATGTATCCTATCTGAGACTTCTCTGTATGAGGATCGGACCTGTATCCTGCATCAGCATAACCAACTAAACCAGTTGATGCCCCTTTCCTGTAGAATAGACCTAAGTCTATGGACCCTTGGAGGTAGCGCAAAAGATGCTTAACTCTGGCCCAGTGCCGCTGTGTAGGTGCAGCACTATATCTGGCTAGTAGGTTGACTGCAAATGCTATGTCAGGGCGAGTGCAGTTAGCCAGGTAAAGGAGTGCGCCGATAGCACTTAGATAAGGCACTTCGGGGCCTAGTGCTTCCTCCCCCTCTTCCAGCGGCCGGAAGGGGTCTTTATGTACATCCAATGATCTGACGACTATTGGAGTGCTGAGGGGGTGGCACTTATCCATCTGAAACTTTTTCAGTAAGTTCGATGTGTAAGTTGACTGATGTAACAGTATCCCGTCGTTAAAATGCTCTATTTGAAGACCTAAACAGAATTTTGACTTTCCGAGGTCTTTCATCTCGAAGGTTTCTGTCAAGCTTCTAGAAATCTTTGCGATCTCTTCAGGAGATCCGATGAGGTTCAAGTCGTCCACATAGACGGCTATGATTACAAATCCTATTGCCTTTGCTCTTATAAAGATGCAAGGGCAGACTGGGTCGTTTGAGAATCCTTGTTTTGCAAGGAAATCGCTCAGTCTGTTATACCACATCCTTCCAGATTGTTTTAGACCATATAATGATCTTTGCAGTTTCACTGAGTAGATGTCACGTTCTCTCTCTTTTAGTGCTGCAGGCAAAGAATAACCGTCAGTCAATCTCATATATATGTCTCGGTCTAGGTTTCCATATAGGGATGCAGCAACCACGTCCATAAGTTGCATATCTAAACCCTCTTGGGCTGTTAAGCCAATGAGGACTCGGAAGGTGATCGCGTCCATGACCGGGGAGTATGTGGCTTCAAAATCCACCCCTGGACGTTGGGTAAAACCCTGCGCTACAAGCCTTGCTTTGTAGCTAACGATCTCATTCTGTTCATTTCGTTTTCTAACAAATACCCATTTATAACCCACAGGTTTTACACCTTTTGGTGTCTGGACTATGGGTCTGAAGACCTTGCGTTTGGTGAGTGAATCCAACTCCACTCCTATTGCTGCTTTCCACTTTGGCCAATCATCTCTGCTTTGACATTCTGTCAAAGAGCGTGGTTCAATATCATCGTCGTAGTAAGCGACGTTGATGGCAATATTACACGCAAATGTGTCATCTATGGTTGTGCTCTTTCTGTCCCAATACTCCCCAGTTCGTACATAGTGTATCGAAACTTCATTTTCTCCCGGTTTTTCCTCTTCATGAGAGTTTGGGAGTGATGGGGTAGCAGGGCTTATAGTAGCATCCTGTGGTGATATTTGTTTACCATTGCCAAGGGTCCTACTCTTTCGAGGGACTTGGTCCTTGGATCCCGGTGGTCGCCCTCTCTTTTTGAGAGGTCCAACCATTTCTGCTGCAGGCGGATTGCATCCATTTTGCGGTATGTCAATCCTAGCTGGAGTGTTAGCAGCATGGACGTGTGATTTGACAATCTTCTGGTTGTCAGTAAATTTGTCCAGCAAGAGATGGACAGTGTTTTGGATGTGGAGAATCTTCAGGACCTCCTCCTCACACTGGCTTGTGGGCGGATCTAAGTGACATAATGTCTTTGTATCCCAAGTGATACATTCTGAAGCTTCGGGCGTCTTTGTCTGTGAGCCTAATCTTGGAAATGATGTTTCATCGAATTCACAGTCTTCTAGACGTGCCTTAAAAACGTCTCCCGTAAGAGGTTCTAGTAATCTAATTATGGAGGGGGTGTCAAACCCAACATAAATGCCTAGGCGACGTTGTGGACCCATCTTTGTCCTTTGTGGTGGTGCTATAGGGACGTATACTGCACAACCAAATATTTTCAAGTGTGAGACAATTGGTGGGGCTCCAAGTGCTAGTTGCATTGGAGAAGATGACTGACCTCCAGAAGGTCTTAATTTTATTAAAGATGCAGCATGCAAAATTGCATGACCCCACGCATTCACTGGCATCTGGGATTGAAGTAATAATGGAAGGGCAATCCATTGCAGTCTCTTAATTAGAGATTCTGCTAACCCATTTTGAGTGTGAACATGTGCTACAGGATGTTCGACTTCAATTCACTGAGCTTGGCAATAGTCTAGAAAGACTTGTGACATAAACTCACCCGCATTGTCCAGACGAAGTTTCTTTATCTGGTAGTCGGGGAAGTGGGCCCTGTAACTTGATTATCTGAGCTAAAAGCTTAGATATTGCTAGGTTACGGGTGGACAGTAGACACACATGTGACCACTTAGTAGATGCGCCTATCAGGACCATAAAGTACCTGAACGGACCACTTGATGGGTGTATCAGCCCACAAATGTCTCCGTGGATTCTTTCCAGAAAGCTTGGGGACTCCACGTCCACTTTCAGTGTAGAGGGTCTCGTAATCAGTTTACCCTTATAACATGGTGGACATGAGAATTTGCCTTTTTGAAGAATCTTCAAGTTCTTCAGGTCTATACCCATGGAGCTTTTTTTGATGCGGTACATCATGATAGAGCCAGGGTGTCCCAGTCTACTGTACCAGAGTTGGAATTCTGGTGTTTGGGGGCACTGCAGGTGCTCCACCATGGATGTTTCTGGAGTTTGTGTACTTGTTTGGTAGACTCCCGAGTGGAGTACCTTGAAACGTTCCACAATGGGTTTTGAACCATTTGTAAGAGACGTTACAAGCAAGTATTCCCTTTTATCTTCCTCGACCGTCTCTAAGTGATATCTGTTTAAACGGATATCTTTAAAGCTTAGGGGGTTTCAGATAGATTTAGGGGAGTATAACACATTTTTAAGTGTGATTTTTGTGTTACCGGGGAGCAATATAATTGCTTCCCTTGATCCTTCGATTATGTTAGCTGGTCCTGAGATTGTTCTCAGTGGACCAGAATAGCTACTTATGCTTGTGAAGTAGTCTATGTTTTGAAGGATTGAGTGCGTCGATGCACCGTCCACTAGGCAGATTAATTCCATATCTATATAAAGAAAGATATTCAAGCAGTAAATGATATGAAAAGAAAAGATCTACTTTCATAAAAAATGCTCAAAATATTGTTTGACATGGAATGTAAAAAAAAGTATATACGATGCATAAAAAGAAGATACATTGCTAGTATATAGAAGCGGTCCAAAACTAGAGAGTGTCATCTCCCATGAAGTCTTCAGGAGTCCATGCGGTCTCTGGCAACGCTGCGCTCTCAATCAGGTTTGTCTCAGCTCGAGGCTTGAGGCTTGCCTGGTAGAGGTCCTGGAGGTGTTTCGGGGTGCGGCAGATTCTGGACCAGTGGCCCGTCATTCCGCATCTAGAGCACTTATCCTGCCAGTCTTTCTTGGGACTGCCACCTTAATTGGATATCCTCTTTTGCTTCTTTTCCGCGAACTTCTGGTTCTGAGGAGGAGCTGGGGGAGTGGCCTTCTTCTGCTGCTTTTGTTCTTTCCATTTCTGGAATTTTTCCTTTTTGTCCATCTTCTTCTTCTGGGAAGACTGGAAGTCTGCCTCTGCAGGAGGTGGCAGTGGAGCGGAGCCAGGAGGGCGCAAGTTGTGAGTGGCAACCAACAGGTCTCTGTTCTGTTCAGCCATAAGCAGGCATGAAAGCAGATCAGAGTACTTCGTGAACTTCCTCTCACGGTATTGTTGCATAAGGATCATGTCCTTGACCGGCGCCCCGCTTGCGTCGCAGCGCGGTGTCGTTTACCGCAAGTTTCAAGGTTAGTGTAGGGTGCGGGAATATCGAACTCAGGGAGGCGAGGTTGTGCTTGGGTCAGGTAGGACCTAAATCACCCCGAGGGGCGAGCTAGCCCGAATCGGTGGATGGTTGTCACGAAAGGAAATAAAAGCGTAAGAGCGAAAAGAAAGTAAACCCGGGACTTTGGTTTCCAACCTGACGAGAGACTCTCGCCGACGCGGCCTACGGGTATGGATAGCGATCAGGATTAGGTTCTAATGGTGGGACGTTGCCTCTAAAAGTGGTACCGGCGTCCCATGGGCCCGATATTCCGGTCGGTGCCCAGGATGATACACCGGACTTCCCGGATTCGATCAGTGGGCACTCCCGTGTCCATAAACACTGATCGATCCCGGGAGCACTAAGCCCGCAACGATAACTCCCAACGTCTCATCCTGCCGCTCCCGCGTGCTAGGATTCGACGTCTACGCTAAGGGTGTGAGCTATGGCTAGGGAGTCAACCGCCAAGTTTATTCCCCCTTGGCCCGACGGTCAAAGGCGGTCTTTTTCCCGCCGATGACAATGAAACACCCCGCGTAACCGTTAGATTCCTACTCCCTATCGATTTCCTAACCCTACGGACGCATCGGGAAGAGCCCCCGAAGGGGTTTCCACCAAAATCCCAGTTTTGGGAACTACTCACAAAAATTCATGAAAAAGCAATCTAAATGAAATTTAACCGTTAGAATCGTAATCGGACAATTGCAATGCGGAAGTGATAGAGTCATAAAGATAATACTGAAATTTGAGAAAGATCTGAAAACTTACAAAAGAGTAACAATTACAGCCGTCACAAGGAAATAAAACAGTAGAAAAACAGCAACTCTCGTTTCTGGAACCCTAGGGGCTCTATATATAGGCCGTCGCATCAACCGATCGGTTGATCCGTTACAAATAAATATCAGAAAACGGCGAGTTTTCACCCGATCACATGAACCGATCGGGTGAGTTCTTGAGCGACCGGTTGGATTTTGGAGCGGTCGGGTGAATCGGCCGGTTGAATCGTCCGTGTCTTCAGCTCATCTTCTTCAGCTACAGATGAACCGATCGGGTGCCGATCGGTTGGAATTCTGCTCGAGAAAACAGAGAACAGCCGCCCGCAGAACCGGTCTGTGAACCGGTCGGGTGACTTCTTTGTGAGCTGTGGTAGCGACCGGTTGGTGCACGCGTGCATCACCCGATCGGTTGGAGATGACCAACCGACCGGGTGAGGGGCTGAAAGATGAATACTTCGCCGTTTGACCCCCTGGATCACGCGTGACTTCTCCCGTTGCTCCGGGGACTTGGGATATCATCATTAAACGTCCCCTACGTGGTCAATCCCCTGCAATCATGGACAAACAAAGAAAAGTGAAAGAAAACGGGAAAACATACGAAAATGAATAAGAGACGGCGGAAAAACACGGAGAAACACAAAAGAAAACGTGCGTGAATATATGAAATATAGACGCACGTCAAAATCCCCCAAGCTGAACTCTTTCTCGTCCTCGAGGAAGACGAGTGAGAGTAGGAGCTCGGAAAAGAAAAATAGAGAGGAAGAAAGAAAAAGAAAACTCTAAGCCCTAGATCGTCCATCAGAGCCATCAAAATCAAAAACGACACACCTAGCAAGCAAACGCCAAATCACACCACTAAACCTAGGAAAGCGAGTCCAAATAAGTGTCGTGGGTCCACGCAGTGAAGCGCGAGTGAGCGTGGCCGTGTGCTAGCAAATGGTGAAGCTTTCTACGATGTGCAATGAGGCTCGATATACACAAATCCAAGAAATGACCCAAAATATCGATCCGAATTGAATTAAGCGGCGAATATAAGTTCAAGCATGCATGAGAAGAGTGGGAAAAGAAGCGTATCATGCATCGGGGACTCCACAACTAGGGTCTAGGAAATCACGCCACTATAGCCAAGATACAAGCTAAATAGCTCCTAAGCCAAGCGTTTTCAATAACGACGGAGGTTGAGATGATGTAGAGAAGAACACTCGGTGCAAATTCTCGCCTTCCCTTTATTCTCGGCAAGTAGGAAATATTCACATGGGGATTTTTTTTGGGTTTTGGGTATTTGCATAATTTTTTTGGCTTTTTGGCTATACAATCTTTTTCTTTTCTTTTCTTTTTGGGTTTTTCATTTCTTTTCTCCCATTTTTTTGGATTTTTGGGGTTTTGGCTATACACTTGTGTACTCTCCCAAGTGGGAGAACGGTACACGACGAGAGGATTTGCACCAAGTAAAACAAAAAAGAAGTCGAAATCTAAACACTCGGGCAAAGGCGACTATTCTTGCTAAATAGAGCTCAGGCTAAATGGGTTATCCTAGTCCTTAGTTGTGGAATCCCGACGCATGCGAAATGAAGTATACGATATATATATAGCATGCATATAGAAGCAAACATTAGAAGCAAATACCGCATATTCAATATCGAAGCATGATAATCTAGGGGTCATTCCTGGACAGGTATATAAAGTAAAATCACAAAGCAGAAGCACACCAAATGCTAGTCACGACACACGACTCACAAAAAGCTAAGTGGACCCACGATGCGTGAAATGCAAGAGGACTCGAAATCCTAGGGTTAGTGAGTGCGATTGTCGGTGCAGTGCTAGGTGTGTGTGTGTGACTTTGTGGAGATTCATCATAGGATTCATTTCTAGGAGAAAGAGCTAAAGAAAGAAGGAAAAAGAAAAAAAAAGAAAAACACGATGGAAAACGACTCAAATAACGTAGAAAGACAACACAAATGACGCACGAAGTGCGACTCCCCCAAGCTGAAGTTTGCATTGCCCTCAATGCAATATGAGTGAGTACGGGAGGGCAATGAAAATGGGGGGGATACGCACAGACACAAAAAGAAATGAAAACGAGGAAAACACACAGATGAAACTAAAAAAAGAAAGAAAGATCAAAATCAAAATCAAACAATACGAAAATAAAAATAAAATAAAATCACGTGACACGACACTCAAAAAGTGAAAAGCAAGCACACATACAAAAATGAGAAAAACAGACAAAACACGATAGCACATCAAAACAGACGTCCCCCAAGCTAGGCCAGAAAGTGCTAGCGAAATGATAAGATCAATGAAATCCAGATATGTGCAAGAGGGACTCAAAAACAAAAAAGGGGGTGAATCTAGAAAACAACACGTAAATAGTCTCCTCCCTCCGACAGAGACAAAGCGGGGCCCCGAAAAGACAGATGGGCACAAAAATGGGGGGGGGGGGCAAAAGCGGGAGAGAAAAATCAAGCAGGGGCACCACCCTCTGGGGGTGGTGACGGGGGCCTGCGCTGGGGACCAGGGGTCGTGGGGGGTGGAATGTGGAGCTCGGAGACGTCGGGTGGGTCTTCGCGGATGTGGCGAACGAAGCTTTGAAGGAAGGGGAGGTCACGGTCGACGGATTCCTGGGTTATCCGACCACCCTGACCAGCAAGGATGACCATGGCCGTGAATCGGTCGGCATGGTCATCGGATTGGAATTGCATCTCATATTCGGGATCGTAACCGGGAGGTGGGGAAGTGGTGCGTGGTGTGGTGGATGGGTTAGAGGTGGTGGGCTGTGTGCGACGGGTACGACGGGTGGGCCTAGGGTTCGAAGAGCTAGCGTCGGTGGGTTTAATACGGCGGGGAGGCATTGTGTAGGTGTTGTTTGTGCGCGTAGGTGTGTGAAAGTACAACGAATTCAACACAAACACAAAATACCACCAACAAGCAAACAGAATATTTGGGAAAAGATTAAAATTAAGTAAAGGTGCGAGTTTACCCAAAATGAGATGAAGATAGTTGCTCGTGGATGCCCCGATGCTGCTCGATTGGAGCACGATGTGGAGCCGTAGCGATCGCTTCAACAAGTTCCGTAGCGGGGGGGGAATGGGGGAAATCTAGGGTTTGTGTGTAGGGAGATGACGGGGGAATGGAGAGAAATGATGGTGGATGGGTAGGGAAATGGTTGGAGAAGAAGATCGAGGCTGATCTTGGGGAAGAAAGAAGGAAGGCGCACGACGGGAGACGAAACGGTAGAGGTTCGGGCGATCGGGCGAGGGAGAAAGCGAACGGGTGTCGGGGGTGGTTATATAGGGTTTCAAGTCGAACCGATCGGGTGACTTGTCACCCGATCGGTTGACTGTTAGGTCGAAAATCTTGCCGAAGAAATGCTACAGGCGAACCGATCGGGTGACTTTTCAACCGATCGGTTGGCCGCTCCACACAATTTACCGAGAACTTAGGGCTGCTCACCCGGTCGCGTCAACCGATCTTGCTAGAACTCAACCGATCGGTTGATATTCCCCAAGATTTCCCGAGAGTTCTCCCCAGCTTACCCGGTCTGCCACCCGGTCTCTTCATTACTCAACCGATCGGTTCATTCGGGGATAGATCTCGGCATGTATCTGATACATCCCAACCGATCGGGTGAGTTATCACCCGATCGGTTGGGGCTAGTTTCCTGCAAAAACCAAGAAATTTGATTAAGTCCCCGAACGGATGTTCTCGCGGCTGATTTTATTTATAGAAATAGATAAAATAAAGTAAAAAAATAACGCTAAAAATTTGAGAAAAAGTTCAGAACATGGGTTGCCTCCCTTGAAGCGCACTTGTTTAACGTCGTTGGCTCGACGCCCGCAAGAGATACTCATGGTGGCTGATACGGGTGATGCACAAACTTAGGCATCTCTTCCTTGTTGGAGCTGAAGGCGCTCGGGGTAGTCAGCGGCTGGAAAAGTACTTGCTCGACCACCCTCCATTTGTTCTTGAGATCCGGGGGCTTTTCCTTGGTGTTGGCGCTTCCCGCCATCTTCTTCAGGATTCGGACCTCGTCTTTAGTGAGGTCCGTGAGCTCTTTCCCCATTCTCCTCACAGGAGGAAACTTGGGGAACCCGGGAGGGGCCGTTCTCGCTGCACTCAGTCTTCCAGCAGTTTCTTTGTCTTCGGGGCCTTCTTCATCTTCGGAATTCCCCAAGTCATCGGGGGGGTTTCTCAGGAGAATCTCCCAGGAGCTCTCCTCCACAGCCTTTTCTTCTTCTATCTCAAGCAAATTACACCGGAGGTCATCAGGAGGGTCGGGGTGCTTCATGGATAGTCCCAGGTCAAACTCAACTTTCTCTCCGCTGACGTTCAAGGAGAGTTTTCCGTTCTTCACATCTATAAGAACGCCAGCAGTGGCCATGAAAGGCCGTCCCAGGATAATGGGGGTGTGTGCGTCTTCGGGCATGTCCATGACTACAAAGTCCACAGGCACATGCACCCCTCTCACATTCACGGGGAGATCATCAACAATTCCCACCGGATATTTGACCGACCGGTCAGCTAGTTGTAGGGTCATCCCGGTGGGCTCCAAATCACCCATTCCTATCCTTCTGTACATCGACAAGGGCATCAAGCTAACACTCGCTCCTAGATCGACGAGTGCGCGATTAATCTTCACAGCCCCGATCGTGCAAGGGATAGAGAAGCTCCCCGGGTCCTTGAGCTTCGGCGGGTTATCCCTCTGGATAAGAGCGCTACATTCCGCCGTCAGCACCACTTTCTCTTTTCTTGACCCTTTGGTCACCAAATCTTTCAAGAATTTTGCATATGAGGGGATTGTCACGATTGCCTCCAAGAAGGGGATTTGCAGGCTTAGGTCCTTGACCATGGCGAAGAACTTCCCATATTTCTCATCAATTTTCGCCTGAGCCAACCGTTGTGGAAATGGCACAACGGGTTTATACACTCTTGGGCTCTCTTCCTCCTTCTTCTTCTCTTCTTCAGACACTCCCTCCGGAGTCATGGGATTTGATGACGAAGCACCGGTGTCGTTTAATTTTTCAGTCGGTCTCTCAACGACCAATGGTGCTTCCGGGTTGCTAGGGGGCACTCTAGTAGGAATTTGTGTCCCGCTTCTCAGAACGATAGCGGACACATTCGCGTGCACGAGTGCCGATGTTTGTGTTGCTCCCCTCGGGTTCACCTCCGGTTGTGGCGGCAATTGGTTTTGTGACCTTGCAAGGTTCGCCACCTGTAACCCCAGCTGGGTTATTTGGTCCGTGAGGGTCCGCTGGCCCATTTCCATCTTTTGGTTGAATCTCTCCTGGTTGGTAATATATTGAGTCAAGAGAGACTCAGCCGGAGAGACGGCCCTCTGTTGGCCATACTGCTGCTGCTGGAACGGCTGCTGATTCCTGGGGGCATAAGTTTGTTGCTGAGGTTGCTGCTGAAACGGTTGCAGCTGACCCTGATTCTGCGGTGGTCTAGCCGGCTGATAAATTTGTTGCTGCGGCTGCTGAGGCGGCGAGGGCTGAAATGGTGGGCGGTAACTGAAATTCGGGTGGTTCTGGTTGTTGGGAGAGTAGGCCGGGTTGGAATTTGTCCTTGGCGGATATGGCGCATTCCCCGTGGGGTTGTAAAATAGTGCGCTCGCCTGATCCAACGGTGGTGAGATGTCACCACCGTCGAATTCCCCAAGGAATTTGGACTCTACCGCAGAAACTTGCTGTGTACCGGCCCCACCGGCTCCTACCATCAGTGCGGAGATCTGGGTCGAAAGCAAGTCGAACTTGCTTGAAAGTTTGTCGACGCCCTCGACTCTGTGTATACCCCCAGTTCTTGGTGTGGCTCTCTCGTCACACCACCGCTCATTGTTGGATGCCATGTTTTCCAGAATATTCCCGGCATCTTCCTCGCTTCGAGACATGAAGGAACCCCCAGCCGCGACGTCCATAGAAGATTTAAGGTCATCCCTCAACCCATTGTAGAACAGATTGATAATCTGCCACTTCGGAAGCTCATGGTGAGGGCATCTTCTTTGCATCTCTTTATATCTCGTCCAAGCTTCATGCAAGGACTCGTGGCTGGCCTGGGAGAAGGAGGAGATCTCACTCCTCAACTTCATGGTCTTCCCCGGAGGAAAGAACTTTGTCAGAAAAGCGTTGGAGAGCTTCTCCCAGGTGTTGAAAGTGTTGGGGTCCTTCCCCCTTAACCATTGCTTGGCTTTGTCCCGCAAAGAGAAGGGGAACAGCTTCAGACGGATAGCCTCTGTAGTGACACCATTAATTCAGAAGGTGTCACACTTCTCCAAGAAGGAGTCCAGGTGCTCTATCGGGCTCTCCATGGGCGCACCCGCAAACTGGTCCTGCTGGATCCATGTCACTAGAGACGGCTTCAGCTCAAAGCTTTGGGCCGCAATAGCTGGAGGTCGGATGGCGGAAGTTGACTCGATGGAGGGCATCGAGTACTCCAGCAGAGACTTGTGAGGTGGGGGTGTTCTCCTCCATGGATTCGGGATCTTCCCTTCTTCGCTTCTCGGCGGCCAAACGCCTAAGGGTGGCGTTAATCTCTGGATCGAGGGGAATCAAGTCGTCAAGACTCCTTGAACTCCTGCGCATGAAAAACAACAGACACCCGTGAAGCGACAAGTGGGAAAGAAACAGATAAAATAAGAAATAAAAATAAGAAAAACAAATAAGAAAAAGAAAAAGGAGAATGTGAAAATTATCGCGAGGTAGGGATGTGAGCTAGACACGAGGGTTCAAGAGATCCTAAAATATCAAGCACGTTGCCTCCCCGGCAACGGCGCCATAAACTTGACCGGCGCCCCGCTTGCGTCGCGGCGCGGTGTCGTTTACCGCAAGTTTCACGGTTAGTGTAGGGTGCGGGAATATCGAACTCAGGGAGGCGAGGTTGTGCTTGGGTCAGGTAGGACCTAAATCACCCCGAGGGGCGAGCTAGCCCGAATCGGTGGATGGTTGTCACGAAAGGAAATAAAAGCGTAAGAGCGAAAAGAAAGTAAACCCGGGACTTTGGTTTCCAACCCGACGAGAGACTCTCGCCGACGCGGCCTACGGGTATGGATAGCGATTGGGATTAGGGTCTAATGGTGGGACGTTGCCTCTAAAAGTGGTACCGGCGTCCCATGGGCCCGATATTCCGGTCGGTGCCCAGGATGATACACCGGACTTCCCGGATTCGATCAGTGGGCACTCCCGTGTCCATAAACACTGATCGATCCCGGGAGCACTAAGCCCGCAACGATAACTCCCAACGTCTCATCCTACCGCTCCCGCGTGCTAGGATTCGACGTCTACGCTAAGGGTGTGAGCTATGGCTAGGGAGTCAACCGCCAAGTTTATTCCCCCTTGGCCCGACGGTCAAAGGCGGTCTTTTTCCCGCCGATGACAATGAAACACCCCGCGTAACCGTTAGATTCCTACTCCCTATCGATTTCCTAACCCTACGGACGCATCGGGAAGAGCCCCCGAAGGGGTTTCCACCAAAATCCCAGATTTGGGAACTACTCACAAAAATTCATGAAAAAGCAATCTAAATGAAATTTAACCGTTAGAATCGTAATTGGACAATTGCAATGCGGAAGTGATAGAGTCATAAAGATAATACTGAAATTTGAGAAAGATCTGAAAACTTACAAAAGAGTAACAATTACAGCCGTCACAAGGAAATAAAACAGTAGAAAAACAGCAACTCTCGTTTCTGGAACCCTAGGGGCTCTATATATAGGCCGTCGCATCAACCGATCGGTTGACAAGTCAACCGATCGGTTGATCCGTTACAAATAAATATCAGAAAACGGCAAGTTTTCACCCGATCACACGAACCGATCGGGTGAGTTCTTGAGCGACCGGTTGGATCTTGGAGCGGTCGGGTGAATCGGCCGGTTGAATCGTCCGTGTCTTCAGCTCATCTTCTTCAGCTACAGATGAACCGATCGGGTGAGAGTCACCCGATCGGTTGGAATTCTGCTCGAGAAAACAGAGAACAGCCGCCCGCAGAACCGGTCTGTGAACCGGTCGGGTGACTTCTTTGTGAGCTGCGGTAGCGACCGGTTGGTGCTCGCGTGCATCACCCGATCGGTTGGAGATGACCAACCGACCGGGTGAGGGGCTGAAAGATGAATACTTCGCCGTTTGACCCCCTGGATCGCGCGTGACTTCTCCCGTTGCTCCGGGGACTTGGGATATCATCATTAAACGTCCCCTACGTGGTCAATCCCCTGCAATCATGGACAAACAAAGAAAAGTGAAAGAAAACGGGAAAACATACGAAAACGAATAAGAGACGGCGGAAAAACACGGAGAAACACAAAAGAAAACGTGCGTGAATATATGAAATATAGATGCACGTCAGTCCTTCTCGTGGAAAGACGTGAACGTCTTTTCCAGCAACATTTTTTCAGTCACCGTTTCACCGCACAACTTCGGGCGTGAGGTGATAGTACCGAGTTGTACTCTGCTACGGATTTGTAATCCTGTTTGCGGAGATGAGTCCACTCGTACTGCGCACAGAGGAGTATGACATCTCTCTGATGCATGTACCTCTCCTCGAGTGCGTCCCACAGCTCGTAAGGATCCTCTACAGTAAGGTACTCGTCCTTCAGGGTCGAGTCTAAATGTTTCCTGATATATATAATGGCTTTCGCCTTTAATATATCGGAAACGTCCTCTGTATGATGTGCTTCTTTGGAAGAATCCTTGTCGGCTGAGGCAGTACTTGTTGTTGCCTTCTCAGTCGATGTGAGACTAAACCATGAGAGCGCAGATGGAACTTCAGGTCCAACTGCCAACTCAGGTAGTTTGACCCATCGGCCTTCAGGACCGAGAAGTCGACATTCGCAAGTCTGGCCATTGAATGATCTAGCAATATATAAAAATAGCATGTATCATTAAAATTGAGTAAAAATAGACATCCACGCATGTAATTTAAACATTTTTCATAGCATGGATCTATTAAAGGAAATTTAACATACATGCTTTTTGACGGTTTCATAATGTGAATAATTAACCAAGATTAACATTCACGCCTGCTATTTTACAGTTTCATTGTAACATTAAAACATGGTATGAAAAATAATTAACATCCACGCAATTAATGTATAAGCAATGAAAAAAGGAAAATGACTTAGGACTACGGGGATCAGCCCAACGACACCGAAATAAAAAGAAGTACAGTCCGAAGTTACATAAAAAAAATGCATGAAAGAATAAAATACAACTCGGGAACTTCAGAGAGAAGCCCCTATCTTCTTCGTGCATACGCCATCAGCTCCTTTTTGGTGTCCTTTGGTCTTCTTTTTACATTTATATCCTCACTTACAAATTTCTCTCAAAAAAAGGAAAAATTGCAGGAAATTAAAGGTGTCGGAAACCTGGCTGATCCCTAAAAACATAGCCTAATTTCACATCCACGCAGATAATATATTGAAAACATACAACCACGCAGATAATCATATCACAGGCATTTAAAGATTAATTAAATAATCTAAATAGTGTGTGACGTGCTAAAATTTTTTTTTAAAACTTTTTACCTTTGATCATTTTTTATGTTTTGTTTACCGCTTTAAACCCTTTTTATAAAGTTTCTTTAATTATTTTGGGCTTTTAGGGCCAAAAATAAAAGAACAAAAATTATTTGTGTAAATGGGCTAATTGTCAGGCTTTTTGGGCCATGAAAACAACCCATTAGGGTTAATTGGGCCTCCCCCGAAAAATTGGCCCGTTTAGGGTTAGGGTTTCCGGAAAAACCCTAGGGGGCCCGCGGTGTGCTGCCGTGGTGGCTGGCCGCGCAAGGCACGGCCTGCAGGCTGTGGTAGCTAGCCGCGGCCTGTGGCCACGGCATAGGGCTGCGTCGTCAGGCCGCGGCCGCCGCGGCCTGCAGTCCGCGGCCGCTGGCCGCGGCGTGTTTTTGTCGCCGGCGGCGCTTGTGAAGCACCGCGGTTTCTCCCTACAGGCGTGTGGATTTTTGGATCAAGGTCGGGCGGTAAAAACAGATTTTTCAAGCATTTAGATCGCTAAAAAACTGATTTTTATTGTTTTTAGAAATGCGGATCTAAATAAAAATGTGATTTTTATCGTGTTTTTAACTTTTTGATCCTAAAACATGCAGATCTAACGTGAAAAACAAGTTTAGATCTAAAAAGTTTTGATTTTTACCTCTAGATTCGACAAGGGAATCTAGTGGACGGTTGGTGAAGGATGCCCTTTTTGCTCCCCGTTGAGAAGATTACGATCTTCTTGAATTGATCGCTCCAAAATGCAACCCTAGAGCACGACCGAAAACTCGGTCGGCCCCGGATATACACCCAGAGAACGATTGTAGTTTTACCGTAAGCGCACGGTGTAGCGGCGAGCGGGTATCGAACACAGGGAGGACGTATGATAGTGCCTTCTCCGAACAACCTGGCTATAGGAACAGAAAAGAGGGAATTTGCCTTTCGGCGATCCTGTCACAATCGTCAGACAAAGTATGGAGATATAAAATCAAATAGAGAAGCCTAAGGAATAGGGAATCCCCGCTACTCACCGTATCTCGTCAATGTGATTCATTGGTATCATAATTGCCAGGGTAGAATTTCGGATGAACTAGTTGCAACTGAATGTAAAACCTAGCTCACGCTCTCGCGCTGTTGCCGGTCTATAGCTAACCTAGGTTCGGGTCCAATCTCTTGCAAACCCTAGCCTAGGCAAGCTAGCATTAGGATCAACATCATCGTCAAATCGCGTCCCGAGCCCACTCTCGTGCAAACTCGGGCCGCGACCTAGGTTGGGATAGTTCCTACCCGTCCAATCTCTTGCAAACGGGTATCGGTATAGAATTGCAACCGAGAATCCTAGTATCGGCCCAATCTCTTGCAAACCGATACTTCGGAAACTCAATTTCAACCCAATTCGGATTTCTAGGGTTTCCTATCGAATTGGGATCCAATCTCTTGCAAATCCCAATCGATATGAACACCTAGCTATCCGTGATAAATCGATCCCAAACTAACCCTAATAGCAATTCTAACAATAGTCCTACCAAATCATCACAAATCAGAAATTGGGCTCGTAGGGTTCATCCTGACGCCCCAAGACGTTAGGACTACTCACAAATCATATCACAAATGCAAAAGTAATCAATTGAAATAGCAATAGAATTCATGGCAGTATTCAAATAAGCAATAAAAATGAGATTTTTAATGAAGAGGGAGACAAACCAATTTAGTTCTCCAAGAATCCAACAAAAATAAACATTTCTCTCCTCTCCAATCACAAGAATCAAAGCTAAAAAGTTTTAAGCTAAAAAGCTGCAAAAAGCAAGGGAAAAAGCTCTCTAACCTAGGTTAAAAATTGGGGTTAAATACCCCCCAAAATCGCCCAAAAAACTGTGACAAAATTGCCCCTGCGCAGCCTGAAAATCGCAATTTACGCTACAGGCAGCATGGCTCACTCGGCCGAGTGACAAAAGTCGCTCGGCCGAGTGGGAGACCCTGAGAATTTCCAGTAAGTACGGGGTCTTGGGGGTCTTCACTTCGGGCGTTGCTCGGCCGAGTGAGTTGTCGTCACTCGGCCGATGGGCTTCTATTCACTCGGGCGGTCGGCAATTGCCACTCGGCCGAGTGGGTCTTCTGATGCTCAGACTGACGAAAAACAGTAAGTTGGGAGTTTTTGATTGGCGTCGTCTGAGCGCCACTCGGGCGGACGGGGTTTCGTCACTCGGCCGATGTGGCTTCCGATGCTCGGCCGAGTGCACACTTGGTGCGTGTCCGATCTGGCCGGTCGAGCGGGGTCTTCTGGTCGGCCGAGCGGGGTCTTCTGGTCGGCCGAGTGACTCCTTCACTCGGTCGAGTGAGACACCAAAAATTCCCATTCTGAGTGTTTTTGCCTCCTCGTCGCTCCTACGACGTTCTTTCTTCCTCCGCTCCTCTCCAATCTGAAAATACCCCTCAGGGAAGTCTTCGGTTACACTCCGGAGTAGGTGTATCTCGGAATCACTCCAAATCGCTCCAAATCTCCTGAAATATGACAAAAACAACAAATCGTGAAAAGTATCGCAATATTGTCGATAAATCGTGAAAAACGTGATTTGAGCGATCTAAATGGCATGCAATCATGCGGAAAAAAGGTGTAAAATATGGAGTGATCAAAATCCCCCAAGCTTACCTCTTACTCGTCCTCGAGGAAGATAAGTAAAAGGCGAACCCGGTGGATTCAGAAAACGAAAACGACGAAAAACGGAAAACGAAAAACGAAGAAGAAAGAAGAAAGCGAAGAGGGAAGCTGCTAGATCATTTTTCTCAGGACGTGGGTTTTGCTTACTCATATAGCATGCACCGAACGTAAAACACATGTCAAAGACTTTTATTTCGATATCACAGTATAATGGTGCAAATAGAAATAGAAAACCCAACAATAATGATATATCATGAAAAACGGAATAATTCTAAAATTAACATCGTCTGAATCATTTAAAGCGGTATACAATATCGCTGATCACACACTTTTCAATTGAATGCTTTCTATGAGGAGTATAAGAATATCACGCAATAGAATAGAAAGAATAGAAAAGCGTGGATTTCATGAAATGAGTGCTAGGCATAGATTTCTGGATTTCGTGAAGCTAAAACAATCTCACCGAGTATAGAATATTACTTAGCCTAGGTTGTCGTGCACCGTCAAGTAGTCACTCTCTCACACATCATTGGATTCTCTCCCCCAAGCTTATCTATAAGCGTGGTGGCATAAAAAAAACAATATTTACTTCCCCGTTTTTATGAAGCTCCAAAAGTAATAAAAATAAAAAATCAAAAAGAGAGAAGAAAGAGAGAACATGAGATGGGATCGTTTATTGAGATTCTTTTTTCTTTTCTTTTCTTTTTCTCTTTTTTTCTTTTTTTTTGAAATATATACACAATGATCCCAAATCAAAGAGAAATAAGGATATACATGAAATTTTTTTTCTTTGGTTTTGGGAAATTTGGAGCTAGGATTTTAATGACGGGGGAAATGCCATATATTAGAATCGCTAAGGGGAGATTCACCAATGAATTTAAAATAGAGAATTGATGTTCAAGATATGTGGAGAAAGAAATAAATATGTCTCTCAGTTCACTCTATAGGACGTGCACGACAACTTCAGCAGGGTAATCTAATCTACTCGGTTTCGATCACAAAAAAGCTAACTAATCCAGATTTATCATAGCTAACATCATTCAATCATCCTGAAGTGAAGTGTACAAATCATGCAAATAGAAGTGATATAGGAAAAGAAAACGGTACTCCAGATATAAGCATTCAATGCGTGAATCTTAGTTTGTTTTCTGCGATAGCATACATATGAATATTCAGACTCAGCTAATAATAAAATTTCATCCATTTTTATGCTGAAAAAGTGTGGGTTACTATCTCTAAATGCAAGGCAAATCACAGCATATGATATCAGAAATAAAACCTAAGACATGAAAAATATAGCATGCATATAGAGAAAGCTAACTCCACGTCATCATCATCACAGAAAAGTCATCTCTAGCATGAGATGAAAGAAGTAAAAGATAAAGAGGGAAAATAAAACTAATTACAATGCAGCACACAAAGAAAGTAAGAAAAACGTGATGCATGGTAAAAAAAAGAAAAAGTGATGAAAATGAGTGCAAATGCGGAAAATGGCGTGAAAAAACTAAAAATAAAGGTGGTAAATCGAAAAGCGTGAGAACTCACTCCCCCAAGCTAAAGTGCACAGTGTCCTCAATGTGCGAAGTGTGGCACACCGAGAGACGTGTAATGTGAGGGGAAGGTGAGGATGCATGCATGATGAAAAAGAAAAGAAAAATAACGAAATGAAAAATATGATGCGGACATGATGCATGCAGATATAGGAGTGAATCCGATATAAAAGTGTGACACCAAAAATCTCTCCCTCGCTCCCAAAAATGATATAGAAATATATGAACAAAATGTGGACCCAAAACAGTGAGGGGAGGTGGGGTGGACAAAAATCATCAGGACCCAGCAGAGACGGGCAGCATGACGGCAAAAAAGATCAATGGCATCAAGGGTGCCTAAGAGGGTGGGGCTGCGCCGTCTCCGTCCTGAGGCGGAGGAGGAGGTGGTGGTGGCTGGGGAACAGTCTGCTGGGTGGGTGCGGGTGTGGGTGTGGGTGTGGAAGCAGGCTGGGTGTGTGTAGGAGTGGGGGTGGGTACCTGCTGGGTGGGTGTGGGTACGCGAGGAAGCCGCTCGAGAATCTGAGTGAGGCAATAGTGAATGCCCGGAAGTAGGTCGAAGCGGCTGGCCATAGCGGTGACGGTGGCAGACATGGTCCTGAGGTCACCTCTGAGGGCACTCACCGCCCCCTCGAGAGCACGAATGCTCTGAAGTACAGTGTCGGGGGGAGGTGGTGCAGAGGGATGCACCTGTCTGTGCTGTGCAGGACGGGGCTGGCAGACTCGGGTGGTGTAGTGGATGGGCTCAGCAGGCATGTAGAGGAAAGGTGCTGTGCTCACAAGTGTGGGCCTAGCCTCAGTGCGAGGCTGGTATGAGGTGGAAGCAGCAGCAACAGAAGTGGAGTATAAAAGTGGCAACGAGGCGGCCAGAGAGATCGGTGACACAGACGTGAGAACAAACGTCACGACACTCTCTGAAAAAACGGCTGCGGTGGAGACAGAGGTGGCAACCACGGTCTCCACGACGGCAGCAAAAGAGGGCTCTCCGCTCTCAACTATAGTCGGTGGGCGCTCGGGTAGGGCGGAGGAAACGGGCTCAACGGACAGAGGGCCAGCTGTGGTGGGAGTGGTGGTGGGCGTGGTGGAGGTAGTGGAGGTGGTCTCAGTGAGTGTACTCTCGACACCGGCAGAAGTGTGGACAGAGGTGTCGGGAGCATCAGAAATATCATGGTGCTGAGGGGCCACGGGGTCCGCAAGTGCAGCGGGGTCAGCGGGTGCAGCGGGTGCAGCGTGTGCATCGTGGGCCTGCTCAGCCTGCTCGGCCTCCTCAGCCTCAAGCACGTAGGCGGCGGGGATCAGGAGATCCATCGCCGGAAGCCAGTCCACCTGTGCTGGTGCTATCTGTGTCCGAGCTGGGCTCGGAAGGATCATGTAATCTGCACCGTAGGGACCGTGCAACCAAACCCAGTGCCGCTGACCGTGCGGACGTAGCATCTTCATCCGGGCCATGACGTCTATGGACAGTGAAGTGGGGCCCGGGGCTCGTCGCAGGTTAGCAGGAAAATCCTCGCCGGTCATCAGGGTGAGCAGGGTGATCAGACCGCCGCAGCATATCGATGAGCGAGCGCTCACCGATACGATGATGCGGTCCAAAAACCAGCTCGCGATATCAATCACGACGGCGGGGACCAACTCGTCACTATCCCTAGCTAGAGCTCTGGGGCGCGTAATCGCGTAGAGCATATAAAGCTCCGACGTGGACATCGTCCCAGGCTCATACCTCGCCAAAAAAGGTAGTCTCCATAAGGCGCTGAGCTATGCGGAGGCAAGGGTGGATGATGGCCGAGGCCTTGGCCCTACTAGGGTCGAAGGCAGCAGGTAAACCCGTGATCCGGGCCCAGAAAGCGCCGGAATCGAAGGAAGGTGGGGGAATGTGAGTGGGGGCGTAACCACGGTCGGCCCCGGGGACATCGGGCCATGAAAAGAAAGCTCTCATCATACAGAGAGTGACCTGGCACTCTCGGTCCATGAACCTAAACGAGCATCCCTCGTCGGTCCGGGCGATAGAACTAAGTACCTCAAGTGTCGGATGGACGAAGGTGTCCGCCGACACTTGGAAGAAATCTCGCCAACCCACGTTGTCATACAACATGAGCATCCCCTCAAGTACCCCCAGGCGTCCTAGGTCTGTAAGGTGTGCGAACCTGGAGGGTACAATCGAGCACTGGGAAATGCGCTCGAAGACGACATGGTGTGCGTTGTCTCGGAACGTAATCCCCAGCGGCCCGACAAGTGGAGCTGGTGGCGGTGGTGGCGGCTGTGGGACGGTAGGGAGTGGCTGTACGGGGTGAACGGGTTCTGCAGGCTGTGCAGGGTGTGCGGGGTCTGCAGGCTGTGTGGTGTGACCGTGGTGTGGTGGTGTAGGCGGAGGAGAGTCCTCCACCTCGTGGGAGGGGCCGGCCTCATCCGGCCGCTTCCGCTTGGCGGAAACTCTCCTCGACCGTGGCCGTGTCCGGGGCGGCATGCGGGCCCCAGGTGCTCACCAAAAACGTAAAAAATGCGGCGTGCACAAATGAGTGGAAAGAGTATACCGTAACACTCCGCGAGAGCAATATAGTGGACGCGTGCAAAGACGCCGCCTCCACGAAGCCAAAAACGCTCACCGGAAGCTCCCCTGGGCTCCCCTAAGCTCCCCAATATACCCTGCACATCAAACGAAGATATCAGCGAGTAATATTCAAAATGTATGGGGGGTTAGGGGTATGATAGATAGATTATGAAGTTAATTTGAATTTCGGGTTTGTTAAACACACGGATCGTCGAAAAATACGCAAAAGAGGAGGAAATAGGCCAAATAAGGCGTTACCGGAGTTCAGCCGGAGGTGGGCCGCCGGCGGCGACTCAAGCGAGGGGTGGCGGCGATCGGCCGGAGGTGGGTGGCCGAGCACGGCGACGGGGCGGCGGATCGGGCGAGGGAGGGTGTGAGTCGAGATCGCAGCAGCGGGGGGTGCGGGGCTCGGGCATTGGAAAGATATAATGCTTCGTATTCCGCGCCCGAGCCCGCATGCCTTTAATAGGAAAAATTTACGACTCGGCCGAGTGACTATGTCACTCGGCCAAGTGAGGTAACGGAAATATTTTTTTGAAAAATTCTCCCCGCTTACGACTCGGCCGAATGGATTTGCCACCCTCGGCCGAGTGGAGTAAGTCCACTCGGCCGAGTGGCACAAGCTACTCGGCAATACTCGCCCTAGGAGAGTATCAGTTGTACTCGGCCGAGTGAATATATATACTCGGTCGAGTGGAAATTATACTGAAATCAAGAAAAGAAACAGAGAGTTGGGTATAGCAGACTTCCCTCGTTCGTGAGCCGCTCGGGCGGACGAACTTATGTGCTCGGCCGAGTGACTAGTATACTCGGCCGAGTGAACCCTGTTTTCTGTTGTTTGGCTTCGTTTGGGCTCTAAACTCTGTTTTTCTTCCTCCAGTCGATTTCATCTTCCTCCTAAGCATCGAGCGCATTCCTGGAGCGCTCCTCGTCGCCTTGTTCATCCTCCTAATGATATGTACCTCGTTCTCCTCTCCTGTCAAAGAAAAATAGGACCCGTTATCACGAAATTTTTAGGCAAACGACTCAAAACTCTAATAATTTCTAAAACAAAAATAAATGAAAAGTAAAAATAAAGAGATAACCGTCGGGTTGCCTCCCGACAAGTGCTCGTTTAAGGTCGTGAGCTCGACCCCTTTTGATTTTCAATTTAATGCGGGATATTGGGTGCATATGAAATGCACCCGTCAAATTTTCCGGGGAGAACGCTTGGATTCGGATGTTGCGGCGGCGTGTTCTCCCTCGGTGATCTCTCGTCTCGGGTAGTGTTGGGGGGTGGCTCCCCCAAGCTAGTGCTTGCTCCGGTCCTCGGCTTCACTGGTGACACCGATTTCCGTATCGGCGGAGCTTTCTTCGGAGACTTCAATTTTGAGAGCTTGCAGAGCTCTCGAATCCTTGCGACATCAGCGTCACCTTCATCAACTTCGGTGGAGAGATCGAGGGAATGCTCCATCTTTTCTTCTTGGTCCAAGTCTGGCCCTTCCTCAAAATCTTCCTTGAATAGAGCGCCGATGGAATGGGGGATTGCCTCCTCAATGACCTCGTTAAGGAGGTCCATATAGTCCAGCTCCTCGTGGTAAGGCATGTGTTTCATTGCCTTGGGTATATGAAGCTCCACCTCGATGTTACCGACGTTCAATGTTAGAGTTCCTTCTTGTACGTCGACAATGACACCGGCGGTGGCAAGGAACGGGCGCCCAAGTATTAGCGACGTATCTCCCTCCTCCTTGACATCCATAATCACGAAGTCGCATGGCAAACATATGCCCCCCGGGACTTGTAACGGGATGTCCTCGGCGATCCCTACCGGCCTTGTGATCCGACCATCGGCTAGTTGTATCCACATGTCGGTAGGCTTCAATTTTGTGCCGGTGTTTAGTCTTAGGAACATGGAGAGAGGCATGAGGCTAACACTAGCCCCTAAGTCCACTAACGCCTTTTGTAGAGGGACGCCGCCTAAGGTGCAAGGAATTCGGAAACTCCCCGGGTCTTTGAATTTGGCGGGCTCCTTCTCTCTCTTGGTGAACCAAGTCCCCTCCTCAGCGAGCATTACTTTCTCCTTCCTCTTCCTTCCCGTTATCAAATCCTTTAAGAACTTGGCGTATGTCGGGATCTCCACGATAGCGTCGAGGAAGGGGATGTTGAGGCTTACCCCCCTCAAATACTCGAGAAACTTGGCTAGTCGCTTCTCCATATTTGCTCTAGCAAGCCTCTGAGGGAATGGGATCGGTGGCAAGAAACGCCTCTCTTCAATCAATTGCTCCGCTCTGGACTTTTCTTCCCCTTGCGGCTCTTTCTCCCTTTCAACTTCAATGATAGGTTCACTTGGCTCCACTCTCTCCACCACAGGCTCCTCAGTAGGAATCATGACGGGGGTGGTGTCCTTCCCGCCTCTCGTAGTAACTGCAACAACGGCGTTGATGTGGCCGGTGTTGCCCCGTGGATTCTGCTCGGGTTGAGCCGGCAACTGTTGACTGTTTCGATTTAGCAACGCAAGTTGCTCCGCAATTTGTCCAACGACAGTTGTAAGAGAGTCTTGGCCCGCCTTCAAGGAAGCATTGATCTTCTTCTGCTCGACCATAAACTCCTCCACTTTAGCTTCAAATTCAGATCGTTGTTGAGCATATGGAGGGTTTGGATTTCTCCACCCTTGATTGTATCCGGGCGGCCTATAGGGTCCAACTTGTTGCTTTGGCGGGAAATTTTGTTGCGGAGGCCCCCTCGGTGGATAATGTTGTTGTTGTTGTTGTTGTGGTCGAGCTTGTTGAGGTAGTTGTTGCGGCGGGTTCAATGCTCCTTCATTGTTGGCATATGAGAAACCGGGATGGTTTCTAGTGGCCGGATTGGCCCAATATCCTTGGTTCCCCGCGACGTATTGAACTTGCTCCAAGGATCCCTCTCCTTGTTCTCCTCCCAAATACATAGCTTAAGATTGGTCTTGCCAATCGCACATTTGATTTGTTGGTGTGGATGTGGAAGGGGCTCCTTGGGGCTCCGTGATATATTTCTCCAGTCTCTCCACCACCTTGTGGAGAGAATCGAACTTGTTGGTCAGCTCTGCTACGGCCTTTGCCTCATAGATGCTAGATGGCTTCAAGGAGGACGAAGAGTGTCCTCGCTCGTCGCCCCATTGTTGATTGTTCGAGGCCATCTCCTCAATTAAGGCCGTAGCTTCGTCGGGAGTCTTTGATAGGATGGCCCCATTTGCCGCGGCATCAATAATCTGCTTGGTCCCCGGTTGGAGACCATTGTAGAAGCTATGGACTAGCTCCCAATCTTCAATGCTATGGTGGGGGCACTGATGCTGCAGGTCTTTGAAGCGCTCCCAAGCCTCGTAGAGTGTCTCTTGAGGTCCTTGCTTGAAGGACATGAGAGCACTCCTAATCTTTACCGTCTTGGAGGGCGGATAGAACTTGTCAATAAACGCGCTCGCCAACTCGTCCCATGTGGTAAAGACTCCTTCAGCTTGCGTCCTCAACCAATAAAGAGCTTTATCCTTTAATGTGAAGGGGAAGAGGCGCAGTCTGATGGCATCCAAGGTAACGCCCGGCATCTGGAAGGTGGCGCACTTTGATAGGAAGAGCTGGATGTGGTAGTGGGGATTTTCATGGGCGTTCCCATGAAATGGATCCTGCTGCATCAGAACCACAAGCCCAGTCTTCAACTCAAAATTCTTGTCGGCCTCCAACTCCGGCATGGCTATGGACGAGGTTGTGGAGGAAGTCTTAGGCTGGAGCCTATCTCGAATGGAAATAATCCTCGCCATTCTTGCCGCTAACTCTTCAGGCGTCTCCCGGACGTTCATAAACCTCCCTTCCGTATAGGATCTCCTCTCCGCTCTGATTCTCCGCAATGTACGCTCGATCTCAGGATCAAACAATATATCGATGGGGTCCGCAGTGGATCTCGTGTACATGCACGGGAAAACAAAGTTTCAAAGAAGTGATTAGCACAATGGAAGGGTTAAATAAAAAAATAAAGAAATAAAACAAAAAGAAAGAAATAGCTAGGGTGGTAGGATCAAACACAATCGCCTCCCCGGCAACGGCGCCAAAAACTTGGTCGCGCCCCGGATGCACACCCTAAAGAGCGACCATGTAGTTTTACCGCAAGCGCACGGTCAAGTGGCGAGCAGGTATTGAACACGAGGAGGTGGTGTTGGCTCCAATCTATCCTAGGTTGGTTTGACTACGAATGTTTTATTGGTGGAGATGGTTATGGTATGATGTAATGGCAATGGTAATGGATGTCGGTGTCGGAGATAGAGAAATCGGTCAAATATCGATTCAAGTACAATATAATAAAAGTGTCTAGGGCTAGGGAATCCCCACTACGGACCGTCATGCATCATTGTGAATAGTGAATCTCAATATTACTAGACTTGCATTGAGGTGAACTAGTCGTAACTGAATATTGAACCAAGCTCACGCTCTCGCGCTATTGCCGGTCTATAGCGAACCTAGGATAGGGTCCAATCTCTTGTAAACCCTATCATAAGCCACTAGTATTAGGATCGACATCATCGTTCAATCGCTCCTCGAGCCCACTCTCGTGCAAACTCGAGTCACGATCTAGGTTGTGATAGCTCGTATTCGTCCAATCTCTTGCAAACGAATATGGGTATAGATTTGTAATAAAAATCCTAGCTTTGGTCCAATCTCTTGCAAACCAAGTCTAGAGAATCTCGATTATAAACCTAAATCGAATATCTAGGCCTTCCCATCGATTAGAATCCAATCTCTTACAAACCCTATATCGATGGAAATCCCTAGTTATCCGTAGTAAATCAATCACAACCTAACCTCCTAACAATTCTAGCAATTTAGAAATTCATTCATTCATAGGGTTCATCCCCAATCCCTAGAACAACAAATCTACTCAAGCATAGCAATAAGGATATGAGAATCAATAAAAATCATTGCTTGCATACAAAAAGATAGAAAAACAAAGATTCAAATAATAAGAACAAAATACTTAGCTTGATGAAGATCTTCAATCCAAATACAAGCTTTTAGATCCAAGAGAGGGCCTAGGGCATGGCCTAATCTCTAAAATAATCTCTAAGAAAACATCTTGGGAGCCTCCCTCTAATGGTGGCTACAAAACCCTTATATAGTCTCCCAAAACCCTAGCAAATAACCCTAGAAAACCCCTCAAATTCGTGCCCAAAAACAGCCCAAACCGCAACTTAAAATCTGGGCCCGTCATCTACTCGGCCGAGTGGAACATGTGACTCGGCCGAGTGGAAATTCCTGCATTGCAGCGTCAACTTGCAGAAATTCTCCAGATTTCATCCGACCTCCGATTGGCGCGTTCTTGGCGGCATTGGAACCGTCATGAAGTCTACTATCCATAAACAATATGGGAAAAATACCTTGATTGCTGGAATGATATCAGATTTCAAAAGAGTAAACGGTTGTCTGAAAATCTAGGCGCTGCGTGTCATCGGCGTCACTCGGCCGAGCGGCAAATGTCACTCGGCCGAGGGGCTTTTGGTACTCGGCCGAGTCGGAGCTCGTAGTCGACTGACGGATACAGTAAGTCTGGTCTTTTAGATGCCGTCGTTCGTGTGCCACTCGGGCGAGTGGTATCTCCATACTCAGATGAGTGGGATGTCATTACTCGGCCGAGTGCACGCTAATCTTCAAGTAATTGCGTGTCCGATCTGGCCGGCCGAGCGGGCTTCTTTGCTCGGCCGAGTGACTCCTTCACTCGGTCGAGTGGCATGCTGAAAATGCCCAATCTTCATCATTGCGCTTCCTCGTCGCTCCTACGACATTCTTCCTTCTTCCACTCGTCTTCTATCGCTGATAGGTCCTCAATAAGTCCATGAGCGATGCTCCGTTAAGCGTGCAAGTCCTTTAAGCTAATTTTTTTCTCAATTGCTCATATTTCCTTAAATCCGACAAAAACATGAAATAGTGAAAAGTAACACAATATCATCGAATAATCGTGAAAATCGCAATATGAGCAACCGAAATGACATGCAAATATGCAGAAAAAAGGTGTAAAATATGGAGTGATCAAAATCCCCCAAGCTTACCTCTTACTCGTCCTCGAGAAAGATAAGTAGAGAGACGAACTCGGGAGATGAAAATAAAGAAAATGAAATGAAAAAGAAAGAACACGAGGTGGAAGGGGTCGCTAGATTCTTCTCTCAGATCTCAAGACATAAGCTACACATCATGATAACTTGAAAAATACAAATCACATGCTATAAGGATTTCATATCTTACATAAACATGGTACTTGCAAGCTTTTAAGAACAAAGGAAGGGACTCCCTAAATTCATGCAATCAACTCATATTCACATCATGAATTTCATAGAATATAATATACAATTCATTGGCGATGCACTTTTCAATCAAAAGTTATAAATGAAGCATATAAGATACACACCAAGCATGCAATAGAGAATAGAATAAGAGTCATGGCATTCACATATTTATTTCAAATCATGAAAAATCTCCATATCTAATATATTTTGCAAAGTCTAAGCATTATCGAATATCCCCATTCATGCATGTCTCCACTCTAAGGTCATACTCACTCATTTGGTCAAATGAATTCACCCCCCCCAGCTTAGCTTGAGGCATTGCATCTAAAGGAATATGATCGTGGAAAATGGGATTTTTGCCTTGGTTTTCCCAAGTATTTTGTGGCTCCAATAATGAGATATAGAAATATTTTTCTTTTTCTTTTTGACTTTGTTTCTCATTTTTCTTTTTGGATTTTTATAGGAGCTATTTGATTTGTATTTTTGGATTTTTGGCTCCTTTTTGGCCTTTTGGACTTTTTTGGAGCAACTTTTTCTTTTGTGGAGATTTTCGGAAAATAGATGCGATATACGTAGCTTTAGGAGGTGAACTCAAGTGACATGTAGAGAATAAAAAGATATATGTGGAGAAGGAAATAATGTAACACTCGGTTCACTCTAAGATGTGCACGAACGGTTCAATAAAATAATACTTCAACTAAAACTCATATGTAAGCATGGATATTCTCAATCATTTCAATAAATAGTGAAGTCAAGCAGTAAAGTTTACAACCATATCAGGTATGCAACAGAAGGTGAATTAGACAATAAAACTGATGCTTCAGATATACTAATGATGTGTGAATCTTGGTGCATTTCCAACAAAAGCATACTAAACACTAATCCTTACATTCAGTTTCAATTAATATCATGCATTCATGTAGAGGAATCATCAAAAGAAATAGATTTGCAAGCATATGTGAATAGCAAGACTATGGAATACTCTAAATAGCATGGCAAGGAATAATAAGTATCGTGATGGCTACTAAAGCAATAAGAGATATCATCATAAGGAACAAATCTAGCAAAAGGAGGAAAAAGAAAATAAAGAAATTGAAAATAAAAGAGATGAAAGAAAAGAAAATCAAGCACACAATATGATGCATGAACACACATAAAAGGAAAATAAGATGGAAAAAAAACAAAAATGTGATGCAAAAATTTTGAAAAATTTAAATAAACCCTAAAAAAAGTAAAAGTGCAACTAGATGGCATGGAAATGCACTCCCCCAAGCTTAAACTTCACATTGTCATTAATGTGATCATAGTGAAAGAATATGAGGAACAACGATAATAATAGGGGTGAATGAAAAATGATGAAATGAATGACATGAAATCCTAATGCAACTACATGCACATGTAATGATGCATAAGAGCGCTTTCCCCCAAGCTTAAACCAAGCAATCTTATTCAAATGACTCAATCAAAAATGTCATGGCTTTGCAAACCGTGATCAAGTCAAATGAATAAGAAAGTGAGTATTCACTTGAAAGAAATGCTCGATGGTGGTGAGCAAAAGGATGTGGCGTATCAAAATATGGAGAGGGGAATTAATATATATAAAGGGTTTGGGGTGTAAAAGATTTTTTTTACCGTCATATGAGGTGATATTTATTCAATCAAATCTATACGGTCCTCTCGCTGTCGAGAGAATTCGTGTTTATTTAAAGCATAAAATTTTCTACACTACTGGATTGATATCACCTATAGCAAAAGGCGGATCCAGTATCTTTACCGGTGCAGGCAACTGCTCCAACTGGTCCTTTCGTGGCTCCGCCAGACGCGTGTGTCCACGGACTCCAACAAACTCCAGCAATGCATCCTCCAGCATTCCCACAAGGACTCCACCTGTACCCTGCAGAGAATAGGATGCATCAGTTCGCTGCAAAAATTCACCCTCATAATAAAAGTATCCCAAAGAGGATCGTCTATAGAAATATATGGAATAAATAATGGTGGACGATACTTCCCTGGAAATAATCCAATATCCTCACGTGCCGTGATAGCTGTCTCCATGGTGTCCTCTCTCAACTGCTCAGGTAAATCTAGATCATATGTGTGGACTTCCTCGATAGGCTCGTCAAACTGTGACATGTCCAAGTATACCTCCGATCCATAATCGTATGTGTGCTGCAAAAGGTATGACGTGTCAAAAATATCTGAATCAAAATAAATATCGAATGGAATGCATGATTCAGAAATGGAGTGGGTAAAAATATCTCCCTGAGTGGGAGCAGTAAGCTCTGTGGGATAGTCCTCTGCGTCAGTGGAAGGACGAGGTGGCTGTGGAAGCTCTAATGGAGGAGGGTAGTGCTTGGGATCCTCATGAATGGCTGTGTCCTCGTCCCGATGCACGACCTCCTCGGTGATAAGCTCTGGCTCCATGTGTAAGGCCTCCTCAAAAGCATGCTTCGGTTCTGCGAGGTAAATAACATCAATGTCTTCTCCATCTGAATCATCTCCATCCATCCACTCATCGTATGGACTAGCTGTGTCTGTTGGTGGGGGACTGACGACGGTGAAAGCCGGCTATGTAGCAACACGCCCTGAGTATCTCATCGCAGTTCTCTCATCAGAAGTGGCTGCATCTGTGCCTGGTACCGTTGTCTCCTCAGATGTGGAAGCATCAATGTCCTCAGCCTGCCGTCCAAGAATCTCATCCAGATACGCATAAAAATGTGTGGTCCATAAAATCACAGCCTCAGTGGAAGGTAGAGGTGGCTGCGGAAGCTCAACTGCAGGTGGGCAAGACTCTGGATTTATCTGAATGAAGTTGCCCTCGTCCCAAAGTGCTGCCTCAGTAATGTAATGCTCTGGCTCCGAATGTGATGCCTCCTCGTGAACTATCAATGTAGGCTCTCTCTGGAATGGTGATGCTGGCTGCTCATGTGTGTCAACTTGTGGGGATGCATCATATGGAGGGGAATGCCCGCGAGCAATCCAAAAATTTAATCTATCCCCCTCAAGACTGACATAGATGTCCTCCTCAATTGTTCCTGCAGCTGAAACATGGTTCATAACAAAATCTGTAAATCGTTGATCAAATTCATCACCTGCTGTAATGCTCTCTGAACCGGTGAACCTCACTGACTCCAAGAGGCCCTCCAATAAGTTCTGAAATGCTTCCTTCTCAAAATCTGTGGTCCACATAATACCATCCATAACACCTGATAAACAAAGATAAATACCTAGAGAAAAATATCAGTGGCACAAAAGAATATAGAAATGGCAGTAATGGTGGCGGGGGTGAAAATTTCTTTTAAAAAAAAATTTTTTTTTTCATAGTCTAATCAACCTAATTGTAACAAATTGGCACCCAACGTGAAACACCTCCCCGGGTCTTTGAATTTGGCAGGCTCCTTCTCTCTCTTGGTGAACCAAGTCCCCACCTCAGCGAGCATTACTTTCTCCTTCCTCTTTCTTCCCGTTATCAAATCCTTTAAGAACTTGGCGTATGTCAGGATCTCCACGATAGCGTCGAGGAAGGGGATGTTGAGGCTTACCCCCCTCAAATACTCGAGAAACTTGGCTAGTCGCTTCTCCATATTTGCTCTAGCAAGCCTCTGAGGGAATGGGATCGGTGGCAAGAAACGCCTCTCTTCAATCAATTGCTCCGCTCTGGACTTTTCTTCCCCTTGCGGCTCTTTCTCCCTTTCAACTTCAATGATAGGTTCACTTGGCTCCACTCTCTCCACCACGGGCTCCTCAGTAGGAATCATGACGGGGGTGGTGTCCTTCCCGCCTCTCGTAGTAACTGTAACAACGGCGTTGATGTGGCCGGTGTTGCCCCGTGGATTCTGCTCGGGTTGAGCCGGCAACTGTTGACTGTTTCGATTTAGTAACGCAAGTTGCTCCGCAATTTGTCCAACGACAGTTATAAGAGAGTCTTGGCCCGCCTTCAAGGAAGCATTGATCTTCTTCTGCTCGACCATAAACTCCTCCACTTAGCTTCAAATTCAGATCGTTGTTGAGCTTGTGGAGGGTTTGGATTTCTCCACCCTTGATTGTATCCGGGCGGCCTATAGGGTCCAACTTGTTGCTTTGGCGGGAAATTTTGTTGCGGAGGCCCCCTCGGTGGATAATGTTGTTGTTGTTGTTGTTGTGGTCGAGCTTGTTGAGGTAGTTGTTGCGGCGGGTTCAATGCTCCTTCATTGTTGGCATAGGAGAAACCGGAATGGTTTCTAGTGGCCGGATTGGCCCAATATCCTTGGTTCCCCGCGACGTATTGAACTTGCTCCAAGGATCCCTCTCCTTGTTCTCCTCCCAAATACATAGCTTGAGATTGGTCTTGCCAATCGCACATTTGATTTGTTGGTGTGGATGTGGAAGGGGCTCCTTGGGGCTCCGTGATATATTTCTCCAGTCTCTCTACCACCTTGTGGAGAGAATCGAACTTGTTGGTCAGCTCCGCTACGGCCTTGGCCTCATAGATGCTAGATGATTTCAAGGAGGACGAAGAGTTTCCTCGCTCGTCGTCCCATTGTTGATTGTTCAAGGCCATCTCCTTAATTAAGGCCGTAGCTTCGTCGGGAGTCTTTGATAGGATGGCCCCATTTGTCGCGGCATCAATAATCTGCTTGGTCCCCGGTTGGAGACCATTGTAGAAGCTATGGACTAGCTCACAATCCTCAATGCTATGGTGGGGGCACTGATGCTGCAGATCTTTGAAGCGCTCCCAAGCCTCGTAGAGTGTCTCTTGACGTCCTTGCTTGAAGGACATAAGAGCACTCCTAATCTTTACCGTCTTGGAGGGCGGATAGAACTTGTCAATAAACGCGCTCGCCAACTCGTCCCATGTGGTAAAGACTCCTTCAGCTTGCGTCCTCAACCAATAAAGAGCTATATCCTTTAATGTGATGGGAAAGAGGCGCAGTCTGATGGCATCCAAGGTAACGCCCGGCATCTGGAAGGTGGCGTACTTTGATAGGAAGAGCTGGATGTGGTAGTGGGGATTTTCATGGGCGTTCCCATGAAATGGATCCTGCTGCATCAGAACCACAAGCCCAGTCTTCAACTCAAAATTTTTGTCGGCCGCCAACTCCGGCATGGCTATGGACGAGGTTGTGGAGGAAGTCTTAGGCCGGAGCCTATCTCGAATGGAAATAATCCTCGCCATTCTTGCCGCTAACTCTTCAGGCGTCTCCAGGACGTTCATAAACCTCCCTTCCGTATAGGATCTCCTCTCCGCTCTGATTCTCCGCAATGTACGCTCGATCTCATGATCAAACAATATATCGATGGGGTCCGCAGTGGATCTCGTGTACATGCACGGGAAAACACTGTTTCAAAGAAGTGATTAGCACAATGGAAGGGTTAGATAAAAAAATAAAGAAATAAAACAAAAAGAAAGAAATAGCTAGGGTGGTAGGATCAAACACAATCGCCTCCCCGGCAACTGCGCCAAAAACTTGGTCGCGCCCCAGATGCACACCCTAAAGAGCGACCGTGTAGTTTTACCGCAAGCGCACGGTCAAGTGGCGAGCGGGTATTGAACACGAGGAGGTGGTGTTGGCTCCAATCTATCCTAGGTTGGTTTGACTACGAATGTTTTATTGGTGGAGATGGTTATGGTATGATGTAATGGCAATGGTAATGGATGTCGGTGTCAGAGATAGAGAAATCGGTCAAATATCGATTCAAGTACAATATAATAAAAGTGTCTAGGGCTAGGGAATCCCCACTACGGACCGTCATGCATCATTGTGAATAGTGAATCTTAATATTACTAGACTTGCATTGAGGTGAACTAGTCGTAACTGAATATTGAACCAAGCTCACGCTCTCGTGCTATTGCCGGTCTATAGCGAACCTAGGATAGGGCCCAATCTCTTGCAAACCCTATCATAAGCCACTAGCATTAGGATCGACATCATCGTTCAATCGCTCCTCGAGCCCACTCTCGTGCAAACTCGAGTCACGATCTAGGTTGTGATAGCTCGTATTCGTCCAATCTCTTGCAAACGAATATGGGTATAGATTTGTAATAAAAATCCTAGCTTTGGTCCAATCTCTTGCAAACCAAGTCTAGAGAATCTCGATTATAAACCTAAATCGAATATCTAGGCCTTCCCATCGATTAGAATCCAATCTCTTGCAAACCCTAGATCGATGGAAATCCCTAGCTATCCGTAGTAAATCAATCACAACCTAACCTCCTAACAATTCTAGCAATTTAGAAATTCATTCATCACAAATATGAAATTAGATCCATAGGGTTCATCCCCAATCCCTAGAACAACAAATCTACTCAAGCATAGCAATAAGGATATAAGAATCAATAAAAATCATTGCTTGCATACAAAAAGATAGAAAAACAAAGATTCAAATAATAAGAACAAAATACTTAGCTTGATGAAGATCTTCAATCCAAATACAAGCTTTTAGATCCAAGAGAGGGCCTAGGACATGGCCTAATCTCTAAAATAATCTCTAAGAAAACATCTTGGGAGCCTCCCTCTAATGGTGGCTACAAAACCCTTATATAGTCTCCCAAAACCCTAGCAAATAACCCTAGAAAACCCCTCAAATTCATGCCCAAAATAGCCCAAACCGCAACTTAAAATCTGGCCCCGTCGTCGACTCGGCCGAGTAGAACATGTGACTCGGCCGAGTGGAAATTCCTGCATTGCAGTGTCGACTTGCAGAAATTCTCCAGATTTCATCCGACCTCCGATTGGCGTGTTCTTGGCGGCATTGGAACCGTCATGAAGTCTACTATCCATAAACAATATGAGAAAAATACCTTGATTGCTGGAATGATAGCAGATTTCAAAAGAGTAAATGGTTGTCTGAAAATCTGGGCGCTGCGTGTCATCGGCGTCACTCGGCCGAGCGGCAAATGTCACTCGGCCGAGGGGCTTTTGGTACTAGGCCAAGTCAGAGCTCATAGTCGACTGACGAATTACAGTAAGTCTGGTCTTTTGGATGCCGTCGTTCGTGTGCCACTCGGGCGAGTGGTATCTCCATACTCGGACGAGTGGGATGTCATTACTCGGCCGAGTGCACGCTAATCTTCAAGTAATTGCGTGTCCGATCTGGCCGGCCGAGCGGGTTTCTTTGCTGGGCCGAGTGACTCCTTCACTCGGCCGAGTGGCATGCTGAAAATGCCCAATCTTCATCATTGCGCTTCCTCGTCGCTCCTACGACGTTCTTCCTTCTTCCACTCTTCTTCTATCGCTGATAGGTCCTCAATAAGTCCATGAGCGATGCTCCGTTACGCGTGCAAGTCCTTTAAGCTCATTTTTGCTCTCAATTGCTCATATTTCCTTCAATCCGACAAAAACAAGAAATAGTGAAAAGTAACACAATATCATCGAATAATCGTGAAAATCGCAATATGAGCAACCGAAATGGCATGCAAATATGCAGAAAAAAGGTGTAAAATATGGAGTGGCGCCAAAAACTTGATCGCTCCAAAATGCAACCCTAGAGCACGACCGAAAACTCGGTGGGCCCCGAATATACACCCAGAGAACGATTGTAGTTTTACCGCAAGCGCACGGTGTAGCGGCGAGCGGGTATCGAACACAGGGAGGACGTATGACAGTGCCTTCTCCGAACAACCTGGCTATAGGAACAGAAAAGAGGGAATTTGCCTTTCGGTGATCCTGTCACAATCGTCAGACAAAGTATGGAGATATAAAATCAAATAGAGACGCCTAGGGAATAGGGAATCCCCGCTACTCACCGTATCTCGTCAATGTGATTCATTGGTATCACAATTGCTAGGGTAGAATTTCGGATGAACTAGTTGCAAGTGAATGTAAAACCTAGCTCACGCTCTCGCGCTGTTGCCGGTCTATAGCTAACCTGGGTTCGGGTCCAATCTCTTGCAAACCCTAGCCTAGGCAAGCTAGCATTAGGATCAACATCATCGTCCAATCGCGTCCCGAGCCCACTCTCATGCAAACTCGGGCCGCGACCTAGGTTGGGATAGTTCCTACCCGTCCAATCTCTTGCAAACGGGTATCGGTATAGAATTGCAACCGAGGATCCTAGTATCGGCACAATCTCTTGCAAACCGATACTTCGGAAACTCAATTTCAACCCAATTCGGATTTCTAGGGTTTCCTATCGAATTGGGATCCAATCTCTTGCAAATCCCAATCGATATGAACACCTAGCTATCCGTGATAAATCGATCCCAAACTAACCCTAATAACAATTCTAACAATAGTCCTACCAAATCATCACAAATCAGAAATTAGGCTCGTAGGGTTCATCCCCACGCCCCAAGACGTTAGGACTACTCACAAATCATATCACAAATGCAAAAGCAATCAATTGAAATAGCAATAGAATTCATGGCAATATTCAAATAAGGAATAAAAATGAGATTTTTAATGAAGAGGGAGACAAACCAATTTAGTTCTCCAAGAATCCAACAAAAATAAACATTTCTCTCCTCTCCAATCACAAGAATCAAAGCTAAAAAGTTTTAATCTAAAAAGCTGTAAAAAGCAAGAGAAAAAGCTCTCTAACCTAGGTTAAAAACTGGGGTTAAATACCCCCAAAAGCGCCCAAAAAACTGTGACAAAATTGCCCCTGCGCAGCCTGAAAATCGCAATTTACGCTATAGGCAGCGCGGCTCACTCGGCCGAGTGACAAAAGTCGCTCGGCCGAGTGGGAGACCCTGAGAATTTCCAGTAAGTACAGGGTTTTGGGGGTCTTCACTTCGGGCGTTGCTCGGCCGAGTGAGTTGTCGTCACTCGGCCGATGGGCTTCTATTCACTCGGGCGGTCGGCAATTGCCACTCGGCCGAGTGGGTCTTCTGATGCTCAGACTGATGAAAAACAGTAAGTTGGGAGTTTTTGATTGGCGTCGTCTGAGCGCCACTCAGGCGGACGGGGTTTCGTCACTCGGCCGATGTGGCTTCCGATGCTCGGCCGAGTGCACACTTGGTGCGTGTCCGATCTGGCCGGCCGAGCGGGGTCTTCTTGTCGGCCGAGCAGGGTCTTCTGGTCGACCGAGTGACTCCTTCAATCGGCCGAGTGTGACACCAAAAATGCCCATTCTGAGTGTTTTTGCCTCCTCGTTGCTCCTACGACGTTCTTTCTTCCTCCGCTCCTCTCCAATCTGAAAATACCCCTCAGGGAAGTCTTCGGTGACACTCCGGAGTAGGTGTATCTCGGAATCACTCCAAATCGCTCCAAATTTCCTGAAATACGACAAAAACAACAAATCGTGAAAAGTATCGCAATATTGTCGATAAATCGTGAAAAACGTGATTTGAGCGATCTAAATGACATGCAATCATGCGGAAAAAAGGTGTAAAATATGGAGTGATCATGAATCTGAGCGATTGATGGATCTCCTTCCTCGCGAGCCGCCGTCTCTTCCAACGAGCGTGATCGTGCTGATAACGTGTTGTGAAGGTAAAAGTAGGGAAATAGGTGTAGAGGGTTAAGAGCCCCCTACCCTCATATTTATAGCTTTCAATAGTGGGTTGGATACCCAATGGGCCTAATGGGCCTATTCATAACAATTAGGAGATTAATTGGTAAGGATATTAAGGAACGTTTGAATTAGAACAATTATTAAGGAGAGAATAAAGGGATGCATTGATAGGGAAATCTTCCCATTTAGCTATAGGTTTTATTAGGATTAAATTAGGAATTTATTTAAAGTTTAAAATTTTAAATGAAAATTTAAACATTTGAATTTTGAAAGTTTGAATTAAAAAGAAAATTATAATAGATTTATGGTTAGATGCCTTAACATAAGAATAAAAATCATATTGTCGTAACGAAGTAATAATAATAATAGGCATAACAGGATAACATTGGACTCCATTGTAGCTACAAACACTGGTCGTTACATCCTTAATCTGGTAATGAACGTGTAGTTATTGCAAATGGTTCTTCTTTACCTATTTCTTGTTGGATCTGGATCTAAGCCTAGAAGGGGGGTGAATAGGCTTATAAAAATTCTCGCGTAACCCACGAGAAATCACACGCAGTAATAATACAATCAATCAGACGCAGAGTATATTAAAGCAGCCACAGCATGCATATGTGATATACCCTGGTTCGGTCGTCCCAACGACCTACATCCAGCCCCAAAAGCAATACTAGAATATTGACGTTAACTAGTACAGCCTGTAGCTAGAGCACCAACTCTACACTCACCTGGCTCTTAGTACCTACACTCACCAAAGTGCCCAAATAATAACAATCCTAGTAAAGCTCTCTCTTGGCTAGTCCCAACTAGCCAAGTCCCCAAAAAGATCGTAAAATTGTTCAACAAAGATCACAACACCAATATTACAAAATATAATAAAGAATGAGTTTAGAATTGCTCAGTTGTGACGATGTCGATATCTTTATCGTTCAGTGTGTGGTCAGATCAGCTCTGCCAAGTAGTAAACTCTGATGTCCCCTCAATAGATTGGCTCCCCTCTCAATGAAACTTGTGCCCTCCTCCAAAGGTTGCGGCTGATAGGCTTTGTGATTTTTCCAATCAAAAATCTGTGCGGCTGTTGCTGTTTGAATTACAAAGGGAAGTATTACTTTTGAAGTGCGACTGTGCTCTTTAATTTTGCAAGGACAAATAATTTCGGCCTCTGATCTCTTGAGTTGTGGCTCCCAGCAAAAAAGGCGGAAAAACAAAAAACAGCTTGCGACACTTTTTTGATTGAAGAGAAATAAAATCGGCAGGCTCCTTTGTTGAGTCAAACAATAAGGCAGACTTGGGATTTGCACAAGGGAACGGCTGTATCTTTGATCTCTCTCTCTTTTCCACGTTAATTAGATACGCCCAGAAATTTGTCTTGATGTAAGAGCTAAAGGGAAGTTGAACAAAGATTAATTTGTTTTTAGGTCGACTCTCTCAAGAAATGTTTGGTGCATGGCTTGGATTATTTGGCCTATGCTTTTAGGATTTCAAAGAGAGGATCCAAAAATTGATTCGGCTGTGCTCTTGGATAAAACAATGGAGAATACAAAAAAGGAGACATGCTCTTGGGTAATTTCAAATCATAGATCTTTTGTTGCCCCTATTTTTTTGACTTTCTGTAGAATGAATCAAAACCAAAAACATACGGCTGTCAACACACACACACACACACACACACACACACACACAAATGAAGCCCTAAGGTTTTGAGATTTTCGAAAACAAAGGATAATGTGCTCTCTTGGAGATACAAAAAAAATTTCGGCCTCCTGGAAATCTAATGGCTTGGGATAGATGAACACAGAGGAGTCCAATAGCTAGGATTATTTGTAGTGCATTCAAGCTTAAACATGACTTGGAACTCCCTTTGACTATTTCTCCTTTGCACATGAACAACTCATTCATCATCCCATTGACCAAGCCTCTTTGTGAATTAGTCATAAGCTCTCCATTCCTGAAACACTTAAACAAACACGTTAAAAACGTTCACACATGTTTATTATCATCAAACACGAAGTTCATAGATCGTTCCTACCTACAATCTCCCCCTTTTGATGATGACAAACTGAGTATAAGATTTGCTCATTAAAGTTCCAAATAGTGTGTCTGAAAGTGTGACGCTAGAGGGTGACATGCAATGATATATAATGATGTGCAAACAATGGTGTTCAAAGTTAATAATATGCATGCTCCTCCTATTTTTGTGCTTCCCCAATATTCATTAATGCTCCCCTTTAATCAAACAATCATATTTTCACGAGTATTACAAAGATAGTACCAAATGCCAAATACCAAATACCCACAGATACCAAACATTTCCCAAATTTTTCTCCCCCTTTGTTATCATCAAAAGTTGTAACATGAAGTCAAAATCATAAAACATGCAACGGCCGCTTTCCGACCGTTCGTATTTTTTTGCGTACTTCCTCTTTAGTACGCATATTTTTTTTCTTCGACCATTATTCTAACCGGAATACGCGTTGTGATATGTCGTTGTGACCGTATGGAAGAGCAGTTATTTGTGGGATTTTTAGTGAACGTCATTTCATGGGTCGTTCTCCCAAAAATCAGGTTTGAATGGAGAGGCGTCGTATATTTAGACTTAGTCACCTGGCCTTTTTATTTTTAGTTCGTTTTTCGTGGACCAAACGCACGATTCACCATCGTACACCCGAGCCTCTCATCATCACGGTCATCCTGATATTTTTTTCGTAATTTTCGGACACCGTTTGCTTAGCCTAACCTACTAATCAAATTCGAAGCACAATTAGCCTTAACCCAATTTCAAATTTCAAATTAATCAAATCTTTGATAGAATTCCTCATACGTAACATGAGGGATTTCTTCTACTATCCACACCTAATCTAAACACCTCCCCTCTCACATACTCTGTCTCCTAGTCACCTCGCCTAGTCATCTAAACATACCCCATTCATCTGTAACGGTCAGTTTCCGATCGTACTTTCTTTGTGCACGTGCTCTTGATCGTGCACGTGTTTATTTTTAGACTCTATTTGATTTTGAACATTATTGTGTGATATGTCGTTGTGATCGTCTCTGAGGGTATTAGATTGAGGAACTATTTTGGAACGACATTTCTCGAGTCATTCTTCCGCGATTCTATCTTATTTGATGTGACGTCACGACTTTCTGTTTTGACACGAGACGTTTCTATTTTTAGTTTCATCTCTCGACGTTGAGATTTAGATCCGTCTTCTTGGTTCTCTTTCTTTCGTCGTCGCGATCACCCCACAATTATTTTACAATTTTTAGACTTCTTTTGACCTATTTTCCATTTTTGGCTAAGTTTTAAATGTTTTTAAAACCTACTTTCATAAGTGTTTTAATTATAATAAAATTCTTATATTATAATAACGCTTTAAAGAATTTTTTCACCAAGTCTCAAAATTTTTGGCCGCACACAACTTCCGTGAGGGAGAGGAGAGTAAATTTGTTTTATATTAATTATTTTAAATATTCTAATTGCTTTTCTTAAAACCCTAGACCTAACCCTAACTCTTTTATATTTAAATAAACCCTAGGCTAAGTTATTTTCGCAGCCGAACAAACCATAGCTGTCAAAAACACTTCCCAAAGTTCGTCGCAACGTTGCAGCAGCCGCTGCCGTGCACGACCGACAGCCGCCCCCGCATTTCCCGTGCACGACCGGCGCCCGCTCCCGCATCGCCCGCTTGTAGCGCATCCGCTGCAATCCCCCCGCAGTCGCCCGCTCCGACCGAGAGCATTGCCTGGTTAGACCGACGCCCCGCTCCGCACCCCGCTCCGCTCCGCACCCCGCACCGTTGCAACCCCCCGCTCAAGTGTCCGACTGAAGCCTTCGCCCGCACCGACCGAGAGCCGCTCCGCATCGCCCCCAAGCGCTGCACAGCCCGCCACCGCTGTGTCCGACTGAGAGATCTGCTCATTCTGACCGAGTCGACCCCTCGCACCGCACCAAGGCCCGCCTCCGCTGCGCTGCAAGCCGCCCGACCGAGAGTTTCTCTCGGTCTGACCGAGAGAAACCCCCGCACCGGCTGTGTCTGACTGACGGTCAAACGTCGTAACTTTGATTCTTCCACACCAACTCCTGTGGTGGGTCCCCCAAGTCCTCCAGAGGTGTTGTGGGTCCCCCATTGACCCCTAGCACTGCTGTGGGCCCCACTTGGGTGTGCTACTTCGTGGATTTGCCGTCTACGACGTTACGATACATCGTAGTCCTTCGTCGCAAGTTTCAGCTTTTGGGAAATCGTGCGTGGACCAGATTTGATGCTGAGGAATTCTCCGTTCAGACACGACTTCCATTCTACGACGAACTCCGGTAAAGGTTGGTTCCCCGAACTCGTAGAAACCCCCACAAAAGCTGATTGAACCCTAAATTAAAAGTCGACAACTTGAACTAAAATTTATTTCCAGCACCAGTAAAACGTTGTACGAACATAGAAAATCGAGGAACGGACTTTGTTGACTGTGCACATAGGATTAGATCGTTGATTAGGATGAAACATCAAAATGTGATTTTTGACGAATAGGATAGTCCCGATAACCTAGAAATGAACCCTAATAGGATGTGGTGAAATTGAGACCTGACACCGTCACCGTGGCGATATTTCATACGGACTTCCGCGGACGAGACGCTTGGACGAGATGCTTCGGGAGGACGACACATTCGCCATCGTAGGAAAGTGTATCCCACTTGCACTTTTGGCCGTGCTTAGGCCTTAGTTGGTTAGAACTGATAACTGTGAACAAATAGAACCGGACGTGAAATGATAGCGTCCGGGACGACCCCTGACGGCTCAGACTTGACGAAGAAGTCTGAGCCTGAGAACAACAACTCTTGACATCGTAGGGCTATCATGTGTGTACGTGTGTGTGGACACCCTAGAATAACCCTTCCCGTCTTGTCACGTCCCATCCGGTCTTGCACAACCTGCGGGCATTAGGGCACTCTCCAAGCTAGTGAGAGTGATCCCTTGTACTGATACACAGCCCAGAGGGCAATAGGGCACTCACCAAGCTAGAGTGGGTGATCCCTTGTCGTGATACACAGCCCAGAGGGCAATAGGGCACTCGCCAAGCTAGAGTGAGTGATCCCTTGTCATGCTTGTCTTGTCTTGTCATTACTGGGGTTTGGAGTTGGGTTGAGCGTGCGCACGACAAGAGGGTCTGATCCCCCTCGAACCATAAGGCGTGAAACCTTTCGTGTCTCACTTGTCTTGTCTTGTCTTGTCTTGTCCTGTCACGCCCCGACTTATCTTGACACCTGTAGGTTAGTCCTGTAGTTGGTAGCACACGATACGACTGCTACTTGTTATGCTTTACTTTCCTGTTGCGTTACTTCTTTTTGTTACTCAGTTATAACCCCAGCATGCTAATCAACCAGTAAATCATTGACTAAAAGTTGATACACTTGCAGTAGAGTCTGACCACTTTTTGTAGACTTTACCTGACTTACAGTTTCCTTCTTTGGTGCTGTACGTCAGGTGGTGAGCCGGAGTACGTCGACGAGGCGGACTTGCCAGAAGACGGGGAGCCGAAGGACGTTAATCCGGAGTATGATCCAGAATAGGACCAGAGTTAGAGGCATCTTGTTACTGTTTTGGAGTTTCATATTTCAGCTTTGTTGGGTGCGTAGCACCTTTTTGCTTTCCTGTTTAGGTTGGGTGCTTGCACCAGTAGTTTCCTTTTCTGTAGTTGTAGCCGTTTCTGGCGTTTTAGACTTTCCGTACCTTGGATGTTATATTTGGAATAAAATGAAATGATATCTCTTTTCAGTACTTTTGTTGTTCCATACTAACATGCAGGGACCTGTTCCTTCGTTTTGGAATACCACAGACGCTTATTGGGTCTGGGCTCTCAGCCCCGGCCTAAGTGGGCCTTAGTCACGCTTCGCCTCCGTACTCTTGGGAAGCGGGGCATGACAGGTTTTAGTGGTAGCCCATGCAGGTCCCACTCTTTCTGCAAGTTCGGAACAATCGAAGTATTGAACTTCAATTTATTATCATCCAGTAATCGTACAAGTCTAATTTATGTCTTTCTGTCAATAGGATGGCAGGACGATGTAATACCCGATTGGGGAGCTCAGGAGATGGAATTCAGGAAGACCAGGGTGGAGAGTTCCGTCAGTTTCTGGGTGTGATGAGGGAGATGCTAGATGTTCAGCATCAGTTGGTTCAGTAGTCTCAGCGTGCAGCTCAGGCTGCTCCAGTTGCACCACCACCACCTCCACCTGCCCCTCGAGCTGCTCCAGGAGTGAAGCAGTTCAATGAGCTCCAGCCGAGGACATTTTCGGGGAAGGAAGGACCCCTAGCTGCTGACGAGTGGATCCAGAGCACAGAGGAGAAGTTAGTTGATGCGAAGATTCCTGATGATACCCGAGTGGAGATAGCAAAGATGCAACTGATGGAGAATGTAAGGAACTGGTGGCGCATCGAGGAGAGGCGTCTTGAGAAGCCAGTGGATTGGAAGACATTCAGGTGTATGTTCAAGGACAAGTATTTTACCAAGTCTGCTAGGAGGGAGCTGCTGAGTAAGTTCATAGATGTGAAGCAGGGAGATATGACTGTCGAGGAGTAGGAAGCTGAGTTCGAGATGCTGAGTCATTTTGCCCCGTATATGGTGAGGAAGGAGGAGAAGCGAGCTGATCATTTTCATCAGGGACTGCGTCTGAAGATCCAGGCTTCTATGTATTCGGCAGGTTTCATGACTATGAGGGAGGTGCTAGATGCTGTGAAGAATTATGAGATCATAGCTCTTCTACCTGACCCTTTAGCTGATAGAGGGAAGCGTCCTATAGAGCAGTACCGGCCACCTGCGAGGCCGGCGATGAGGCCAGTTCAGACGGTACAATTCAAGAGGCCTGGAGCACCAGTTCAGATTCAGGGCAAGGGCCCGTTCCACTTCTGCAGAAAGCCTGGACATGTTTAGGCCAACTGCAGGAAGAAGATGGGACTATGCTTAGTCTGTGGAGATCCCTCGCATGCTGCGAAGGAGTGTCCGAGAGCTCGTCATGCTATTGTTGGAGCGCCAGCCCCACTGCAGATGAGAGCGCCTGCTCCAGTTCAGAGAGGACCTGCTGTTCGTGGACCACCTTTGGTGCCACAGAGGCATATGTTTCAGCGAGCAACGCAACCCCAGAGGCCGGCGTACACCATGACAGTTGTTGAGACTGAGGAGCTGGATGGAGTTATTGCAAGTAACTCTTTAATTATAGTCTTTCACTTCGTAGTTTAGACCTTATTATTAGTGTTGCTTGCTTGACTTGTTTGTTAGAGTAGCTTGGTTTGTCCATAGTTCTCTTATATCTTAGGCACCATTCTAGTGTCCTCTCACCCGACCTTGGCTTTGTTCGACTCCGGTGCATCTATGTGCATCATATCTCGGAGGTTCGTAACAAAGCACTCCATTCCCACCCATACACTCCCTAAGTGTTGGGACATCACCACAGGGAATGGAGTGGTGACAGTGAACTTGGGATGTCGAACGATTTCTTTGGTGGTCAGTGGACACGAGCTCTTTGCAGATTTCATTGTCCACGATCTGCCACATTTCGATGTCGTTCTTGGCATCGATTGGTTGGGAGATTTCCACGCATCGATTGACCGTCATAGTAAGAGGGTGGTGTTCCGGATTCCAGGCCATCCGGAGTTCGAGTTCCGCAGCAGAGATGAGTCGCTTGGGCCCATCAGATATCGGTCCAAGCCGGAGGTACCGGTTGTTGCAGCCATGCAGATGGAGATGGAGATCGAGCGACCAGCAGTCGTCAGAGACTTCGACGACGTCTTCCCAGAGGATATCTTAGGTTTGCCACCCGACAGAGCTTTAGAGTTTGGAATTGATCTTATCCCGGGAGTGCAACCGATATCGAAGGCGTCGTACCGTATGGCTCCCGCCGAGCTCGAGGAGCTGCAAAAGCAGTTAGATGAGTTGATGCAGAATGGTTTCATCCACCCTAGTGTGTCACCATGGGGTGCACCAGTTTTGCTCGTGAAGAAGAAGGATGGGTCCTGTAGGATGTGCGTGGACTATCGAGGGCTGAATGCTGTCAACATGAAGAATAAGTATCCGCTGCCGCGCATCAACGATATCTTTGATCAGCTTGGAGGTTCGAGAGTCTTCTCGAAGTTGGACTTGAGGAGCGGATACCATCAGTTGAAGGTGAAGAAGGTTGATGTTTCGAAGAAAGCATTCCGGACGAAGTATGGACATTATGAGTTCGTGGTCATGCCGTTTGGCGTGACTAATGCTCCAGCTGTATTCATGAATTTGATGAACTTGATTTTCTACGACTTCCTGGATAAGTTTGTCGTTATCTTCATTGATGACATTCTTAATTATTCGAAGTCTGAGGAGGAGCACAGCTGTCATCTGAGGACAGTGCTAGAGACGTTGAGGCGACACAAGCTTTATGCCAAGTATAGCAAGTGCGAGTTCTGGCTGGACAGCGTCGCATTCCTGGGACACGTGGTGTCCGGTGATGGAATATCTGTGGATCCTGAGAAGGTCAGAGCAGTCAGAGAATGGACGACTCCGCAGTCAGCGTCAGACATCAGGAGCTTCCTTGGTTTAGCAGGCTATTATCAGTGATTCATCAAGGATTTCTCGAAGATTGCATAGCCGATGACGAAGCTGACGAGGAAGGACGTGGAGTTTCTTTGGTCAGATGCTTGTGAGGAGGCCTTCAGTATCTTGAAGGTGAGATTGACCACGGCACCGGTGTTGGCAGTTCAGTATCTTGAGGCCTTCAGTATCTCGAAGTTTATTGTGATGCATCAGGGAAGGGCCTAGGATGCGTCTTGCATCAGCATGTCCATGTGGTCGCGTATGCTTCTCGCCAGTTGAGGACACATGAGAAGAATTACCCGACGCACGATCTGGAGTTGGCAGCAGTGATTTTTGCACTGAAGATTTGGAGGCACTTCTTGCTAGGTGAGAGTGTGAAGATTTTCACCGATCACAAGAGCTTGAAGTACATTTTTACGCAGAAGGAGCTCAACATGCGTCAGAGGCGATGGTTAGAGCTCATGGCTGACTACGAGATTGATTTGCAGTATCATCCCGGGAAGGTGAACGTAGTGCCCGATGCTTTGAGTAGACTTCCCGCTGCGATGATGCATACTACCGACTGGAGGATTCAGCAGGAGCTGAGAGAGATGGATTTGGAGGTTGTCCTACCTGGCGTGGTTCTTTCATTCATGAATTTGCAGATTCAGTCCACGCTCATGGATCGGATCAAGGCAGCACAGGCAGGAGATCCGAAACTGTAGAGGATCAGGAGGTAGGTTGAAGCTGGACTACAGACGGAGTTTGTGACTCATGAGGATGGTTCGCTACGGTACGGCTGTAGGCTCTGTGTACCTGCAGGTGATGTTCGTGAGGAGCTGTTGAGCGAGGCTCATAGCTCGCCTTCTTCAATACATCCTGGGGGCACCAAGATGTATAAGGACCTCCTTCTAAACTACTGGTGGATTGGCATGAAGAGGAGTATGGCATGGAGTGTTGCCAAGTGTTTGATATGCCAACAGGTGAAGGCTGAGCACCATCGTGCTGCTGGGTTGCTGCAACCGCTTCCTATTCCAGAGTGGAAGTGGCAACATATTACGATGGATTTCGTGACTGGTTTACCTCGGACCCCGAGGCAGAACGGCGCGGTTTGGGTGATCGTAGATCGGTTGACCAAGTCTGCACACTTTATCCCATTTCGAGTGGGCCAGTCTACGGAAGCTTTGGCAAGTAAATATCTGGAGGTAAAATTTCTTTTTACTTCTCTTTAATTTCCTCTTGAGTTGGTTGTGACGTAGACCGTGTACGTGCAGGAGATTGTATGCTTACATGGGGTCCCCGTGAGCATTGTGTCTGACCGAGACACGAGGTTCACATCTCAGTTCTGGAGAAGTCTGCAGGAGAATTTGGCTACGAGTCTGAGTTTCAGCATGGCGTACCACTCGCAGACTGATGGCCAGTCCGAGAGGACTATTCAGATTCTGGAGGATATGCTGCGAGCTTGTACGCTCGATTTGAAGGGATCATGGGAGGACCATCTTCACTTAGTGGAGTTCTCATATAACAACAACTACCAGGCGAGAATTGGCATGTCGCTGTTTGCTGCCTTATATGGAAGGAAATGTCGATCACCACTGAGCTGGGATGACATCGAAGATCGAGAGCTGTTAGGTCCAGAGATGATAGTGTAAGCTGTGGATGTCGTGAGAGACATCAGGGAGAAGCTTAGAGTTCCATAGGATCGCTTCAAGCATTGGGCAGATGCCAAGAGGAGACCCTTGGAGTTCCAGCCAGGAGATCACGTCTTCCTGAAGATTTCTCCGAACCGCGAAGTTATTCGTTTTGGGAAGAAGGGGAAGCTGAGTCCAAGGTATATTGGGCCTTTTGATGTGCTAGAGCGTATGGGAGCAGTGGCCTACCTCCTTGCTCTGCCACCGTCTTTAGAGGGAGTTCACGACGTATTCCACGTATCACAGCTACGTCGGTACGTCAGTGATCTGTCGCACACGGTTGATTTCTCAGAGATTACGGTTCGCCCGGACCTGACATACGACCAGCAGTCTGTGCAGATCTTGGACCGTCGACAGAAGCAGTTGAGGAATAAGATAGTCGACCTGGTGAGAGTGATGTGGCGTCACGGATCACCAGGAGAGTCCACCTGGGAGAGTGAGGATGATATGAGAGAGCGATTCCCGCATCTTTTCCCCAGCGATGCTTGATGTTGATTCCGAGGACGGAATCATTTCTAAGTTGGGGAGGATGTAACGGTCGGTTTTCGATCGTACTTTCTTTGTGCACGTGCTCTTGATCGTGCACGTGTTTATTTTTAGACTCTATTTGATTTTGAACATTATTGTGTGATATGTCGTTGTGATCGTCTCTAAGGGTATTAGATTGTGGAACTATTTTGGAACGACATATCTCGAGTCATTCTTCCGCGGTTCTATCTTATTTGATGTGACGTCACGACTTTCTGTTTTGACATGAGACGTTTCTATTTTTAGTTTCGTCTCTCGACGTCGAGATTTACATCCGTCTCTTGGTTCTCTTTCTTTCGTCGTCGCGATCACCCCATAATTATTTTACAATTTTTAGACTTCTTTTGACCTATTTTCCATTTTTGGCTAAGTTTTAAATATTTTTAAAAACTACTTTCATAAGTGTTTTAATTATAATAAAATTCCTATATTATAATAACGCTTTAAAGAATTTTTTGACCAAGTCTCAAAATTTTTGGCCGCACACAACTTGCGTGAGGGAGAGGAGAGTAAATTTGTTTTATATTAATTATTTTAAATATTTTAATTGCTTTTCTTAAAACCCTAGACCTAACCCTAACTCTTTTCTATTTAAATAAACCCTAGGCTAAGTTATTTTCACAGCCACACAAACCCTAGCCGTCAAAAACACTTCCAAAAGTTCGTCGCAACGTTGCAGTAGCCGCTGCCGTGCACGACCGACAGTCGCCCCCACATTTCCCGTGCACGACCTGCGCCCGCTCCCGCATCGCCCGCTTGCAGTGCATCCGCTGCTAGCCCCCCGCAGTCGCCCACTCCGACCGAGAGCGTCGCCCGGTCAGACCGACGCCCCGCTCCGCACCTCGCACCGTGGCAACCCCCCGCTTAAGTGTCCGACCGAAGCCTTCACCCGCACCGACCGAGAGCCGCTCCGCATCACCCCCAAGCGCTGCACAGCCCGCCCCCGCTGTGTCCGACCGAGAGACCCACTCGGTCTGACCGAGCCGACCCCTCGCACCACACCAAGGCCCGCCTCCGTTGCGCTGCAAGCCGCCTGACCGAGAGTTTCTCTCGGTCTGACCAAGAGAAACCCCCGCACCGGCTGTGTCTGACCGACGGCCAAACGTCGCAACTTTGATTCTTCCACACCAACTCCTGTGGTGGGCCCCCCAAGTCCTCCAGAGGTGTTGTGGGTCCCCCATTGACCCCTAGCACTGCTGTGGGCCCCACTTGGGTGTGCTACTTCGTGGATTTTCTGTCTACGACGTTACGACACGTCGTAGGCCTTCGTCGCAAGTTTCAACTTTTGGGAAATCGTGCGTGGACCCGATTTGACACTGAGGAATTCTCCATTCAGACACGACTTCCATTCTACAACGAACTCCGGTAAAGGTTGGTTCCCCGAACTCATAGAAACCCCCACAATAGCTGATTGAACCCTAAATTAAAAGTCGACAACTTGAACTAAAATTTATTTCCAACACCAGTAAAACGTTGTACGAACATAGAAAATCGACGAACGGACTTTGTTGACTGTGCACATAGGATTAGATCGTTGATTAGGCTGAAACATAAAAATGTGATTTTTGACGAATAGGATAGTCCCGATAACCTAGAAATGAACCCTAATAGGATGTGGTGAAATTGAGACCTGACACCGTCACCGTGGCGATATTTCAGACGGACTTCCACGGACGAGACGCTTGGACGAGATGCTTCGGGAGGACGACACATTCGCCATCGCAGGCAAGTGTATCCCACTTGCACTTTTGGCCGTGCTTAGGCCTTAGTTGGTTAGAACTGATAACTGTGAACAAATAGAACCGGACGTGAAATGATAGGGTCCGGGACGACCCCTGACGGCTCAGACTTGACGACGAAGTCTGAGCCTGATAACAACAACTCTTGACATCGTAGGGCTATCATGTGTGTGTGTTTGTGTGGACACCCTAGAATAACCCTTCCCATCTTGTCATGCCCCGTCCCGTCTTGCACAGCCTACGGGCAATAGGGCACTCTCCAAGCTAGAGAGAGTGATACCTTGTACTGATACACAGCCCAGAGGGCAATACGGCACTCACCAAGATAGAGTGGGTGATCCCTTGTCGTGATACACAGCCCAGAGGGCAATAGGGAACTCGCCAAACAAGAGCGAGTGATCCCTTGCCGTGCTTGTCTTGTCTTGTCATTCCTGGGGTTTGGGGTTGGGTTGAGCGTGTGCACGGCAAGAGGGTCTGATCCCCCTCGAACCGTAAGGCGTGAATCCTTTCGTGTCTCACTTGTCTTGTCTTGTCTTGTCTTGTCCTGTCACGTTCCGACTTGTCTTGACACCTGTAGGTTAGTCCCGTAGTTGGTAGCACACGCTATGACTGCTACTTGTTACGCTTTACTTTCCTGCTGCGTTACTTCTTTTTGTTACTCAGTTATAACCCCAGCAGGCTAATCAACCAGTAAATAATTGTCTAAAAGTTGATACACTTACAGTAGAGTCTGACCACTTTTTGTAGACTTTACCTGACATACAGTTACCTTCTTTGGTGCTGTACGTCAGTTGGTGAGCCGGAGTACGTCGACGAGGCGGACTTGCCAGCAGACGGGGATCCGGAGGACGTTGATCCGGAGTACGATCCAGAGGAGGACCAGAGTTAGAGGCCTCGTGTTACTGTTTCGGAGTTTCATATTTCAGCTTTGTTGGGTGCGTAGCACCTTTTTGCTTTCCTGTTTAGGTTGGGTGCTTGCACCAGTAGTTTCCTTTTCTGCAGTTGTAGCCGTTTCCGGTGTTTTAGACTTTCCGTACCTTGGATGTTATATTTGGAATAAAATGAAATGATATCTCTTTTCAGTACTTTTGTTGTTCCGTACTAATATGCAGGGACATGTTCCTTCTTTTTGGAATACCACAGACGCTTATTGGGTCTGGGCTCTCAGTCCCGGCCTAAGCGGGCCTTAGTCACATTTTGCCTCCGTACTCTTGGGAAGCGGGGCGTGACATCATCCCTCATTTAGCATTCCCTCATCACTTTAAAACTAAAACACCCGAGCCAGCCCTAGGGCATGCGCCCAGCCCTCAGCCGCCAATCTTCCGTCATTTGTGCCTCCCTCTCGCCGCTGGCGAGGCACCACCAGACCCCCTCACCTCCGGCGACTTCTCCTCCTCCTCCCCTCTCCTATCTCCTCTCCTTCCTCTCTCTAAAACCCCCATAAACTGCCCTGGCCACAACATTACTTGGCAGCAGCCGCCGTCGCTTCAAACCGGCGCCGCCGCCGCTCCGACCACCCTCTCTGGCCGTCTCTGCCTCCCTTGGATTTCCCTCGACCTCCCCTAACATCTGCAACCTTCCTCCTCCCTTCGCTCTCCCTCCTTCTCTCTCTGTCTCTCTCCCTCTCAAAACACACAAACACCCAGATCTGCCGCCTCCGGCAAAAATGGCCGGCCACCCCTCTTCGGCCACCCCCAGCCACCGTCGCCACCCCGAATCGACTCCCCTCGCTCCCCCTGTCAACTACAAATCCCCTCCCTTACTTCTCTCATCTCGATGTCCTCAAAAACAGGTTGAAACTCAACCCTAGCAGTTGTTTTTGACAGATCTGTGCCCTGCCATTCAACGCCGACGCCCGGCCACCTTCGGCCACTTCCAGCGACCACTCCACCACCATTAGATCCCCCTCAAACCCCTTTGTATACTGCAAGTCCAATATGACCCCTCTGGTCGTTTCTTTTTCGTTGCGACGCGCAACAACAACTGTTGCATAAATCTGTCCTTTCCGACTTCTCACGGCTACCCACCACCGTGCGCTGACGCCGTCGGCCACCCACCAGGCCAAGCAACCTCCACTGATCTCCTTCAATCCCCGAAAGCCCCCTTTGCTCCTAGGAGTTCATGCATGTCGCCGAACTCACGTGTTTTTCACCGACGTTACCGCCGCCGTGTAGACCCATTGCGCTACCCGCAACGAGAGAGAGATCGACGCTTGCTCGTTGTTTGTGCCTCCATCTCGCTATTCGAAATTGTCTCGCTGTACTACCCACAGCCGAGACGTTTCTGACGACGCAAATCCATCGCCGTTCAGACCCGACATCCGCTCTTCGATCAAATGTCAAAAAGTTTAGCCCTCTAACGCGTAGTAAGAACCACACCGTAGCGAATCGAAAACTTAATCTAAAATCGTCAAAAATTATTAAATTTCATTTCTGCTCCTTTAAAACGTTGCTAAATCTTAGACATCGACGAAGGACTTGAATATCTGTGCACATAGGATAGATCGTCGATTAGGCTGAACCAAAACAAAAACGTGACTTTGATTGCTAGGATAGCCCCGTTGAACCTAGAAATCAACTGACATCGCCGTTGACCCGTTTCAGACGGATCCTCACTGATGCACCGCTTCGACGAGACGCTCCAGACCGATGATGCACTCGCCCCCACAGGCAAGTGTTTCTCACTTGCATACTTTCAGCCACGTTTAGGCCATTTTTCGCCTTGAACTGTAAAAGTACAATTGAAGAGAACCGGACGTGAAATGATAGCGTCCGGGACCTCCCTTGACAGCATAGACTTGACGACGAAGTCTAAGCGCAACAACAACAACAACTGACACCTTAGGGCTATTCTGTGTGCGCGTGCGTGTGGACCCCTAGAAAGAACTGTCCCTTACTCTTGTCATGTCGTGCACTATTACAAAAATCCTTCGGGCATTTCAGGTGCTCTCCCCACGAGAGTGATCTCCGTGTTACAAAAAGCCTTCGGGCGTTTCAAGTGCTCTCCCCGCCAGAGTGATCTCCGTGTTACAAAAAGACTTTGGGAGTTTCAGGTGCTCTCCCCACGAGAGTGATCTCCGTGTTACAAAAAGCCTTCGGTCATTTCAGGTGCTCTCCCCACGAGAGTGATCTCTATGTTACAAAAAGCCTGCGGGTGTTTTAGGTGCTCTCCATGCGAGAGTGATCTCTGGTTGTCTTGTCTGAAGCACTTGGGTTTGGGGTAGGGTTGATCGGTCGCACGGGGAGAGGGTCTGGCTGCCCTCAAACCGTAAGGCGTGAACCCTTCATGACACACATAGTACTTCTTATCTTGTCCTGTCCGGTCTAGTCTAGTCATGTAGCCAGTAACACACGCTACGGCTATTGTCTGTCACGTTTACTTTACTGCTCCGTTTTTACTTTCCTTGTATAATTGTATAACTGCCATGACATCACAACATCATGTAATTCAACCAGTAAAACATTGTTAAAACTTGTTTCACACTTGCAGTAGAGTCTAACCTTTTCTTGTAGACTTTACCTGACATACAGTTCCTTTTCTCTTGGGTGATGTACGTCAGGTATTGAGCCAGAGTACGTGGACGAGCCGGATACACCTGAGTACGTGGAGCCAGAGGACACCGACCTGGAGTACGTACCTGACGAGGACCACACCTAGAGGTTCCTCACAGTTGCTGATCCAGAGATTTACTGCCTTCTAGTTTGGGTGCATAGCATGGTCGGGCCCCGGATATACACCCGGGGTACGATTGTAGCTTTACCACAAGCGCGCGGCGTAGTGGCAAGCGGGTATCGAACTCAGGGAGGAACAATGATGGTGTCTTGTTCTAATCACTTAGCTATCAAAATGGTCAAAAATTATTTGAGGTAAAACTGTCACAATCGTTCGTATATCGATAGAAATATTAATGAAATAAAGTGCCTAGGGATCGGGAATCCCCGCTACGGACCGTATCTCATCGTTGTGATTCGTAGATTACATCATTGCTAGACTTGAATTTTAGGTGAACTAGTCGCAACTGAATGTAGAACCAAGCTCACGCTCTCGCGCTATTGCCGGTCTATAGCAAACCTAGGTTAGGACCCAATCTCTTGCAAAACCTAGCCTAAGCCGCTAGCATTAGGATCGACATCATCGTTCAATCGTATCTCGAGCCCACTCTCATGCAAACTCGAGCTACGACCGAGGTTGAGATAGTTCCTACCCGTCCAATCTCTTGCAAATGGGTATTGGTATAGAAGCACGATTAAAACCCCTAGCTTTGGCCCAATCTCTTGCAAACCAATTCTAGGGGAGTCCAATCGCAAATCTAAATCGAATCTCTCGGGCTTACTATCAATTGGGATCCAATATCTTGCAAATCCCAATCAATACGAGTCCCTAGCTATCCGTAATAAATCAATCCCAACCTAACCCTAATCAATTCTAGCAAGAATTTGACCAATTCATCACAACTTAGAAATAGGGTTCATAGGGTTCATCCTTATGCCCTAGGACAATAAAACTACTCACTAATCATCATGCAATTCATAAGAAATTCAATAGAAAATTCAACACAATCCATTGCAATGGAGAAATTATCAACAAAATAGGATTTTTGATAATGAGAGAGACAAACCAATGAGAACCCAATAGCATCCAACAAAAATAACCTTTTAATCTTCAAGAGAAAAGCTAAATCTATTGATCTAAAAAGATCTCTAAAAAGGCTACCCAAAGTCTCAAAAAGTTCTCTCAAACTAGGGCAAAAACTGGGTTTAAATACCCCTCAAAATCGCCCAAAAAATCGTGACAAAAACATCCCTGCGCAGCCCAGAAATCGCAGTTTACACAGCAGGTGGGGCGGCTCACTCGGCCGAGTGACAATTGTCACTCGGCCGAGTGACAATTGTCACTCGGCCGAGTGACAATTGTCACTCGGCCGAGTGACAATTGTCACTCGGCCGAGTGACAAACCCTGTACAATAACAGTAAGTCGGGACTTTTCGGGGGTCAGTCTTCGGAAGTGACTCGGCCGAGTGGATTCACTCACTCGGCCGAGGGGCATCTCTTGCTCGGCCGAGTCGCAACCGCCAAGAGCCTGTACATTTACAGTAAGTCGGCCTCTTTTGAAGTGGATTTTCCCATGCCACTCGGGCTAGGGGATTTCCATGCTTGGCCGAGTGGACTATCGTCACTCGGCCGAGTGCACGCCTATTTCCCTCTGTTGGTGCGTGTCCGGTCTGGTCGACCGAGTGGTCTTCTTTCTCGGCCAAGTGGGTGGTTCACTCGGCCGAGTGAGATGCTGCAAATGCCCAATCTTCATCTTTTCGCTTCCTCGTCGCTCCTACGACGTTCCTTCTTCTCCCACTTGTCTTCCATCACCGAATAGCCCTCAAAAGAGTCTCGGGTGACACTCCGGAGTGGGTGTAAATCCTCTAGATCTCAAAATCACTCCGAATCGCTCCATATCTCTTGAATTACGACAAAAACAAGAAATCGTGAAAAGCATCGCAATATTGCCGAATAATCGTGAAAAACACGATATGAGCGATCAAAGTGGCATGCAAACATGCAGAAAAAGGGTGTAAAATACGAAGCGATCATAGTACCGTTTACTTTCCTGTCTAGGTTGGGTGCTTGCACCATTAGTTTCCTTTCTGTTGTTGTTGCCATACTGGGCATTACTTTCCTTTTTAGACTCTTGTACTTCTGGACATCTTAATGGAATAAAATGAATGCATTTCCTTTTCAGTACTTTTTTTGTTACGTACCTTTTATGCAGGGACCTGTTTTATGCTTTGGTGTACCTCACAGACGCTTAGTTGGTCCGAGCTTCGTAGCTCCGACCCATGCGGACCTTAGTCACGTTTCGCTTCCGTAGTTTTGGGAAGCGGGGTGTGACAGGTTTTAGTGGTGGCCCATGCAGGTCCTGCATAAAGTTCGGAACAATAAGAGTACCGCATTCATTTAATATCCATGTACAAGTCTAAATTAGGTTTTCCTTGTCTTAGATGGTAGGAAGACTTATATAGACATCCATGTTTGATAGTCATGCGCCTTGGTTAAGATTTAGTCATACTCGTTTAGGATACCCTAGTAGCCTCTCACCCAGCTCTGACCATGTTAGATTTCTAGAGTCCTTCTTTTAGTCTTTCGCTCGGGTCCATCAATTTCTGGCCCAGCAGAACGTAAACTTGATTCTCTTAGGACCCTTCCTTGAGATTTCTATTATAGTCTAGTTCATTTGGAAGTCTTAGTGCTAAGTTCTCCTGATCTTTAGACGGCCGATAATTAGAACCCCTGATTTCAAACATCTTCCTAATCATTACACTACTGTGTTATTGGCCGTAGAATTCCATCGTAACTTTTCACGAATCATATCCTAGGCATATTCATCAAGCGATCATATTCTTCGCCCTGATTCACGTGATCGCTTCATGAAGATTATCATAAATTCTTCGAACCTCTCCTCATTGCAAATTATGATTCCTCTAAAAGTATTTTCGAAATTCCTTATTAAATTCTTCGCTCAGTTTGACTTTTTTGAAACCCCTTATTATATATTTAAATTTCTCGCTTTTCGGTTGATGTTAAAATTCTTTCACGGATTTTGAAACTTTTTGGTCGAGATTTTTAAGTTACTATCTCGTACTTATTTTCGAACCGGTATCTTTCGTATTTCAGTTTTAAAACCGTGTTACCATTTTGATAATTCTATATATCACTTTTTTTCTTCTTTTTCTAAAACTACGAAATTTATTTTAACCACTTACCGTACGTACTTTTAGAATATTTTCTAAACTAAAGAGAACTTCTATATATATATACCATCAAGAAGACTACTGGAATATTTTCCCTAATGTAATTCCCAAGAGGAAATTAACTGTGGAAGCAGCCACCTGGTTGGATCTGCCTGTCACTCCTGCTGAAATCAGATGTGCCACCTTTCAAATTGATAAAGACAAAGCTCTTGGGCCTGATGGATTTAATTCCTATTTCTTCCAGCACAATTGGGACATTATTGGGGAAGATATTATCTCTGGGGTTACTGACTTCTTCAGATCAGGTTATTTGCCTCCCTCTGTTAATCATGCATTTTTGACTTTGGTGCCCAAAAATGCAAAGGCTACTGGCATGGGTGATTACAGACCTATTGCTTGTTGTAATGTTCTATATAAAATTATTAGCAAGGTCCTCTGTAACGGGCTGAAGCATGTGATCTCAGCTCTAATCTCTCCTAACCAAGCAGCTTTCATGGAAGATAGGTTGCTCGCTGACTGCACACTTTTAGCCCATGAACAAATCCGGGACTTCAGTAACAAGATGGGGGCAAGAGCATGTATTAAGCTGGACCTGCGCAAGGCATTTGATAGTGTCAACAGGGCATTCATTATATTTTTGCTTCATCAAATGGGATTCAAGCGCTCCTTTATTAATTGGATATCCCAATGTATTTCTTCCCCTATGTTCTCTGTACTTGTTGATGGCTCACCGGAAGGATATTTCGGATCTAACAGGGGTTTACGCCAGGGAGACCCACTTTCCCCTTACCTTTTTGTGCTTGTCATGGAATCTTTCTCGCTCCTCATGGCTATTTCAGAATCTGCAGGTACCATTCATCCTATGAGAAGAACAGGCTCTATCTCCCATCTATTATTTGCTGACAAACTGCTGGTATTCTGCCGTGCTAACCCTCATTCTTTACATGGGCTCAAAAATTTGCTTGATGAATTCTACCATCTATCGGGTCTGCAGATTAATTGGGCGAAGAGCTCTGTTATTTTTAGTAAGGGGGTCCGTTCTCCCCAGGGTTTAGCCGACATTCTCGGTATCAAAATGGTCTCTTCCTTCAACACTTATCTAGGACTTCCCCTATCTTCTACCTACCCTAGAGCTTCCATGTTCTCTAGACTTGTTGATAAATGTAAGAAGAGGCTACTGGGGTGGTCTTCCGCTGTTCTGTCAATCTCTGGGAAAATAGAGCTTGTTCGCTCTGTCATTTACGGAATGGCGGCTTTCTGGATGCAGGCTTACAATTTACCACCATCTGTTATCAGGGCAATCAACTCTGCTTGTCGGAAGTTCATCTGGGGGAAGATGAGCACCTGGTCTTGGAAGGATATGTGTACACCGAAGAAAGAGGGAGGAGTGGGGTTGAGGATACTATCGGAATTGAATGTTGCATCGGGGGTGCGACTTACCTGGAGGGTGCTCTCGAATAAAGGAATTTGGGCCAAGTACATGAAAAGGCATTATAAAGCTATGGATAAAGGGTTTTTTTCAGTAGCTCCACTCCCCACAAACTCAGGTACATGGAAGTTCATGTTAAAATGTCGTCAAATTTCTCAACACTTAATTACTCGAACTATAAAGGATGGTAAGTCTACATTGTTCTGGTATGATAACTGGCATCCAAAAGGACCCCTGTATTTAATTCAAGAACCACTTGCTGGAACGGAAATGAGTTATGTGGGTGATTTTTGGTTGGATGGTGGATGGAAAGATGTGCCGACCATACAGGGCATTGGAGACCCTCTTCAAAATGTGGTGCTGTGCGCAAATCAGGATGAATGGAATTGGGCGCCTGGGCGTATTTTTCTCTTGCGGGATGCCTGGGAGAAATCACGGGTTGCTGGAGCTCAATTTCCTTTCTTTGATGCAGTTTGGTACAGATTGCACACCCCAAAGTTCTCCTTGCTGCTACTTCAGGCACTGAGAGGAAAATTGGCCACCAAGGACCGGTTACAGTACTTGGATCTAGCAACGGATAGGGCTTGTGTCCTATGTGAGCAGAATGTTGATGAGAGTATTGGCCACCTCTTTTTTGACTGTGACTATACAAGGTATATCTTAACAAGAAGCTTGCTCAAGTTGGGTTACTCTGGCTCAGTCCCTACTTCTCTTTCTGGTGTTTGCCAATTGATCCTAGACAGATTTAAGAAAAAGAATCCGGTGAGTGTTTTGGCCAAAACAGTGGTGGCAGCTATGGTGTGGCACATTTGGAAACAGCGGAATGGTCGAATTTTTGAAGGAAAGTTTACAACTAAAACAACTCTATTTGAGTCAATTGCTTCTGATGTCAGAATAGCTCTGTCCGGCTTGGAGACTGAAGACGCCTTGGATACATCACCTTTCGCTAATTGGGGACTCCTTCCTTGATGTTTGCTTGTCCTAAGGGACCTAATTGTAGTTGCTGAGTGAGTTATGATATATACGTAAAAATGGTTGATTTTAATTTGTTGAGGGTGACGGCGCTTGTGCCCTCTCCCCTCTCTTATTAAATTCACCATTTTTACTTGTATATAAATCATGTAAATATTCGGTTATTAATAAAGGCTAACTTACTCGTCAAAAATATATATATATATATATCAGTTCTATGTTCATCGTGCTCATATTTCAAAAATCTTTGTATAAACCTATTTTCATTTGCAAAACAATCGATACCTCACCCTACTCTTTTTCCTTCGTTTAACTCTTTTTCGAGGTTGTAATATATTACCATCTGCTCGCTATTTCTGCATATTTTTATAAGTATAAATATATATGATGCCATATTTTATACGTAATCCTTCTTTCATCGCTTTAATTATTTTGAGCAATATTTTTGTCCCATCCAACCAGCTATCTTCTTATTCTCGCCTTATCTGAACTCGTTCTTTCCAATCTTGTTTCGTTACGCTTTTGCCTTCAGTTTCCTTTCTATTGTTCAGACATTAGCGCTTGTAGTTTCCTGTGTCAACTCTAGTTTAGTAGTGGGCCCTTGGTGTTGTGATGTCGTCGTGGTGTATGTTTATAGGTAGAGTGTGTGGACCTGTGCGAGTGTGCTACCTTTAGGATATTAATGCTTGTCTCTTGTGTCATGTATGTATACTCAGTGTTACTCGTGATATATGCATAAAGTTGTATGAATGATGGTAGTTATATATATGTGGATAGTGCCATTGATGGTAATTCCATAGAGTTAGTTTTTCATATTATAGTTTAGCTTATTTTTGGCTGCATGCGATTGTATCGAACTTTTATTTTCTTTTAACCCAAATCTTTAAAGTTTTGAAACTAGCACACAAAAATCACAACCCCCCTATCTTCCCCATCCAATACCACGACTCCACACGTTTTTTCCCACATGTTTTTAAACATTCTTTTCTTCTCTTTCCCTCTTCGGAAATGTTATTTTTTTATTATTGTGATATTGTTAGTACTAGCTATTATTGTTATAAGATTATGTTTGTGGGTAGGCATAGAGTGAGACGAGATATGTTGTACCGGTGATTAGTTGTTTTTGAACACACGGATATTAGATTAGATTTCTTTCGGATGAAGGGAATGAGGTGTCCAAGACTTATCAATTTACTTTTAATTATACCAATGTGTAAAGGACTCAATAGAAAATTCTAGTTGGATGAAATTGTACATAGGGAGATGAGTACTTATCAGATCTGAAACTTGGACGAGTTGTAGATAGGAGTAGCTATGGAGGTATAGTATGATTTATAGTGATCATGAAATGAGTAGAGCATTTAAAACATCAAGACTTGATTATTAAGTTGACGTGAGAAGACATTGGAAATAACACGACGCGTTGAGACGAACGAAATGTTATGAAGATGGATTTAATAGGATTAGGAGATTAGATGATAGGGGTAAGGATAGATGTGGCTTGATGGTTCATTGATTATGGAGAATAGATTTATGAGTCAATGTGATGGATGATATATTGGGGACGAGATGACTGTTGATTTGGACACGGTCATGTGGATCTATAGTCAGGTACTAGGATGTGATTCTAGTTGTAGCTTATTCAGTGGAGAGACGAGTTATGATGAATTGTTGAGGAGAACTGATTAAAATTTAGAGGATTAGCGATCATTATGTGGAATATAGGAGTTGTAGACATATGTGTATATAGATATTATTATTATTATTATTATTATAAGTGATTCCGAGGGCAGAATCATTTCTAAGGTGGATAGAATGTAACGGCAGCTTTCCGACCGTTCGTATTTTTGCGCGTACTTACTCTTTCGTACGCGTATTTTTTTCTTCAACCTTTCTTCTAACCTGAATACACGTTGTGATATGTCGTTGTGACCGTATGGAAGAGTAGTTATTTGTGGGATTTTTAGTGAACTTCATTTCACAGGTCGTTCTTCCACAAATCAGGTTTGAATGGAGAGACGTCGTAGCTTTAGACTTAGTTGCCTGGCCTTTTTATTTTTAGTTTTTTTTCCGTGGACCAAACGCTCGATTGACCATCGTACCCCCGAGCCTCTCATCGTCGCGATCGTCCCGATATTTTTTTCGTAATTTTCGGACACCGTTTGCTTAGCCTAACCAACTAATCAAATTCGAAGCACAATTAGCCTTAACCCAATTTCAAATTTCAAATTAATCAAATCTTGATAGAATCCCTCATATGTATCATGAGGGATTTCTTCTACTATCCACACCTAATCTAAACCCCTCCCCTCTCACATACTCTCTCTCTCCTAGTCATCTAAACATACCCCATTCATCCCTCATTTAGCAATCCCTGATCACTTTAAAACTAAAACACCCGAGCCAGCCCTAGGGCATGCGCCCAGCCCTCAGCCGTCAATCTTCTGTCATTTGCGCCTACTTCTCTCCGCCGGCGAGGTACCACCGGACCCCGTCACCTCCGACGACTTCTCCTCCTCCTCCCCTCTCCTATCTCCTCTCCTTCCTCTCTCTAAAACCCCCACAAACTTCCCTGGCCACAACATTACTGGCCAGCCGCCGCCGCCGCTGCTTCAAATCGGCGCCACTACAGCTCCGGCCACCCCCTCCGGCCGTCTCTGCCTCCCTCGGATTCCCCTCGACCTCCCCTAACATATGCAACCTTCCTCCTCCCTTCTCTCTCCCTCCTTCTCTCTCTCTCCCTCTCAAAACACACAAACACCCAGATATGCAGCTGCCGTCAAAAACGGCCGGCCACCCCCTACTGCCGTCGCCACCCCCACTCGACTCCCCTCGATCTCCCCTATCAACTGCAACTCCCCTCCCTCACTTCTCTCATCTCGATGTCCTTGAAAACCCGTTGAAACTCAGCCCTAGTGGATGTTTTTGACAGATCTGAGCCCTGCCGTTCAACGATGACGCCCGGCCACCTCCGGCCCCTTCCGGCAACCACTCCACCACCATTAGATCCCCCTCGAACCCATTTGTCTACTGCAGGTCCCCTATGACCCCTCTGGTCGCCGCTTTTTCGCTGCGACGCTTAACAATGACCATTGCACAAATCTGTCCTTTCCGACTTCTCACGGCCGTCCACCACCGTGCGCTAACACCGTCGGCCACCCACCGGACCGAGCAACCCCCACTGATCTCCTTCAATCCCGGCAGCCCCCTTTGCTCCTAGGAGTTCACGCGCATCGCCGAACTCGCGTGTTTTTCCCCGACGTTTCCGCCGCCGTGTAGACCTGTTGGGCTACCCGCAACGAGAGAGAGATCGACGCTTGCTCATTGTTTGTGACTCCACCTTGCTATCTGAAAGTGTCTTGTTGTGGTACCTACAGCCGAGACATTGCTGACGATGCAGATCCATCGCCGTTCAGACCCGACATCCGCTCTTCGATCAAACGTCAAAAAGGTTAGCCCTTTAACGTGTAGTAAGAATCACACTATAGCGAATCGAAAAATTAATCAAAAAATCATCAACAATAATTAAATTTCATTTCTGCTCCTTTAAAATGTTGCTAAATCTTAGACATAAACGAAGGACTTGAATATTTGTGCACATAGGATAGATCGTCGATTAGGCTGAAACAAAACAAGAACGTGACTTTGACTGCTAGGATAGCCCCGTTGAACCTAGAAATGAACTCTAATAGGAATGATGAAAAAAGTGTCCTGACGTCGTCGTTGACCCGTTTCAGACGGACCCTCGTTGACGACCGCTTCGACGAGACACTCCAGACCGACGACGCACTCGCCCCCGCAGGTAAGTGTTTCTCACCTGCGTACTTTCGGACATGTTTAGGACATTTTTCCCCTTGAACTGTAAAAGTACAATTGAAGAGAACCGGACATGAAATGATAGCGTACATGACCCCCCTTGACAGTTTAGACTTGATGACGAAGTCTATGCGCAACAACAACAACAACTGACACCTTAGGGCTATTCTGTGTGTGCTTGCGTGTGGACCCCCTAGAAAGAACTATCCCTTACTCTTGTCATGTCGTGCCCTGTTACAAAAAGCCTTTGGGTGTTTCAGGTGCTCTCCCCACGAGAGTGATCTCCGTGTTACAAAAAGCCTTCGGGCGTTTTAGGTGCTCTCCCCGTGAGAGTGATCTCCGTGCTACAAAAAGCCTTTGGGCGTTTCAGGTGCTCTCCCCGCGAGAGTGATCTCCGTGTTACAAAAATCCTGCGGGCGTTTCAGGTGCTCTCCATGCGAGAGTGAACTCTGGTTGTCTTGTCTTGAGCACTTGGGTTTGGGGTAGGGTTGAGCGGTCACACGGGGAGAGGGTCTGGCCGCCCTCAAACCGTAAGGTGTGAACCCTTCGTGACACACAAGGTACTTCTTGTCTTGTCCTATCCGGTCCAGTCTACTCCTGTAGCCAGTAGCACACGCTATGGCTATTGTCTGTCACGTTTACTTTACTGCTCCGTTTTTACTTTCCTTGTATAATTGTATAACTGCCATAACATCACAACAGCATGTAATTCAACCAGTAAAATGTTGTTAAAACTTGTTTCACACTTGCAGTAGAGTCTAACCTTTTCTTGTAGACTTTCCCTAACGTATAGTTCCTTTTCTCATGGGTGATGTACATCAGGTGTTGAGCCAGAGTACATGGACGAGCCGGATACACCTGAGTACGTGGAGCCAGAGGACGCCGACCTGGAGTATGTACCCGACGAGGACCAGACCTAGAGGTTCCTCACTGTTACTGATCCAGAGATTTACTGCCTTTTAGTTCGGGTGCGTAGCACTGTTTACTTTTCTGTCTATGTTGGGTGCTTGCACCATTAGTTTCCTTTCTGTTGGTGTTGCCATGCTGGGCATTACTTTCCTTTTTAGACTCTTGTACTTCTGGACATCTTGATGGAATAAAATGAATGCATTTCCTTTTTCAGTAATTTTGTTGTTACATACCTTTTATGCAGGGAACTGTTTTATGCTTTGGTGAACCTCACAGACGCTTAGTGTGTCCGGGCTTCGTAGCTCCGACCTATGCGGACCTTAGTCACGTTTCGCTTCCGTAGTTTTGGGAAGCGGGGCGTGACATAACTTGGAAAAAGACAGTATTATTAACCATTACTAACAATTGCATGCATACAATCATTGAATAATCAAGCCAAAATCCAATGAAATTAAACAAATAAGACTTCAACACCAACGTGTACGTGTGATGATTAAAATTAAAGCACATAGGGAGAATCATTAAGAAAGCAACCAAAACCCATCCACATTTTCCATATAACATTCTATCACCTAGGATTGATTTTTCTCATCTCATTAAAAATGAGTTCAAGGTACCACACCCCAAAACATAGCCTATACGAACACTTAGATGTAGGGGTGGCATTGCTTGACGAGTAAAGTTTACCCATAAAGCTTATGTTGGATACTCGTGGGTAATACCGTTGCCAAGGATTGTATCCAGTTTTCATGCGGAGCAACTAACTTTCTTTTTCACTTTTATATTTGTAGTATCATTAATTTTTTTAAATGCTCAATTTTTATCCATGGTAAGGTATAGCATATCCCTTAGATTTTCAGTTAAGTTTTCCTCCTACTTTCACTTTCCATACTTCATCAACGATATCTCCAAATATGCAACAATAGTAATACATGTGGAAGTGAAATAGTAGGTGTAGAAATCAAGTTATTTTCAGTCATTGAACATGCCATGAATATTTAGAAAGATGAACATGTGCATGTAGCAAAGGAAATAATACACTAATTTCTACATAGATATGAAAATCATTCATGAATACCTTTTTAATAAATCATAGAGACAGATACACATGTAAGCACCATTTTTTTGTTCGTTTATTTTTTTATTTATTTTTGTTTTTATGCATGAAGTACTAAAGCAAACATGAATGCTATCACACAAACAAAAAAATCATGCGCCCAAAACAATGCAACTACGTGCACACAAACAAAAAAAAAGAAAATTCAAGCACACACGAAAGCAGGAAATCTCGTACTAAGTTTTATCAATAATATCAAGCTCAAGACAAAGATGATAAAAGCGAGCCTCAACCAAAGGTTTGATGAATATGTCTGCAAGTTGTGATTCCGTAGGAACGAACTCAACAGATACATCCTCTTTAATGAGGTGATCTCTAAGAAAATGGTGTCTTACGTCAATATGTTTAGTACGAGAGTGGTGTACGGGATTATTAGAAAGATCTATGGCACTTTTGCTATCACATCTAAGAGGTACTCTATTAAGAGCTAGTCTGTAGTCAAATGATGTTTACATCATCCACAATACTTGAGCACAACAGCTGTCGAGGGCAATATACTCTGCTTCAGTAGTGGTTAATGTAACACTATTTTGATTACGACTAGACCATGAAACTAAAGAGTTTCATAGCATAAAACAAGTGCTACTAGTGCTCTTTCTATCAGTTAAACTACCCGCATAATCAGCATCAGAATAACCCACCAAATCAAAATTACCACTAGAAGGATACCAAAGGCCTAAAGTAGGTGTACTAATTAGGTACCTAAAGATCCTTTTAATGGCTTTTAAATGAGAGTCTTTTGGGTTGGATTGAAAGCATGCACATAAGCATACTACAAACATTATATCAGGCCTAGAAGCAGTCAAGTACAACAAGAAACCAATCATACCCCGATATAGCTTTTGGTCCACTACAACTCCTTGTTCATCCTTGTCTGTTTTTGTGTTGGGGCACATCGGCGTTCCAATTCCTTTAGACTTCTCGATTCCAAACTTTTTCAGAAATTCCTTGATGTATTTGGTTTGAGATAGAAAGATGCCTTCCTTTCCTTGCTTTACTTGGAACCCAAGAAAACATTTCAGCTCTCCCACAAGGCTCATCTCAAACTGATCCTGCATGAATTTCTCAAATTTTAACATAATAGATCGTTAGTAGCACCATAATAATATCATCAACATATATTTGCACAATGAGAAAATCATCAGATTCATGTATCAAAAATAATATATTATCAGCACTCCCCTTTTTAAAATTATTTTCCAACAAATATGTGCTTAGACGGTCATACCAAGTTTGTGGAGCTTGCTTAAGACCATACAAAACTTTTTCTAATTTATAAACATGGTTTGAAAAATTATGGCTTTCAAAACCTGGGGGTTGCTCAACAAAAACCTCTTCTTTTAGGTAGCCATTAAGAAAAGCGCTTTTTACATCCATTTGTTTCAGTTTGAGCCCTTTATAACTTGCAAAAGCTAGCAAGCTTCTAATGGACTCAAGCCTAGCAACTGGTGCAAAAGTCTCATCCACATCAATTCCTTCAATTTGATTATAACCTTTAGCTACCAACCTAGCCTTGTTTCTAATAACATCACCAGATTCATCATGCTTTTTTTAAACACCCATTTAGTACCAACTACAGGATAATCAGTGGGTCTTGGCACAAGTTTCCAAACATTATTCCTAACAAATTGGTTCAGTTCATCTTGCATGACCAAAACCCAACTTTCCTCTTCTAAAGCATTTTCAATATTTTTAGTCTCAATTTCAGAAATAAAATCACCATAAATGCATAGAGCACAAGATCTCTAAAAGAGGAACATGTGCGAATACCTTCCGTAGGCTCACCTAGAATCAAGTCTGATGGAAGGTTTGGATTGAATATCAGCTTTCCTCTGGTAACTGCTTCATCTTGTATTATGCCGTGCCAGTTTCAGTTTCTCCTTCTCTTTCAGGTTGCTCCTCATTATTCCTTTGGATGCTTTGTTGTTCCACATTTTCCTCTTCATCGTTCTGCCTTCCATCCAAAGAATTTATATCAGATTCATCAAATTTAACATTTATAGATTCAATAATAGCAAGAGCGCATTTATTAAAAATCATGTATGCTCTTCTTCTTGCTGAATATCCCACGAACACTTCTCATCTGATTTGGATTCAAATGTGCCAAGTTGATCTGCAGTATTTAGTATATAGCACCTACATCCAAAAACTCTAAAGTAAGAAACTTTCGGGGTGTTGCCATACGATAGTTCATAAGAAGTATTATTTAGTATAGGTCTAAGCATAACTCTATTGCATACATGGCATGCAGTATTAATGGCCTCAGCCCAAAAAGTCATAGGCAAACTATATTCATTTAACATACTCCTAGCCATCTCTTTTAATGTGCAATTCTTTCTTTCGACCACCCCATTTTGTTGAGGTGTTCTAGGAGAAGAGAATTCATGTAAAATTCCTTTTTCAAGACAAAATTTTTCAAAAATAGCATTTTCAAACTCACCTCCATGATCGCTTCTAATTTTTAAAATGGAAAAATTTTTCTCTTTAGAAACTTGCATGCAAAAGTTTTGAAAATGGTCATATGAGTCTGATTTTTTTGGCTAGGAAGTAAACCCATGTATATCTAGAGAAATCATCAACCAATACTAAACAATACTTTTTACCTCTAGGCTAGCAATGTCTGTTGGACCAAATAAATCCATGTGCACTAATTCCATTATGCGGGTGGTGGCAACTTCATTACTACTAGAGAAAGTAGATCTAGTTTGCTTACCTTTGGTGCATGCTACGCACAACTTACCATTCTCATATGTCTGATGTGATAGTCCTCTTACTAAATTTTTGTTTTCCAGCTTATTTATTAATCCCATGCTTTCATGTGCTAATCGTCTATGCCATTGTGTGACCGCTTCTTCACATTCAAGCAAGCATTTAGAAACAGTTAGTTCTTCAATCGTAAGAGTATAAACATTATTCTGTCTATTTGCAGTAATAACAGTGTCACCTGTAGATCTATCAATGATTTTACAAAGTTTTACATCAAATTCAACTTTCATACCTTTGTCGCACAGCTGACTGATAGAAATGAGGTTATGTTTCAACTTTTCAACCAATAGGACATCTGTAAGCTGAAAGATGTCGTTATCTACAACACCTTTACCACTTACCTTGCATTTTCCATTATCTCCTAAAGTAACACTTCCTCCTTCATGCTTTGCAAGGCTAAGGAACTTTTCGCTAAAGCCTGTCATGCGTCTTGAGCAGCCAGAGTATAAGTACCACTCACACTGGTGTCCCTTAGTTGTGCCATGTAGCTACACATAAGACGAGCATGATACGTGTGACATAGGAATCCAAATAGGTCCACTAGTGTTAGTCACTTTACTTTTTGGAACCCAAATTTGCTTGAATTTGATGTTGGTGTTCATATACTTGCAGTTATAATAAGTATTACCAACACTACCACATGTATAACATTTAGCAAACATACTTCTTCCTTTACCAGTTTCTTTTTGATGCTTTCTATTAATTCTAGGCCACTCATCAATTTTATTTAAATAGCCCAAACCACGCCTGTTATTTCCATGTATCTGATTACCTAGAATAATGTCTAGTGAATGCTTTCCAACTCCAAATTTTTTAATAGACAATTCACGATCAGATAATTTAGACTTTAAAAACAAGTTCTCATTAACAAGCATGGTGCATTTACTAATGAAGGACTATTTGTTCTCTTCTTCACACTTTTTTAGATTATCCATCTTCTTTTTTAGATCTTTTTTTTCATTTATTAGCATGCAAATCTTCTCATTTAGCAATTCATTTTCAACTTCTAGCTTAACCATATTTTGTTTAAACATGCTAGTATCTTTAAGCAAAGTGTAATAATTCAGACATTCAGTTTCAGTAGGCATGCAAGATTTTCCCTTTTTCAAAGAGCTAATAGTAGAATTACATGCAACAAGCTTCTCTTTAATTTCATCAACTTCTAATGACATATTATAGTTGTCTTGTTGCAATTCAAAATTAGCATTTTTAAACTTCTCTACCTGGGATTCAAGTAACTCAACAGTTGATTCCAAGCTTTGAATCTTATCTTGCATTTCTTTAAAAGTAGTCAAAAGTTGAGCTTTGGTTAGGGATTTTACCTCATCAAGCTCCCACATCAAGCTAAGGGAGGAGTGTGCAACTTTCTCTTGAGATTCATCATCGATGTCCATATCCCATATGAGCACCAAAGATTTCCCCTTTTGCTCTGCAGCATTGTTCTTTCCTTGAGGGCATTGCTTCATAAAATGTCCCTGCATTTTGCATGTAAAACATATAACTGGATCAGTAATAGTCTGCTCAGAAAATTTATTTGCAGAATTAAACTTGTTAGAGCGATTAAACCTTTTTTAGCATCTCTGAATTCCCATTGCCTGTTCAGATATATTTCTTGAATCTTCTCACCAAAAAAGTCTCCTCCTCATCTCCATCTTCATCCTCCGTAGCCTGAAGGGCTAGTGCCTTTGAAGTCTTGATTTCAACTTTCTCTCTCAGTTTAATGCTCTGCAGCTCCAGCTCATGGGACATCAGGTTCCCTATCAGGTCTTCCACTTTCATCTGCGATAAATCCTTAGCTTCCTGAATAGCTGTAATTTTGGGGCGAAAGGAGCTAGACAACGCTCTCAAGATCTTTCTGATTTGTTCTAGGCTTGAGTATGGATTTCCCAGAGAAGTAGATTTGTAGACGATGTCTGTAAACCTCGTAAACATCTCCTTAATTGACTCTGATGGAAGCATGCAGAAGCTTTCATATTCAGTGCTGAGCAGCACAAGTCTGGACTCCTTAACATGCGATGTACCCTCGTGAGTCACCTCCAGAGTATGCCAAATTTCCTGCGCAGTTTGACTTTGAGATATACGGTTAAACTCAGCTTTATCTAAAGAATAAATCAGAGCATTCACGGCTTTGTTATTTAAAGAAAAATGTTTCTTATCATGATCATCCCATTTATCTTCTGGTTTAGCATTTCATTATCTTCAATTTTAATAGTGGGATGTTTATAGCCTTTTTCCACAATTCTCCACACATCATAATCAACAGTAGCTAAATATATCCTCATCCTAGTTTTCCAATAAGCAAAATCAACACCGTTAAACTTCGGGGGACGAGAAATAGACTGACCCTCAGCAAAAGCAGATTCAGACATATTCATAGACATGATCAACTGTGCTAGATCCTCTAAACTGGCTCTAATACCACTTGTTGGATCTGGATCTAAGCCTAAGGAGGGTGAATAGGCTTATAAAAATTCTCGCGCAACCCACGAGAAATTGCACGCAGTAATAACACAATCAATCAGACGCAGAGTATAGTAAAGTAGTCACAGCATGCACATGCGATATACCCTGGTTCGGTCGTCCCAACGACCTACGTCCAGCCCCAAAAATAATACAAGATTATTAAAGTTAACTGGTATAACCTGTAGCTAGAGCACCAACTCTACACTCACCTGGCTCTCGGTACCTACACTCACCAAAGTGTCCAAACAATAACAATCCTTGTAAAGCTCTGTCTTGGCTAGTCCCAACTAGCCAAGTCCCCAAAAAGATCGTAAAATTGTTCTACAAAGATCATAACACCAATATCACAAAATATAATAATGTATGAGTTAAGAATTGCTTAGTTGTGACGGTGTCGATGTCTCTGTCGTTCAGTGTGTGGTCAGATCAGCTCTGCCAAGTAGTAAACTCTGATGTCCCCTCAATAGATTGGCTCCACTCTCGATGAAGCTTACGCCCTCCTCCAAAAGTTTGCGGCTGATAGTCTTTTGGGATTTTTCCAATCAAAAATCTGTGCGGCTGCTGTTGTTTGAATTGCAAAGGAAAGTTTTACTTGTGAAGTGCGAATGTGCTCTTTGATTTTGCAAGGACAAATAATTTCGGCCTCTGATCTCTTGAGTTGCGGCTCCCAACAAAAAATGCAGAAAAACAAAAAACAACTTGCGGCACTTTTTTGATTGAAGAAAAATAAAGTCGGCAGGCTCCTTTGTTAAGTCAAACTATGAGGCAGAGTTGGGTTTGCACAGGGTAACAGATGTATCTTTGATCTCTCTCTCTCTCTTTTCCACTTTAATTAGATGCGCCCAAAAATTTGTATTAATGTACGAGCTAAAGGAAAGTTGCACAGAGATTAATTTGTTTTTAGGTCGGCTCTCTCAAGAAATGTTTGGTGCATGGTTTGGATTATTTGGCCTGTGCTTTTAGGATTTCAAAGAGAGGATCCAAAAATTGATTAGGCTGTGCTCTTGGATAAAACAATGGAGAATAAAAAAAGAGATATGCTCTTGGGTATTTTCAAAGAATAGATCTTTTGTTGCCCATGTTTTTTTTGACTTTGTGGACAATGAATCAAAACCAAAAACATGTGGCTATCAACACACACACACACACACACACACACACACACAACATGAAGCCCTAGGGTTTTGAGATTTTCCAAGGAGAAAACAAAGGATGATCTGCTCTCTTGGAGAGACAAAAAAATTTCGGCCTCCTGGATATTTTAGAGGGAGAGTTTTTTTGTGCGGTTGAACTTTGGGTTTTTCAAGGGCTCTCTCAAAAATTTCGGCATGTGCTCAAGGATTATTGAGGCAGCCCTCCTGTTTTTTTTGATGATGCATGGGATATAAATGAGAGGGAAAAAGCAATCCAGTGGTCAAGATGGCTAAGGGAAAATCTAATGGCTTGGGATAGATGAACAAAGAGGAGTACTATAGCTAGAATGATTTGTGTTGAGTATTGGACTTCTCCCTACTTGGTGTTAATGATGAGAAAACATAAATACTTGTGTCTAATCCCCTATTGCAGTTAATCCATTGCCTAAGCTATTTATGAAGATCTACTAGCAATGGATTACTCACAAAGTTCATTGAAGGCAAATTACATGGATTGGATGATCGTAGATGATGATTGAAGCTCCGTGAAGACTTCAAGCTCATACGATGGAAAGAAGAGATTATTCGTCAAATGTAATTTTCTATTATCTCTTCTAGTATGTAGCTTAGAAGTAGAAACTTGATGGAGCACTCACATACATCTACATTCGGTCGTAGGACATCATTAGATCATTTGTCCTTTGACCCCAATTCATTTGTTTGTTGATTGTGCAAGGATTGTTTATAACAGTCGACTGTCTCAAAAACAGCCGACTGTGTTTTATTCTACAGTCGCCTGTTATGCACAAGCTTTTACAATCAAGTTTTGGGCATTTCTGTTTATTTCGCACAGGCCTCTGATTAACGGTATTTATGAAGATCTACTAGCAATGGATTACTCACAAAGTTCATTGAAGGCAAATTACATGGATTGGATGATCGTAGATGATGATTGAAGCTCCGTGAAGACTTCAAGCTCATACGATGGAAAGAAGAGATTATTCGTCAAATGTAATTTTCTATTATCTCTTCTAGTATGTAGCTTAGAAGTAGAAACTTGATGGAGCACTCACATACATCTACATTCGGTCGTAGGACATCATTAGATCATTTGTCCTTTGACCCCAATTCATTTGTTTGTTGATTGTGCAAGGATTGTTTATAACAGTCGACTGTCTCAAAAACAGCCGACTGTGTTTTATTCTACAGTCGCCTGTTATGCACAAGCTTTTACAATCAAGTTTTGGGCATTTCTGTTTATTTCGCACAGGCCTCTGAGTAACGATTCACAGGTACTTGTCCTAGTGACAACCGACTGTGTTTTGTAAATCAGTCGCATGTCTATCCTTCTACCCAAACTATTTTGATCTGCCTCTTACTGCCAGTCGACTAATGTTGAATATACAGTTGACTGTCTCTTGGACCAGTCGACTGTGTATGTTGCAACAGTCGTCTGTCTGTGAGCCAATTTATTGACTCAGCTCTCTGGAAATTCTCAGGGTATTTGAGAGTCGTCTGTATAAGGATTTACTGTCGCCTTTTCTGATTAACAGTCGACTGTATTATCCTCATCAGTCGTCTGTCCTGTCATCTTACAGGATTTCCAGATTTCATTCAACTTACCATCTCTCGGCCAGTCGCCTGTAGAAGTAATTACAGTCGCCTGTTGGTTTAACAGTCGACTTTCTTTGCTTCAGCAGTCGACTGTCCATGGGTAAGTTACTGTTATGAATTTACCTACACATGCTGAATGTGCATCAGTCGAATGAGGTTTCTTCATCAGTCGACTGTTGCGGGTTCAGTTTCTATCCGTTGAGTATTTTCTCACGGATTGCAAAAGAGTTTTTGCGCAAACTGTTTTATGGATTTGAGAAACCTATAAATAGGGTTTCTACTGTTCCATTGAAGGGTTACTCATTGATCTTAAGATTTCCTTTTCTAAAGTATAAAGCTCTCAAATCCAAAGCCCTAAGAATTCCATATCCTTGATCTCTTGCTCTCCAACCTAGAACCAAAGAGTTATCATCTAGGCAATTGGTGCAGTCAAGAGAAAGGGTTTCTCCTCTCTTCCAAGAGAGTTCTTCAACACACATCACTTCTCCTTCAAGTTCTACTTCAAGGCATAGGTGATTGTAAGTGTTACTTTCAGATTTCATTATTTTCGTATATTGAATTTGTTCTCTGGTTGTGAGAGCGGTTTGCTTGCTCCCAAGTTGTGGGAGTCAAGGATATCGATTATATTCGATTGCACTTGTAGGGTTGCTACAAGTGGGTTTTAAGGGAACCTCAAGTTAGGGTTCTAACTTGAGTATCCGGAGGATTCCGGGTGGAAGGGACGTAGGATTACCGGGAAGAAGTCGGGAGTTGACTTGGGTAATCAAAACCCTAGAAACATAATTGGGTTTGCAATTGTTTCTTATTTGGGTTTATTTCTTATTCCGCATTATATTGTTGGTTTGCATTTTATTTGGCGTAAATTCCTTTTAAATTTGCATAAACACTATTCAACCCACCCCCTTCTAGTGTTTTCCCCATAGACATGGTCCTTACAATTGGTATCAGAGTACAAGGTTATATCTATGGCATCCAACAACAACAACGTACCTCCACCGCCTTCGTATAACAATCACGACCGTGATGGAGCGTCCTCACTTTTCGAAGGTTAATCTACGGTACGTCCTCCACGTTTCAATGGTACTAATTTTGGTTATTGTAAGTGTAGAATGGAGACATTCCTTAGGAGTGCTTCACTTTGGAGAACACTCCACAAGGAATACGTCGATCCCTCCGAAGAGGATTTCGACAAATGGACGTCTTCCGAGAAGTCCACCGAAGTCAACAACGCTAAAGCAATGAACGCTCTTCATTGTACGTTGGACCGGAATGAGTTCAACAAGATATGCACATGTAAGAGTGCATATCAAATTTAGAACCATCTCATCATTACCCATGAGGGAACGAATAAGGTAAAACTTTCGAAGTTATATGTTGCCGTGCAAAATTTCGATTTGTTTCATATGCAGGAGAATGAGAGCATTGCATCGATGCACGGTCGCTTTACCGACATCACAAATGAATTGGAAGCCCTTAGCCAAAAATATTCTGAACCTGACAAGGTAAGGAAGATCATCATGGGAATGACCTCCAAATGGGAAAGGAGAGCGATCGCCATCGCGGAGGTCAATGACTTGAAGAATTACACGGTTATGAATCTTATCGGGACTCTCATGTCTTATGAGGTAAGACGAGAGAACCGATTAAATATTCTAGCCATGATAAATCCCTCAGAGGCTAAGAAGAAAGCTTTTGCTTTCAACGCCAATTCATCATCCTCCGATAGCGAAGATTCGGAAGATGAGATGGATTTGGGTGAAATGGCCCAAATAGCGAAGAAGTTCCAACGCTTCTTTGGCAAAGGTAAATTTTCATCTAATAAACGTTTTGAGTCTACTGATTCTACTTCCTCTCTTTGCTTTAAGTGTAATAAGCCAGGGCACATCAAGAGGGATTGCCTAATGCTACAGAACAAAGAGAAGTGGAAGACACCGAAGTACCACAAGTCCGACAAGAACAAGAGAGACAAGAAGAAAGGACTCGTAGGTACATTCGATGACTCAAGTGAAGAATCATCGAGTGATTCCGATGATGAAAAGGGTGAGAGCGCCCACATGTGTTTCATGGCACGAGAAGACCCACTCTCCGATGAGAGTGACTCCAACTCGGATGAAGAGGTAACAATGGATGAACTTCGTATAGATAATGAAGAACTATTTGCTAAATATCAATCTTTAATGCTTAGATATACTAGATTAAATAAATCAAATGTTAGCAAGTCATCCATTCCATGCATTATCAACAATGACACCATTGTTGATACTTTAACCCTTGAGAAAGCAAACTTAGCTTCTCAAAATGTCACTTTGAGAGATGAGGTGAATAACCTCAAATCTCAACTAGATCAAACACATCCCAAGGATAATAGTGATCTAGTTACATGACACACACAATTGGGTTTAGAGAATGATTCTCTTAAAACCCAAGTGCATGAGCTCAAAGCACGGGTGTCCACCTTGGATACCAACATTTCTTCTTTAAAGGAGAAATATGAGCTCATGTCCTCCCGTATTGTGAGATTCAATAAGGGAATAGGACAATTGGATGATTTTCTTGCAAACCAATTTCCGGCCACACATCATGTTGGTCTTGGATTTGTAAAAGCAAATGCATCAAATGATCGCACCTCCTATAGTGGTGTCACTATAGATTTTGTGAGGCCTTCCTCCGGTGCATCCACAAGTGGTTTCAAAGACACTATAGGTAACAAACCTACCAAGAAAGTCACCACTTCACATTCTTTTCCTTTTGGCAAGAAACCCACTAAGGGTGGAAACCAAAAGCAAGGCCATGCTTATATGTACACTAACACTCATCCACGAAGGAAACATCATACTTCACAAGTGAATAATCATGACACTTTTTATGCTCCACACCCACAGACACGTACAAATCCACACATGAGAAATTCTCAAGTACGTGCTCCTACACACACATATGCTCATACGTATCATGCCTACATGTATGCACATCCTCCTCATACCATGCATAATCAATATGTTCCATACAATATGCATGTTCCTAAGCATACATATAATACTCATATGTCTTATGCTTATCCACCTCCTCATGTTTATGCTAGAAACAATGTTCCTAGGAAGCATGCACCATATAGAAACTCAACAAGTATGCATGCAACTAGGAAAAGGACTCCCAAGATTTACACTATTTGGGGTCCTAAGAACACTAGCCTAATTGATAGGAATTCTTATATTGATTCCTATTTCCATGATGTCATTAGGAATAATAATTATGTTGGAAAGCGGAAGTCCACTTGGACTTGGCTTCCAAAGGGCTAATCCCCTTGGACCCAACAAACATTGGGTACCATGAGCTTATGGTATATTATATAGGTACCCAAGAGAAAGAAGAAGAGCAATAAATGTCTTATTAGCTCTAAAGGGAAAGGATGGATTCTCGATAGTGGTTGTTCCAAACACATGACTGGAGATCCCTCTTTGCTCTCCGAAGTGATTAGCATCAAGGATGGTGCAACGGTCACTTTTGGAGACAATCAAAAGGGAACCATCATTGGAGTAGGTATCGTTGATAATCCTTCAAAACCCTTAATTACTAATGTTTTTCTAGTTAGTGGTTTGTGTCACAATCTCATTTCCATTAGTCAACTTTTTGACAAAGGTTACAAGGTTAACTTTGGAGAAGGATTGTGTACAATTGTTGATTGTGATTCAAATGTTTTTTTTCCGGTATTAGGCGTAAAAATATTTATTATTTGAGCTTGTCTAAAACCGTAGAACATTGCTTAGTTGCTTACACAAGTGAACAACTATTATGGCATCGCCGTTTTGGTCATGTTCACTTTAAGCACTTATATAAGTTAGCTAAGCATGATCTAGTTAAAGGTTTTCCTAAAATCGCGTTTAATAAGAAAAACTTTTGTGATTCAGGTCAACGAGGTAAACTTAGTAAATCTTCCTTTAAGCTTAAAGAAGGGATTACTTCTAAGAGGCCCCTAGAACTTCTTCATTTAGATTTGTTTGGGCCAACTAGAACCGCTTCTTTAGGTAATGCTCATTATGGATTAGTTGTCGTAGATGACTTTTCTAGATTTACTTGGGTTTCATTCTTAACCATTAAGAATGAAGCTTATGAAGAGTTTACCAAATTTGCAAATAAGATTCAAAATTTCTTAGGATCCACCATAATCACTATCCGTAGTGATCATGGAGGAGAATTTGAGAATGAATCTTTTACTTAGTTTTGTGATGACACTAGGATAACTCATAATTTTTGCTTCCCTCGGGCACCACCACAAAATGGTGTTGTAGAGAGAAAGAATAGGACTCTTATTGAGTGTGCATGCACTATGCTCCATGATAATCATTTAGGACTACAATTTTGGGCAGAGGCGGTGCACACGGCACGTTATGTGCTCAATAAGATCCTAGTGAGACACCGAACGAACAAAACTTGTTTTGAATTGTTTTATGACAAAAAGCCTCAAGTAAAATATTTTTGAGTTTTTGGTTCAAAATGTTTTATCAAGAACACTTTCGGTAATCTAGATAAATTTGAGCCAAGATCCGATGAAGGAATTTTTGTTGGATATTCCACGCATAGCAAAGCCTACCGGATATACAACAAAACTTCTTCAACCATTGAGGAATCACTACATGTATCATTTAATAAAGATTTTGATTTTCCTCATGTTGATGATGATAGTGTAGATGTTTTGTGTGATCCTCTTAGTAGTGTTAAGATTGATGATTCGATTATTGATACTAACCATACTAACGAAATTGTTGAAGATGTTCCTAGTGATGCAGGAATACCCAAAGCTTAACCGACCGTTCGCAACCATCCTCATAACCAAATCATTGGAGATATTTATGTGGGTGTTCGAACGAGGTCGAGAATTGAAGAATTCTCTCATTGCGCATTTGTCCCTACCATTGAGCCAAAGAAAATCCAAGAAGCTTGTGAGGATAGCTCTTGGATAGTGGCAATGGAATAAGAACTAATGCAATTTGAGAGAAATGAAGTCTGGGAACTCGTTCCTCTACCAAGTGGTCACCAAGTCATTGGGACCAAATGGATCTTCAAGAACAAGACGGATGAGAACGAAGTGATTACAATGAACAAAGCAAGGTTATTAACTCAAGGCTACCGGCAAGAGGAAGGTATTGATTTCGAAGAATCTTTTGCCCCCGTAGCTAGATTAGAAGCTATTAGATTACTTTTATCTTTTGCATCCCATTAGATTTTTAAACTATTTCAAATGGATGTTAAAAGTGCATTTTTAAATGGGTTTGTCAATGAAGAAGTTTATTTTTCTCAACCTCCCGGTTTTATTCATGAAAAATTTCCAAACCATGTTTTCAAACTTAAGAAAGCGTTGTATGGGTTGAGACAAGCTCCTAGAGCTTGGTATGATTGACTTAAGACGTTTCTTTTGGATTTAGGTTTTAAAATGGGAGAAGTTGATTCTACACTCTTCATTAAAGATTATGAAAATGACATTCTCTTGATTCAAGTGTATGTAGACGATATTATTTTCGGTTCTACTAACTTTAATCTTTGTCAAGAATTTGCTAAGTCAATGAAGGATGAGTTTGAGATGAGCAATATGGGAGGGCTCACCTATTTCCTTGGACTGCAAATTCGACAAATGGAGAATGGCACCTTCATACATCAGACAAAGTACACAGGAGAACTTATCAAGCGATTCAGGATGGAATCGGCATCAAGCAAACGGACTCACATGAGTACTACTACCCATCTTCACAAGGATGAAAGCGGAAAAGATGTAGACGTTCGTCTATATCGAGGTATGATCGGTAGCTTACTTTACTTAACTGCTAGTAGGCCTGATATCATGTTTTCTGTATGCCTTTCTGCTAGATATCAAGCTAGACCTAAGGAGTCACACTTGATTGCGGTTAAACGAATATTTCGTTATCTCAATCAATCCTTAGATTATGGGTTACTTTACCCTAAATCTAGCACATATGAGTTAATCTAAAATAGTGATGCCGACTTTGCCGGATGCAAGTCCGACAGGAAAAGTACTAGTGGCACTTTCCATTTTCTAGGAAATTCTCTTGTTTCTTGGTTTTCTAAGAAACAGAATTCGGTGTCATTGTCCACGACTGAAGTGGAATATATTTCTGCGAGTCTTGCATGTGCACATGTTCTTTGGATGAGACACACTCTTATGGACTATGGTGTCAACTGTGATACTTGCCCGATCATGGTTGATAACCAAAGTGCCATATGTCTTTCCAAGAATCTGGTACACCACTCACGTACCAAACACATAGACATGAGACACCATTTTATAAATGATCATGTAGCTAAGAAGGACATCATTTTAGAGTACATTGAAACCCAAAAATAAATTGGCGACATCTTCACTAAACCTCTTAAAGAAGATTCATTTGTGAGGTTGGGTGGAGAATTAGGAATTATGGGTGAATCTGAAATCTAGAAGCTCAACTTTCTTGCTATAACACTTTTTGAGCTCATATCTTTTTGCTGCCTATCTTCATGTGCTTAATTATATATATGTGTTTAAGAAAGGCAAATTGTGCATTATTTGATTTCATGAGTTTTTGAGATTGATTGTAGTGATTTGTGTTTCAATGGATTTATTGTTTTTACATTATTTTTACGATGTATTTGTGATTAGAGTATAGGTTCTAGGGTGAGTGTTCGTTTTCTCTGGAATTCTATCTCACTATGCATTTTTGGACCAAGACAGACGACTGTCTTTCCTTCGACAGTCGACTGCTCTACTCTATCTGCTCAGTCTGAGAATTTGTATCTTTCGCACAGCCGACTGATGACTGTTTTACAGTCGACTGTTATTTTAACATGCGACTGAATTTTTGTCATCAAGCGACTGTAATCTCTGTCGACTTTTCTACAGAGCTCTCTGTATTCTTGCAGAAGTTTATTGACTCTCATCCAGTCGACTGCTGCGTACCTTACAGTCGGCTGTCCAATGGACAAGCGACTGCATGTTACTTGCCAGTCGACTGCCCCTCTTTCTGAGCTTTATTTTTATCACTTCATCCAGTCGACTGACGTCTGTTCATCAGTCGACTGTCTACTGTTGAGACGGTTCAAGTGCTTTGATCTGAGCCGTCGATTTATTGATCCAACGGCCCAAATTAATTCTCCAATTTTTATATTCGAGCGAGACATTTCATGTAACGACTGCTTTTCATGTATCTGGATTTATTATAATATAATATATGTTTTGGTGGATTTTCTCCTCTTGTGTGGTTTTCGTCTACGTAGCTTTCATTTTCGATCGATTCGTCGTATTTTCTCGCTTCTTCCTTAGGATCGTCGATTTCGAAGTAAGTCATTTGTGACGGACTTCATAACGGTCGTATCTAACTATTAGATCAAGCCTAGGAGTCTTAGGAATCGATCCCGGGGCCCCGCGCTCCGTATCGGAACTTTTTGTGCTCATTAGCCGGTATAAGAAGGGGCACCGACCGACTAGATGACGATCCAGTCGGTCGGCAATCCTTCTTGGACCGACTAGTTAGCTTTCTAAATTTCCCGGGAGTTACTGTTTATCGTTAGTCGGTCTAAGAACGTTGGTTGACCGACTAGGTTGCAAACTAGTCGGTCAGCAATGCTTCTTTAACCGACTAACACATCATCTTAATTTTAGTTGAGTTACTATTTACTCTTAGTCGGTCTAAGAACGTTCATCGACCGACTAGATGCTAAACTAGTCGGTCAGTATTTGTTCATGGACCGACTAACTCTAGAATCCTATTTTCGTTCAGGAGTTACTGTTTGCACTTAGTCGGTCTGCGTTGGTCGACCGACCGACTAGTTGCTAAACTAGTCGGTCAGTGGTTGCTCTTTGACCGACTAACCAGTGTTGAAACCCTAATTTCTGGGTAGCCGCCAGCTCCACCTATTTATACCCAACCCAAACGATTTCTTCTTCTCCAACACGACCCAAAACCCTAAAATCTTCCCCCTTCAGGCCCCATCTTCCTCCAAGCTTTATTTCTTCATTCCAAGCCTCAAATCCATCATCCAAACCATCCATTCACTCCATCTACCTCTCATCTTCCCCAAAATCTCACCAAAACCCATCAAAATCCCCAAATCCCCCAAAACCCTAATTCTCCCAAACTTCTCAAATCTTTTTCAGATCTGATCCTAGGGTTCCCTGGAGTGTTTCTTCCGCCTCCTCTCGGTAAGAAATCGATCTACCGTTGTTTTCATAACTTATTTATTATTTTTGTGAAACCCTAATATAATTTCATGTTGTTTGATGATTGTTCCCCAAAAACAGCGATTTCCCCGTAGATTGGCATCCGTGTGACGAAGTGGTCGTCATCCCCAGTGCTAGACAAGTGAAACTTGCCACTTAGGGTTTAGGCCATGCTTTAGGCCATTTGCTTGTTGTAGGCGTAAAAGAGGCTAGGCGACGAAATGATACTCGCCTAGGCGCAAATTGGGGAATTAGCTTGACAACGAAGCTAGTTCCGACATTTAGCATGTTGCACAATTACCATGTCATGTTTACTTTCCATTAACGGTACGCACATTAAATGTCATGTCATTGCATTCTTTTGGTGATCCCGTGATTGTGTAGCATCGCTACAATACTTGTGTTTCCTGGCTCGTGACCAGAAGCGAGCATAATGAGTTGCTAACCCCAACGCTCGATATATTGAATTGTGAACTAAGAAACAAGCTCCCGTGCGGGGCAACCCTGGATCACTTGCTGGGCCCATGTGCAGGGACCCTGGCTTGTTTAGTGCGGGATGGGGTAAGGGTTAAGCGGCCAGGCAACTGGGGGTCTGTTTGATCAACAACCGCAGTTGTAAGGCGTAAACTCTTTGGGGTGGGGTAGTGTTTAGTGCCGATCGGTCTGAATGTTGTACCATTCAGCGAAGGGCGTAAACATCTACAAAACAACCGTGAAATGCGAATTGTGTTTAGTGCCGATCGGTCTGAATGTTGTACCATTCAGCGAAGGGCGTAAACACCTACAACGATGTGAATTGATTGATATTGATAGTAGTGTGGCTACTCTTGTCTTGTCTTGTCCCGATGATGGTTCTCTTGTACAAATCGTCTTGCCATGTTTTAATTGTGCACTCATGTTATAACTGCCATGTCATGCATACTAAATTGCTAGGTTGCTAGTTGCCTTACTTTCAGTTTCCTTGCCCAAGTCTTTTAGACTTGCTGACATGTGCCCCTTTACTCTTTTGGGTGACACATGTTAGATCCTGAGCCTGAGTACCTTGTTGTGGACGAGGTGTTTGCTGACGCCGAGCCCGAGCTTGTGTTTGACGGGGAGTACGTGGACACTGGGGACCAGTCCTAGTGTCTTCGTTGTGTTTTACTTTTGTTAGACAGTTGTTTTGTTATCGGTGCGTAGCACCCATACTTGTTGTTCCTGTTGCTTTTGTTGGCCTTGTTCTGGGCCTTTAGACTCTTTTCTTTTAGCCTGGTGGCTTTTCTGGAGGTTGAACTTATTTTTCTTGTTGGACAATATTTGAGATGTGAGATTTTATTTCAGTCTCTCCTTGTGTTATTATTGTTATTCTGTTGTGGTTACAGGGACCTGCTTATGTATTATTGACGCTTATCGGGTTTGGGGCTGCACAGCTCCACTCCCGTGTGGACCTTTTCACGTCTCGCCTCCATTTTAGGGAAGCGGGTCGTGACAGGTTTTATTGGTGGCCCATGCAGGTCCTTCTGTAACTGCGAATTTTGGAATAGCGATAATAATATTAGAATGTCCAATAAGTTAAGTTCGACGTCCGAGTCATAAGCTATGAGTCTAATCTGATTCGTTTTCTGTGTCACTAGATGGCAGGAAGACGTTTCACCTGTGGTGGGGGTAGTGGTGCGGTCCCTCATGATGAGGAGCCTGAGCGGGAACCCACCAGTGGTGAGATGATGCGAATGATGCTCCAGATGATGCAAGTGCAGCAGGGCGTGCTTCTGCAAGTCCAGAATGCTCCACTTGCTCGAGCTGCCCGGGCTCTTCCGGATGCCCCTCGCTCTGAGCCAGGAGCGAAGCAATTTCGGGAGCTGGGTCCCGCGTATTTTGATGGGTCTGAGGGTCCTCTGGCTGCCGATGAGTGGATTCGTAACATCGAGGACAATCTGAAGATGGCCAAGATCACCCCGGCTGGATGGGTTGATTTGGCGAAGAGGCAACTCAAGGATAATGCTCGGAATTGGTGGGATGCGGAAGAGAAGATGTTGGTGGAGCCGATAACTTGGGCTACCTTCAAGGCCAGATTTGAGGGTGAGTTCTTCCCGAAAGCTGCCAGGGAGGAGATGCTGCAGCGTTTTATCGATTTGAAGCAAGGGAACTCTTCGGTGGACCTATATCACCAAGAGTTTATGAGGCTGAGTCGGTTTGCACCTAAGATGGTGCAGGACGCTGAGGAGAAGGCTCAGAGGTTCCTGCAGGGGCTTGCTTCGGAGCTCCAGAGTTTTGTGACCTCTTCTGACCGGGAGTCTTATCAAAAGGTTCTGGTAGCAGCCAAGAGGCAGGAGCTGCTCGTGAACCAGAGGAAGGGGTCTGTTGTTGGTGCTGGGAAGAGGCTTGTGGAACAGGCGAGAGCTGTGGTTAGACCTGGATTCAGGCCTAATCAGTCCGCTCAGTTTAAGAGGCCAGGAGGGCCTATTCTGAAGACTTGCCATTTCTGCGGCAAGCCTGGCCATATTAAGGATCAGTGTCGGAAGTTTTTGGGCCAGTGTCTGGTTTGTGGTGATGCTTCCCATGTCGCGAAGGATTGTCGGCATGCGGGTCAGCTGCGGAGGGCACCTGTTGCAGCTCAGCCGTTGCAGCAGCGAGCGTCTGTTCCTGCTGGTCGTGGAGCAGCTCTTGTTCCGTAGAGGCAGGCTTTTCAGCAGGCTGTTCCGCCGAGGAGGCAGGCTTTTCTGATGACCGCTGCGGAGAGCGAGGCTGTGGATGAGGTTATCGCAGGTAATCCTCGATCTAGCTGTTACTTTCCTAGCTGGTTTTGATTATTAGATTATGTTGTTGGCTTGAACATGGTTGTTTGCTAGACTAGGGTTTGATTGTTAATTGATTGTTAGGTGTGGTTTTGGTTTGCACATTTCCTGCACGAGTCCTCTTTGACTCTGGTGCATCGATGTGCATTATTTCTCGGAGCTCCGTGGAGAGGCATTCCTTGTCGACGTCCCCTCTTTCCAAGAGTTGGAATATCGTTACAGGGAATGGCGTGGTCTTGGTGCATCGTGGTTGCAATTCTTGCTCGTTGGTGGTCTGTGGACATGAGCTTTTCGCTGATTTCATTGTCCACGACATCATCAACTATGATGCAGTTCTTGGGATGGATTGGCTGGCGAGCTTCTATGCTACGATTGACTGCAGGAGGAAGAAGGTGGTGTTTGAGATTCCCGGACATCCAGTATTTGAGTTCAGTCGTGGTAGCCGTTCGCTTGGTCCTGTCAGATTTCGGGCCAGGCCGATGGAGGCTGTGGCTATGCAGATGGAGCTGGAGTGGCCAGCTGTGGTGCGAGATTTTGGCGACGTCTTCCCCGAGGAGATGTCTGGTTTGCCGCCTGATCGAGCTTTGGAATTTTCTATTGATCTTGTTCCAGGTGCGCAGCCGATTTCGAAGGCGCCGTATCGTATGGCACCTGCTGAGTTGGAAGAGTTGCGGAAGCAGTTGGATGAGCTTTTGCAGAAGGGTTATATTAATCCTAGCGTGTCTCCGTGGGGAGCACCGGTGTTGCTGGTTAAGAAGAAGGATGGTTCGCGTCGCATGTGCGTGGACTATCGGGAGTTGAATGCGGTGACCATTAAGAATAAATACCCGTTGCCTCGCATCGATGATATTTTTGATCAGCTTGGAGGTTCGAGGGTGTTTTCTAAATTGGATTTGAGGAGTGGTTACCATCAGTTGAAGGTGAAGAAGGATGATGTTCCGAAGACAGCGTTCAGGACGAAGTATGGACACTATGAGTTTGTGGTTATGCCTTTCGGTGTAACTAACGCGCCCGCAGTTTTCATGAATCTGATGAACCTGATTTTCTACGACTTTTTGGATAAGTTTGTCGTTATCTTTATTGACGACATTCTGATCTATTCGAAGTCGGAGGAAGAGCATGCCTCGCACTTAAGGACGGTGTTGGAGATTTTGAGGAAGCATCGTTTGTATGCTAATTTTTCGAAGTGCGAGTTTTGGCTGGATCGAGTTGCTTTTCTCGGGCATGTGGTGACTGGTGATGGTATTTCAGTGGATCCCGAGAAGATTAGGGCCATCAGGGAGTGGCCTGTTCCGTCGTCTACGTCTGAGATTCGGAGTTTCCTTGGACTTGCCGGTTATTATCGGCGATTCATTAAGGACTTTTCTCGTATTGCTGAGCCGATGACCAGGTTGACGCGGAAGGATGTTGCTTTTGTTTGGTCGGGTGATTGTGAGAATGCTTTTGGTATTCTGAAGGAGAGGTTGACGACTGCCCCTATTCTTGTTGTGCCTAATCGCAGCGGTGGATTTGAGATCTTTTGCGATGCTTCTGGCAAGGGTCTCGGTTGTGTGTTGCATCAGCACGGGCATGTTGTGGCGTATGCGTCTCGTCAGCTTAAGGTTCATGAGAAGAATTATCCGACGAATGATTTGGAGTTGGCTGCCGTTGTGTTTGCTCTTAAGATTTGGAGGCACTTCCTGCTGAGTGAGAAAGTGAAGATTTTCACCGATCACAAAAGCTTGAAGTACATTTTCACTCAGAAGGAGCTCAACATGCGACAGCGTCGATGGTTGGAGCTTATGGCGGATTATGAGATTGATTTGCAGTTTCACCCTGGCAAGGTGAATGTGGTTCCGGATGCTTTGAGTAGGCTTCCAGCGGTGATGATTTTGACCTCGCAGTGGAGATTGCAGCAGGATTTTTGTGAGTCTGGCGTGGAGATTGTTCTTCCTGGGGAGGCTTCGTCGTTGATGTACATGTAGGTACAGTCGACGATCGTGGATCGGATTAAGGCTGGCCAGGCTGAGGATCCGAAGCTGGTGAGGATTCGGGAGCAGGTGGAAGCCGGTCTACGGATTGACTTTTTGATTCATGAGGATAGCTCGTTGAGGTTCGGAGCTAGGTTGTGTGTGCCAGCTGGGGATATCAGAGAGGAGCTGATGGTGGAGGCACACAGTTCGCCGTATTCTGTGCATCCTGGTGGCACCAAGATGTACCAGGATCTTCGTCTGAATTATTGGTGGCATGGTATGAAGAGGAGCGTGGCTCGGAGTGTAGCGAAGTGCTTGGTTTGCCAGCAAGTGAAGGCGGAGCATCAGCGTACGGCCGGGTTGTTACAACCGCTTCCGATTCCGGAGTGGAAATGGCAACACATCACTATGGATTTCGTGACTGGACTACCTCGGAGTCCGAAGCAGAATGATGCGATTTGGGTGATCGTAGATCGATTGACCAAATCTGCGCACTTTATTCCGTTCCGAGTGGGACAGTCCACTGAGGCGCTAGCGAGGAGATATATGGAGGTAAATTCTTTTACTCTCCGTTTTATTTCCTTTTCCTAGTTTGGATGGTGATGTAACGTGAATCGTGCAGGAGATTGTGCGACTTCATGGAGTCCCCGTGAGTATCGTGTCTGACAGAGACATGTGGTTCACATCTCAGTTCTGGCAGAGTTTGCAGAAGAGCTTGGGTACGCGTCTGAGTTTCAGCATGGCGTACCATCCGCAGACGGATGGCCAGTCCGAGAGGACGATTCAGATTTTGGAAGACATGCTGAGGGCGTGCATGTTGGATTTCAAGGGTTCGTGGGAGGACCATCTACATTTGGTGGAGTTCTCTTACAACAATAGCTTCCAGGCGAGTATTGGCATGGCGCCTTTCACCGCTCTTTATGGGAGGAAATGTCGATCGCCATTGAGTTGGGATGACGTTGGTGATCAGGAGTTGTTGGGACCTGAGATGATCGTGGAGGCCGTGGATATCGTCAGGAATATTCGGGAGAGGTTGAGGATTGCTCAGGACCGTTTTAAGCATTGGGCGGATGCTAAACGTCGTCCTTTGGAGTTTCAGCCGGGCGACCATGTGTTCTTGAAGATTTCCCAGAATCGTGGTGTGATTCATTTCGGGAAGCGTGTGAAGTTGAGCCCGCGGTACATTGGACCATTTGACATTTTGGAGAGGGTTGGCGAGGTAGCTTATCGCTTAGCCTTGCCGCCGTCTTTGGAAGGAGTTCACAATGTTTTCCATGTGTCGCAGCTTCGTCGATACATTAGCGATCCGTCTCATGCGGTAGATTTTTCGGAGATTACCGTTCGCCCCGATATGACGTATGACCAGCATCCAGTGCAGATTCTGGACAGGCATCAGAAATCGCTTCGGAACAAGATTGTCAATCTTGTGAGGGTGATGTGGCGACACGGCTCACCTGGAGAGTCTACTTGGGAGAATGAGGATGAGATGCGAGAGCGTTTCCCACTTTTGTTTCCGGACTCGTGAGTATTTGGAAATTCCGAGGACGGAATTTTTCTTAAGTTGGGGAGGATGTAATGACTGCTTTTCATGTATCTGGATTTATTATAATATAATATATGTTTTGGTGGATTTTCTCCTCTTGTGTGGTTTTCGTCTCCGTAGCTTTCATTTTCGATCAATTCGTCGTATTTTCTCGCTTCTTCCTTAGGATCGTCGATTTCGAAGTAAGTCATTCGTGACGGACTTCATAACGGTCGTATCTAACTATTAGATCAAGCCTATGAGTCTTAGGAATCGATCCCGGGGCCCCGCGCTCCGTATCGGAACTTTTTGTGCTCATTAGCCGGTATAAGAAGGGGCACCGACCGACTAGATGACGATCCAGTCGGTCGGCAATCCTTCTTGGACCGACTAGTTAGCTTTCTAAATTTCCCAGGAGTTACTGTTTATCGTTAGTCGGTCTAAGAACGTTGGTTGACCGACTAGGTTGTAAACTATTCGGTCAGCAATGCTTCTTTAACCGACTAACACATCATCTTAATTTTAGTTGAGTTACTGTTTACTCTTAGTCGGTCTAAGAACGTTCATCGACCGACTAGATGCTAAACTAGTCGGTCAGTATTTGTTCATGGACCGACTAACTCTAGAATCCTATTTTCGTTCAGGAGTTACTGTTTGCACTTAGTCGGTCTGCGTTGGTCGACCGACCGACTAGTTGCTAAACTAGTCGGTCAGTGGTTGCTCTTTGACCGACTAACCAGTGTTGAAACCCTAATTTCTGGGCAGCCGCCAGCTCCACCTATTTATACCCAACCCAAACGATTTCTTCTTCTCCAACACGACCCAAAACCCTAAAATCTTCCCCCTTCAGCCCCCATCTTCCTCCAAGCTTTATTTCTTTATTCCAAGCCTCAAATCCATCATCCAAACCATCCATTCACTCCATCTACCTCTCATCTTCCCCAAAATCTCACCAAAACCCATCAAAATCCCCAAATCCCCCAAAAACCTAATTCTCTCAAACTTCTCCAATCTTTTCCAGATCTGATCCTAGGGTTCACCGGAGTGTTTCTTCCGCCTCCTCTCGGTATGAAATCGATCTACCGTTGTTTTCATAACTTATTTATAATTTTTATGAAACCCTAATATAATTTCATGTTGTTTGATGATTGTTCCCCCAAAACAGCGATTTCCCCGTAGATTGGCATCCGTGTGACGAAGTGGTCGTCAACCCCAGTGCTAGGCAAGTGAAACTTGCCACTTAGGGTTTAGGCCATGCTTTAGGCCATTTGCTTGTTGTAGGCGTAAAAGAGGCTAGGCGACGAAATGATACTCGCCTAGGCGCAAATTGGGGAATTAGCTTGACAACGAAGCTAGTTCCGACATTTAGCATGTTGCACAATTACCATGTCATGTTTACTTTCCATTAACGGTACGCACATTAAATGTCATGTCATTGCATTCTTTTGGTGATCCCGTGATTGCGTAGCATCGCTACAATACTTGTGTTTCCTGGCTCGTGACCAGAAGCGAGCATAATGAGTTGCTAACCCCAACGCTCGATATATTGAATTGTGAACTAAGAAACAAGCTCCCGTGCGGGGCAACCCTGGATCACTTGCTGGGCTCATGTGCAGGGACCCTGGCTTGTTTAGTGCGGGATGGGGTAAGGGTTAAGCGGCCAGGCAACTGGGGGTCTGTTTGATCAACAACCGCAGTTGTAAGGCGTAAACTCTTTGGGGTGGGGTAGTGTTTAGTGCCGATCGGTCTGAATGTTGTACCATTCAGCGAAGGGCGTAAACATCTACAAAACAACCGTGAAATGTGAATTGTGTTTAGTGCCGATCGGTCTGAATGTTGTACCATTCAGCGAAGGGCGTAAACACCTACAACGATGTGAATTGATTGAGATTGATAGTAGCGTGGCTACTCTTGTCTTGTCTTGTCCCGATGATGGTTCTCTTGTACAAATCGTCTTGCCATGTTTTAATTGTGCACTCATGTTATAACTGCCATGTCATGCATACTAAACTGCTAGGTTGCTAGTTTCCTTACTTTCAGTTTCCTTGCCCAAGTCTTTTAGACTTGCTGACATGTGCCCCTTTACTCTTTTGGGTGACACATGTTAGATCCTGAGCCTGAGTACCTTGTTGAGGACGAGGTGTTTGCTGACGTCGAGCCCGAGCTTGTGTTTGACGGGGAGTACGTGGACACTGGGGACCAGTCCTAGTGTCTTCGTTGTGTTTTACTTTTGTTAGACAGTTGTTTTATTATCGGTGCGTAGCACCCATACTTGTTGTTGCTGTTGCTTTTGTTGGCCTTGTTCTGGGCCTTTAGACTCTTTTCTTTTAGCCTGGTGGCTTTTCTCGATGTTGAACTTATTTTTCTTGTTGGACAATATTTGAGATGTGAGATTTTATTTCAGTCTCTCCTTGTGTTATTATTGTTATTCTGTTGTGGTTACAGGGACCTGCTTATGTATTATTGACGCTTATCGGGTTTGGGGCTGCACAGCTCCACTCCCGTGCAGACCTTTTCACGTCTCGCCTCTATTTTAGGGAAGCGGGTCGTTACATTTCATTTCAGCCACGATCTTCTCTCTCCTCCAATTGCAACTTCTCGACTTCCCGCTCGTTATTCTCTCGACTTCCTGTAGATCCTTTCTCAGATCTTCTTCATGGGAACTCAATCTCCTTTTTCGCGTGGTTGCTCATGAGCTGCTCGTGATTTGATTAGTTCCTCGCCGGATTCGTGCTTTCGATTGCTTGACCTAGCTTTCGTTCGGTCAAGTAAGCTCATGGCTCTTTTTGATCATCTCTTTCCTAAAGTTTCTCTCGACTTCCTTGATGAGCCGTTTCCTTCACCGAAGCCTGATCCGACTCCCTCCTCGCCTCCTTCTTCTAGAGAACCTCTTCATATCTCTGTCGGTGACCCCATCCCCTCTTAGAATACTGTTGATCATGCTTCTCAGCCAGCTGATCTTCCTCCTCGTTCTCCACCGTCCGTTCCCCTCGAGGATTTCCTTCTTGTTTGGCTGAGTTATCGTGTCACCGCTCTAGAGAAACTTTCCACTCGTTTGGACGAGAAGCTCAATATTTTGTTGGAGCTTCAGTACAAATCTTTTTCGCTTCATGGTTTTCCCTTCCCTGTCGAGCTTCAGGCTCCGTTTGCGAAATCTGAGGACACTGCCCATATTCGTGTTCCTCCACCTCCAGGCTTTGCGCCTATATCTTCTGTTGTTCCGACCCCTGTTGCCCAGACTCTTGTTCATGATCGTGCAGAATCTTCTGTTGTTTGTGCTTTGTCTTCCAAGAGGAAGACTCCAGCTTTTCCTACACGTCGCTCTGCTCGGCTCTTGATCCGATCTTCTGGTCACCCATCGGACCCCTCCGTCATTCATATTGACTGAGGCTACTGCAGCTATTTTTTTGTTCACTCACCCGAAGACCTGGATTTTGTTTGCGGTCTGTTGCTGTTTGGGTTGAGTGGTTCATCTGGATGATGGTTGTTCAATTTTTTATATGTATATGGTGATGTACTTCGATGTTGTCATTATGATGTATTTTTTTTTGGAATCATGATGTATATATTTTTGTGATGGACATGTAGATGTCCATCCGTTGATGTACTCATCTTTTATATATATCTATATATGATGTTGCTACTTTATCATGTGTCACACTAAGCTATAATGTTTATTGTCTCTGTGTGTTGTATGATTATGTTGTCTCCAAGTTTGATATACTCTCTTTGATGTGTTTTTGAGACAATGTGGATTTGATATTGGATAGTTCATGAAATCTCTGATGTGATGCAATTTTTGAAACTATTTTCGTTTTGTATATCTAAAATGTTGATATTGGACTTCAATTCCATTACTCACAAGTGTATATGATGTGATTTTATGAGTTTTTAATTCGATATATCTTTATACTCCTTGATTGTTGTTACTTCGCATTTAGCACCATTATTGTTGTTGTTATTTGCTCCCACCTTTTTGCATAATGCCATAGGGGGAGAGAAATAAACATACAAGATTCATAACGAATGTGCTAAGTATGTTCTAACACTTGAATCTAAGATTGAAGTTGCCTTAGATTCAGGGGGAGTAAGATTACAATGAATAGGGATTTTAATTCCTAGATTTCTTGAATTATATTCATGCATATCTTCTCATTTGCTTCAATTGATATGTAGATGCCCTAATATTTGTTGACTAACTTCATTGGCATCTATGCAGGGGGAGTAAGTTTTCATTACGCACAATTATTTTTCTCTTTGTTTTTGTTTGTTTGTCATCATCAAAAAGGGGGAGAATGTTGAGTATTGGACTTCTCCCTACTTGGTGTTAATGATGAGCAAACATAAATACTTGTGTCTAATCCCCTATTTTGCAGTTAATCCATTGCCTAAGCTATTTATGAAGATCTACTAGCAATGGATGACTCACAAAGTTCATTGAAGGCAAATTACATGGATTGGATGATCGTAGATGATGATTGAAGCTTCGTGAAGACTTCAAGCTCATACGATGCAAAGAAGAGATTATTCGTCAAATGTAATTTTCTATTATCTCTTCTAGTATGTAGCTTAGAAGTAGAACCTTGATGGAGCACTCACACACATCTACTTTCGGTCGTAGGACATCATTAGATCATTTGTCCTTTGACCCCAATTCATTTGTTTGTTGATTGTGCAGGGATTGTTTATAACAGTCGACTGCTTAACAGTTTACAGTCGCCTGTCTCAAAAACAGTCGACTGTGTTTTGTTCTACAGTCGCCTGTTATCCACAAGCTTTTACAATCAAGTTTTGGGCATTTCTGTTTATTTCGCACATGCCTCTGATGAACGATTTACAGGCGCTTGTCCTAGTGACAGTCGACTGTGTTTTGTAAATCAGTCACCTGTCTATCCTTCTGCCCAAACTATTTTGATCTGCCTCTTACGGCCAGTCGACTAATGTTGAATATACAGTTGACTGTCTCTTGGACCAGTCGACTGTGTATGCTGCAACAGTCGTCTGTCTGTGAGCCAATATTTTGACTCAGCTCTCTGAAAATTCTCAGGGTATTTGACAGTCGTGTGTTTAAGGATTTACAGTCGCCTATTCTGATTAACAGTCGACTGTATTATCCTCATCATTCGTCTGTCCTGTCATCTTACAGGATTTCCAGATTTCATTCAACTTACCATCTCTCAGCCAGTCGCCTGTAGAAGTAATTACAGTCGCCTGTTGGTTTAACATTCGACTATCTTTGCTTGATCAGTCGACTGTCCACGTGGTAAGTTACCATTATGAATTCTTACCTACCCATGCTGACTGTGCATCAATCGACTGAGGTTTCTTCATCAGTCGACTGTTGCGGGTTCAGTTTCTATCCGTTTAGAATTTTCTCACGGATTCCAAAAGAGTTTTTGCCCAAACTGTTTTGTGTATTTAAGAAACCTATAAATAGGGCTTCTACTGTTCCATTGAAGGGTTACTCATTGATCTTAAGCTTTCATTTTCTAAATTCTAAAGCTCTCAAATCCAAAGCCCTAAGAATTTCAAATCCTTGATCTCTTGCTCTCCAACCTAGAACCAAAGAGTTATCATCTAGGCAATTGGTGCAGTCAAGGGAAAGGGCTTCTCCTCTCTTCCAAGAGAGTTCTTCAACACACATCACTTCTCCTTCAAGTTCTACTTCAAGGCATAGGTGATTGTAAGTGTTACTTTCAGATTTCATTATTTTCATATATTGAATTTGCTCTCTGGTTGTGAGAGCAGTTTGCTTGCTCCCAAGTTGTGGGAGTCAAGGACATCGATTGTATTCGATTGCACTTGTAGGGTTGCTACAAGTGGGTTTTAAGGGAACCTCAAGTTAGGGTTCTAACTTGAGTATCCGGAGGATTCCGGGTGGAAGGGACGTAGGATTACCGGGAACAAGTCAGGAGTTGACTTGGGTAATCTGAACCCTAGAAACATAATTGTGTTTGTAATTGTTTCTTATTTGGGTTTATTTCTTATTCCGCATTATATTGTTGGTTTGCATTTTATTTGGCGTAAATTCCTTTTAAATTTGCATAAACACTATTCAACCCCCCTTCTAGTGTTTTCCCATAGACAGGTTCCTTACAATTTACAGTGTGTTCAAGCTTGAACATGACTTGGAACTCCCTTTGACTATTTCTCCTTTGCACATGAACAACTCATTCATCATCCCATTGACCAAGCCTCTTTGTGAATTAGTCACAAGCTCTACATTCCTGAAATACTTAACGCATACGTTAAAAACATTCATACATGTTTGTTATCATCAAACATGAAGTTCATAGATCGTTGCTACCAACAATTCTCATATTGGGTCTTACTCTATTTCTGATGATGTTAAGTTGATGGATGTTTTGGTCATTCCGCATGTCACCCAGAAATTACTCTCCATCAGGAAATTGACAAATGATTATCATGTGAATGTCTTATTTACTAATAACTCCTTTACTATTCAGAATCGAGTGACATGAACTCATCTAGCAATAGGTCTCCGTGATAGATGACTTTATGATTTGGAGCAGGCACACTCAACCTTCTTGACCGCCTTTCGAAATAAACAGCTACATGCTTCATTTGATTTATGGCATTCTTGTTTAGGGCATGTATCACCCTTTATTATTTCAACTTTGCATTAACAATGACGCTTGTTTGCAACGTCACTTCTCCCTAACACTACACTAGGCTCATCTTGTCAGTTTGCAAACAGTAAACATTTACCTTTTTCTATTAATGATAACCGCACGACGCACCCTTTAGCTTTAATTCATTATGATTTGTGGGCTCTGAAAAACACCCTAGAGGGGGAATGAATAGGGTGTATGTCACAAATTAATGATTTAAGCACATCGGAATAAATCAAAGCACACAATCATAAATCAGATATGCAAGCACAAGTGTGTTTACCGGAGTGGCTCCCCGCCTCTACTCTGACTCCAAAACCTTTGAAGGTTTTGCCCTCTTTTATAACCTAAAAGAAAAAACAAAACCGATCACACTTACTTGTGGTGATCCTACCGTTACAACCTTGATCATGCTTCCAGTGATGATCGAACCATTCCAAGAATAAAACAAAAGATTATACGCCCAAAAATACACTGATTGAAGCTATTCATAATACCACCCATGCTAAAATAAAAAGCACTGATTTAATATAGAGATTAAGATCAGAAAAATATCACCATCGGGTAGAGCATTGAGTTGTGATCATTCCGATGAAAATGGTTTGTTAATCCGAGCTCTGTAGAGAAAGTTATGCTCTTTTCAGCGCCGTCTATCGAGCTCCTCTTTCTTCCTACGAATTTTGATAATCTCGTTGAAGCTTGGAGGAAGAGAATTCGGCCAAGGAGGATCAAGATAATTTCTGGAGATTTTTTTGGCACTTTGGAATTCAAAATGGGATTTTTCTCCAAGGGATGTGTCTTGTTATTTTATAGAGATATGAGTTTTTCTTCAATTAAAACTATTGATCTTTAAATCTTCAATCAAATCTTCAACCAAATCTTCATCAATTTGAAATATCTCTTTTATTTGGAAACTCCTCATCAAATTGGTCTTCCAAAAGATTACAAACTTCTCCAATTGGTTGAAGTCAAAACTGGACGTTTGACTAGTTAAACGGGTCAAATTAGGACTTGATATGGACTCTGCAGGGTGACACGGTCGTGCTGCACGGCCGTAATGTCACTATTCACCGATTTTCTTTTTCCGACATGACCGTGCGGCACGGCCGTGATGTCATTGTTCAGAAATTTTCAAAGACTGTTTTTTTCGACACAACCGTGTTGCCATTGTTCATAAATTTTCAGATAGTTTTTTTTCGACACAGTTGTGTTGCACGGCCGTGTTGTCCTTGACTGAATTTCAGAAGTAATCTGATACACACGACAGTGCGACTGACACACATGGCCGTGCTAATTACCCTGTTTTAGCATATATCATTACCTTTTGACATCTGAATGACCTGAAACTTACAAGATGAACATAGACATAAATGACTTGTTTGTCATCATCAAAATTAATCTTTGGCCTAAGTTAGTGAGCTAACTTAGTCGAATAGGGTCCTGATATAGTTGTCTCTACTGAAGGTTTTATCTATTATGCAATATTTATTGATAATTATTTTCGATTCTCATGGATGTATCCCTTACGTCGAAAATTAGATGTCTTTAATGTGTTTGTGCAATTTCAGAAACTTGTGGAGTTAACTATCATACACAATTGAAATTTTTCAAAGTGATAGCAGAATTGAATTCACCAACAATCGGCTTCAGGGTCATTTGTGCTCTCATGGAAGTCATCATCGTATATCCTGCCCGTATACCCCAGCACAAAATTGACGAGCAGAGCGCAAACACCGACATACTGTAGAAACATGGTTAGGTATGCTTTTTCACTCTCATTCACCATCATCTTTATGGGTTGATGATTTTTTCACGTCTATTTACATAATTAATTAGATGCGGTCCTTGGTTCTTCAAAACAAATCTCCTTTTAAGATGTTGTTTGATGTGATCCCAAATTATGAAAATTTTCACCCTTTTGGGTGTCGTTTTTTCTCAAGTGTTCGACATTATGCTTCCAACAAGTTTTCACCACAGAGTATATATTATGTCTTTATTGTCTACAACACAACCTAAAAAGGATTTTGTTGTCTTGATTTAGCAACTTCTCACATTTATACTATACGGCGTGCACAATTTTATGAGGCTGGTTGTCTATTTTCTGGCTTACTTCCTCCTGATCAATCAGGAAACATGGAGTACATCATATTTTTTGAACCAGAAAAGACTATCTCTACTCCTTGCATGCCGCCACCTGTAGTACTTGTCCAGCGCCTGCCTGCGATAGGTCAGATTGTGCCCTAGCCATCCCGCCTTTGTCCGGTTGCCCCAAAACTAGTCGAATTGCCTGTGGATCCACTGCATCAACTGGACTACCCACAGTCGCCCTTGGCTCACCAATTCAGCCTGCAGCATGTGCCATCAACTGAAGCCAAGCCTAATCCTCCCTCTACAGCTCTTATTACTTCTTCGTATAATATGGTCACACGAGCTAAATCTGACATTTTCAAACTACGCATCCTGCCGATTTAGGCTATTTGGAGCCATATGGATTGGTTGTTACCCGTCTATCAACCACTGGATCCATGGGTTTCAAGTCGGCCACGAAGCACCTGGAATGGCTCGCGGCAATGGATGATGAGATGTTTTCTTTTGTTCCAACGCCACATGGGATCTAGTTCATTGGCCGACAAACACTAATTGTTGGCTCCAAGTAGATATTCCGTACTAAGTTCCTCTCCAATAGAACCGTTGATTGACGTGCGTATATATTTTATAAATTCACGCACGTCTTCTTTGTGCTTTTCCGTTGTTTTCCGCCGTCCCGTACCCATTTTCTTATGATTTTTAGTTTTCTTTCACTTCTTTGTGCTTTTGTGTAAATGCAGTAGATTGCCAGCATTAGGGACGTATAAATAAGATATCATGAGTCCCCGGAGCAACGGGAGGAGTCACGCGCGATCCAGAGGGCTAAACGTAGAAGATTGCTATATTTCAGCCCTCAACCGATCGGGTGGACCAGCCACCCGATCGGTTGATGCACGCGTATCCGACCCGGACAGGAGCTGAAGAGAAGAATAGCTCACCCGATCGGTTCACTGATCGGGTGAGATCGACAGAGCTCTCTGTCTTTTTGAGCTTAATTCCAACCGATCGGGTGATATCTCACCCGATCAGTTCATCTGAAGCTGAAAACCAATAATTCACGACCCGGTCATGCCACCTGCTCTCCTCAGCGCCAGGTTGAAGCTTCTGAAGCTCGATGTCCAAAGCGACAAGCGCCTCACCCGATCGTGTCATCTTCCCGGGTCATTTTGGGGAAGAACTCACCCGACCAGTTGACATTTCAACCGATCGGGTGTCCTTTTCTTCCCCTTTCGCGCACTGCTGCTCATTCATTGAAGATCTGCTATTATTCCAGAAGGATTTTGGGTGATCTCTTATTTTTCTAGCATCGGCATCGTCGTTAACTTTCCAACGATAGGTCGCATGCCCAAATCCGATTTTTCTACATTTTTCTGGAATTTTCTGAGTGCAGCTGTGTGCTGAAATTGAGTGTTGTCTGGATTTTAATTTCACCCGATCAGTTGGTGTCCGGGTGGTTGATCGGTTGAACCCAGTTTCAGCAGTTTAGTATCTGTTTATTTCCATCCAATCGGGTGAACTTCCACCCGATCGGGTGGGCCTGTTTTGGCAGTTTTGCTGGGTTTTTGGACTCGAACCATGAAGGGATTGTGGCGGCTTATAAAGAGGAGACTGTGCACGACTTAGAGAGGACTTTCTCTCATTTTTCAGCAGTTTTCTCCCCTTTTCTTGGGAGCTTTAGGTTAGGTTAGAGTAGGTTTTCTACTTCAATAAATCTTGTAAAGGATTGAAGATTCAATGGCAAGATAAGTATTTCTTTTCCTATTTCCATTGGTTTGTGTTATTTTCATTTTGTTCGATGATGAATGTTTGTTTGGATTTATTGATTGCTATCACGTTCTTCATCATTGAGTAGTGTTTGATGAACCCTAATATGGGTTAGAGTAGGATTGATGCTTGGAATATACATTTGACTTGATTGCATGGTATGTGTTCGATGGAATGTGTCAATAGGGATTTCTAGCAATCTGAGTCCAATTCATATGGCAACACACTAGTTGTGTTGGGGATTGGGGGTCCGGTGTCTTGTCCAGTCAAGATCCGCTTCGATGTATTGCTAGAAATCAGTTTTGACCAATATGGCCTTTAGGGTTACGCGGGGCGTTTCATTGTCATTGGCGGGAGAAAGACCGTCTCTGACCATCGGGCCAATGGAGAATAAACTTGACGGTTGACTCCCTAGCCACAGCTCACACCACTAGCGTAGACATTGAATCCTACCGCGTGGGAACGGCTTGGACGAAATGTTGGGAGTTATCATTGTGGCCTTAATGCTCCCGGTTGCGGAAGGTGTTAATGGACATGGGAATGCCCACCGTCCGAAACTGGGTAGATCTAGCGTACTGGGCATCGACCAGAATATCGGGCCCATGGACGCTAGGTACCACCTTTAGGAGCAATTTCTCACCCTGGGTCAAGTCAAATGCCAAGTGTCATGAGTGCTCTAGCCCGTGTTAGCGGGGATTCATTTCTAGTCTTTTTTTATTTCTTTCTTTTATTTATACACTTCCACCCATATTATCCGTGTAGCTAGCACACAACCTAGTCGAGGCTAGTAGCCATTCAAGCCATCCACCTCCCTGAGTTTGATAAACCCGTACCCTACACTAACTGTGCACTTGCGGTAAAACGACACCGCGCCCAAACCGTAAACGGGGCACCGGTCAAGTTTTTGTTGCCGTTACCTGGGAGGCGTTCGGTTTTGATATTAGCTTAGCTTGGGTTCGTTAGACTACACATAAAAACATAAGAAAACAAAAAACGAAAAAAAAACAAATACACTAACCGAAATTTTTTTCCCCACCATTATATTATCCTTTTGTTATTCTCTTGTACTATTGACGCTACTCTCTAGTTTTCTTATTTTTGTTGTACATGTATCTTTGGTATAACCATGTGGAGATCAAATTTCGATGCTCAGATGGGAGGCTATGATCCTCATTCATTTGTGGTTTGTGAGACTTGTGGGATGGCAGGGCACGTGCATTATGATTGCCCATTTACGCTTGAGAGCCTCCCCCTAAACCAAGGACAAAAATTTTCCCACAACCTTAGCCCAAACACCTCCCATCCATTTCCTCAACCTTATATCCCTCCACCAACACAAGAAAAATCAAGCCTTGAGTCTCTCCTTGAAAGTGCCATGTTTAACAAAGGCCAAATATTACAAAACTTTATGATACCAATCACCGAACCTACACCAATGAGAGGGGATGAAGAAGAGGATATACCCACTTTCATGGTTGAGACCACCATCTCATCGGCCACCATAGACACATCTCATGCCGATACCCCATTTTTCCAACACTACCACTTGGATGACGAAGCATTTTTTGATGATGATAGTGAGGATGGGGTGATTTCTCTAGTATCTGTGGGAGAGACTTCTCATCTTGATTTGGATACCCCATATGAGTCCTACGAGAGCACCGAGAAGACTACAGAGCTTATGCATACCGGCGAGGAGGATGTGCGTGAGGACGAGGACACCACGACTACATACGAGTGGTCCGCTCCACATCCACCTCCACAGCCATCTTTGTCGTTGTTTCTTCCTTGGTCTGAGGTCAACCACGATGATGTCATTCTGGACATCGGGCAGATGGTGGAGCATGAGCATATCGTCGAGGAGAATGTGCACGAGGGCTTGGATACGATGGTCCACTTCATGGAGCCCAAGTCACATCTACCGCTACCGTCACTCTCCACTTCTTCTACGGCTGAGCATCTTCTTGAGCATATTTCCCCTATTTAGGGAGATTTTCATACTCACTCTCACTCCACATTTAAGTCTCGCTTTTAATGTCATATTCCTTTAGACTTATATATTTTTGACACACCATATCTCTCGTAGGACACATGATCTACTTCCCTTGAGGTGTGCTGCGGTGTGTCACCACCTGGAGAGCCACTTCTCATGGAGAGCGAGAATTTGGTCGTTGCTAGTACAGAGGATAGCGACCCATTCTCAGGGAGTATTTGTCACCCTTTTATTATTTTTCCATCTTATGTTGACGACTATCTCTGGGATACATTTTTTTGGGGAAATAATTTCTTGCCATGGACTAATGCACCTCGTCCTTTGCAGGTCATAGGTGGATACCTACGAGGGATGCTTGGAGGTGCATTGCTTGGGTCCATTGGCACACGTGGCACATCGCTTCTGGCAGAGCCACAGAAGGAGCAGTTAGAGCAGCTACCTGCCCCACTCCAGATCTTGGATCCGCCTATGCTCAGGTGTATCCTACTCCAGTAGTGTAAAAATTTACCGCTTTCTAGTTTAGATTAGAATAATCTCTTCTCCTCTCATTAACGAGGGGAGCGTATCTAGGGTTTGTTTTTGCATCATAATAACCCATCATGTCATGCCCTTCTATCATTTCACCCCCTTCCTCTACCGAGGAGGACGAGGACCCGTCCTCTCCTGCATTTTGATTTCTCTCTTTTTCTTTTCCGATATTCCCCCTAGCATTTTTCTGCATCACATTGATATATAATTTCGCTAGCATTTTCATGTTCATCTTGGGGGAAATCGATTTTTTGTGTATTGTCGTGTGATGTCATTCTCGTGTGATTGTTTATATGTGTTCTCTTGATGTGTTTTATATTTTTTATTTGTGTGTTTCTTTTTCTTTATTTTTCTGTTTCATTTATGTGTTTTTCACGTTTTTCATTTTTTGTTGTCGATGCGTACCCCTCATTTTCGTTGCCCTCTCGTATTCACTACTATTGCATTAATGGCAATGCAAGTTTCAGCTTGGGGGAGTCGCACTTTGTGCGTCATTTGTGTCTTTTTCTTCGTTTTTTGAGTCGTTTTTCTTCGTGGTTTTCTTTTTCTTCTCATGTTTTGTTCTCTCTCTCCTAGAGATGACCCCATATGATGAATTGCTACAGAAACACACGCACACACCTAGCATGGCTATGATTATCACTTTCACTAACCCTAGAAAATCGAGTCCTATTGCATTTCATGCATCGTGGGTTCACTTTGCTTTTTGTGAGTCGTGTGTCGTAGCTAACTGTTTGGTGTGCTTCTACTTTGTGATTTTGATTTATATACATGTCCTTGGATGACCCCCAGATTATCATGCTTCGATTTGAATATGCGGTATTTGCTTCTCCGGTATGCTTCTATATGCATGAATATATTTATTTCGTATATTTCAATTTGCATGTGTCGGGATTCCACAAATAGGACTAGGATAAACCATTTAGCCTATGTTCTGATTAGCGAGAAATATCTCCTTTGCACAAGTGTTTAGAATCTGACTTCTTTTTTATTTTACTTGGTGCAAATCCCCTCGTCGTGTACCGTTCTCCCACGTGTGAGAGTACACATGTATATATCCCAAAAGCCCAAAAATCCAAAAAATGAGAGAAGAAAAACCCAAAAAAGTAAAGAAAATAGAAAAGAAAAAAATATGTATAGCCAAAAATCCAAAAAAAATACAAATACCCAAAACCCAAAAATTTCCAGTGTGAATATTTTTCCTATCTACAGAGAATAAAGGGAAGGCGAGAATTTGCACCGAGTGTTCTACTCCACACCTTCTCAACCTCCAACGTTTTCGAAAACACTTGGCATAGGGACCTTCTAGCGGTTATCTAGGCGATAGTGTGGTGATTTCATTATCTCTAGCTGTGGAGTCCCCGATGCATGATACGCTTCTATTCTTATACTTTTCTCAAGCTTGAGATTTTATTCACCGCAATTTGGAATTGAATCGATATTTGGTTCTTTCCTTGGGTATGAGTATATGGAGCTTTATTGTACAATGTAGATAGTGACACCGTCTGCTAGCACACGACCACACTCACTCGCGCTTCACCGCGTGGGCCCACGACACGTGTATGGACTCATATTCTTTGGTATAGTGTTGTGTTTTGTCGCATGCTTGCTTAGTTTGGCGTGTTTGATTTTGTTGGCTCTGACGGGCGATCTACGATTTTATTTTCTCTTTCTGTCACACACTCTCTCTATTTTTCCCTCCGAGCTTCTACTCTCACTCGTCTTCCTTGAGGACGAGAACGAGTTCAGCTTGGGAGATTTTGACGTGCGTTTATATTTTATATATTCACGCACGTCTTCTGTGTGCTTTTCCGTTGTTTTCTGTTGTCCTGCACCCATTTTCTTGTGATTTTTAGTTTTCTTTCACTTCTTTGTGTTTTTGTGTAAATACAGGAGATTGCCAGTGTTGGGGACGTATAAAGAAGATATCATGAGTCCCGTGAGCAACGGGAGAAGTCACACGCGATCCAGAGGGCTAAACGTCGAAGATTGCTATATTTCAGCCCTCAACCGATCGGGTGGACCAGCCACCCGATCGGTTGATGCACGCGTATCCGACCCGGACAGGAGCTGAAGAGAAGAGCAGCTCACCCGATCGGTTCAGTGATCGGGTGAGATCGACAGAGCCCTCTGTCTTTTTGAGCTTAATTCCAACCGATCGGGTGATATCTCACCCGAACGGTTCATCTGAAGCTGAAGACCAACAATTCACGACCCGGTTACGCCACCCGCTTGCCTCAGCACCGGTTGAAGCTTCTGAAGCTCGATGTCCAAAGGGACAAGCGCCTCACCCGATCGTGTCATCTCCCCGGGTCATTTTGGGGAAGAACTCACCTGACCGGTTGACATTTCAACCGATCGGGTGGCCTTTTCTTCCCCTTTCGCGCACTGCTGCTCATTCATTGAAGATCTGCTATCATTCCAGAGGGATTTTGGTCGATCTCTTATTTTTCTACGTCGGCATCATCGTTAGCATTCCAACGATAGGTCGCATGCCCAAATCCGATTTTTCTACATTTTTCTGGAATTTTCTGAGTGCAGATGTGTGCTGAAATTGATTGCTGTCTGGATTTTAATTTCACCCGATTGGTTGGTTTCCGGGTGGCTGATCAGTTGAGCCCAGTTTCAGCAGTTTAGTCTCTGTTTATTTCCATCCGATCTGGTGAACTTTCACCCGATCGGGTGGGCCTGTTTTGGCAGTTTTGCTGGGTTTTTGGACCCAAACCGTGAAGGGATTGTGACGGCTTATAAAGGGGAGACTGTGCACGACTTGGAGAGGACTTTCTCTCATTTTTTCAGAAGTTTTCTCCCCATTTCTTGGGAGCTTTAGGTTAGGTTAGACTAGGTTTTCTACTTCAATAAATCTTGTAAAGGATTGAAGATTCAATGGCAAGATAAGTATTTCTTTTCCTATTTCCATTGTTTTGTGTTATTTTCATTTTGCTCGATGATGAATGTTTGTTTGGATTTATTGATTGCTATCATGTTCTTCATAATTGAGTAGTGTTTGATGAACCCTAATATGGGTTAGAGTAGGATTGATGCTTGGAATATACATTTGACTTGATTGCATGGTATGTGTTCGATGGAATGTGTCAATGGGGATTTCTAGCAACCTGAGTCCAATTCATATAGCAACACACTAGTTGTGTTGGGGATTGGGGGTCCGGTGTCTTGTCCAGTCAAGATCCGCTTCGATGTATTGCTAGAAATCACATTCGACCTATTTGGCCTTTAGGGTTACGTGGGGTGTTTCATTGTCATTGGCGGGAGAAAGACCGCCTCTGACCGTCGGGCCAAGGGGGAATAAACTTGGCAGTTGACTCCCTAGCCACTGCTCACGTCACTAGCGTAGACATTGAATCCTACCGCGTGGGAACGGCTTGGACGAAATGTTGGGAGTTATCATTGTGGCCTTAATGCTCCCAGTTGCGGAAGGTGTTAATGGACATGGGAATGCCACCTTCCGAAACCGGGTAGATCTAGCGTACTGGGCATCGACCAGAATATCGGGCCTATGGACGCTAGGTACCACCTTTAGGGGCAATGTTTGACTCTGGGTCAAGTCAAATGCCAAGTGTCATGAGTGCTCTAGCCCGTGTTAGCGGGGATTTATTTCTTGTCTTTTTTTATTTATTTCTTTTATTTATACACTTCCACCCATATTATCCGTGTAGCTAGCACACAACCTAGGCGAGGCTAGTACCCATTCAAGCCATCCACCTCCCTGAGTTCGATAAACCAGCACCCTACACTATCAGTGCACTTGCGGTAAAACGACACCGCGCCGAAACCGTAAATGGGGCGCCGGTCATTGCTCACCTTAAGGCACGGCTTTTCGCCCAAGGCTTTACGTAGCTACCCGGCCTAGACTTCGATCTTAGATTTAGCCATATTGTCAATGTCACTACGATTCGTATTGTTCTCTCCATTGCCTTCATGAATAACTGGCATTTGAATCAACTAGATGTCAAAAATGCATTCCTTAATCGTGTTATCTCTGAAAGGTATAATATGGAGCAGCATCCGGGTTTTGTTGAACCATGCTACCCGACTCAAGTATGTCGCCTCAAGCAAGTGCTCTATGGTCTTAAGAAAGCGCCTCGTGCTTGGTTTCAGCGCTTCAGTGATTTCCTTCTTCACATTGGTTTTATTTTCACTCGGGCGGACACTTCTTTGTTCGTCTATAGCAGTGGATCATTAGTTTTATATCTTCTTGTATATGTCGACAACATTATTCTCACCGGGAAAGACAACACTCTCATCCGAAGTTTTATCACCAAGATAAATTCAGAATTCTCTACCAAAGATCTTGGTAAGCTCAAGTATTTTTTTGGTTTGGAAGTTACATATACTACTGATGGCTTGTTCTTGGGTCGAACCTAATATGCACATGATATTCTTGCACGCGCCCCAACTTTTAGATGCGAAACCAGTTCATACGCCAATGGTGGTCGACCAATGTCTTTCTTTGGATGGTACGCCATTCTTTGATCCTACGTTATATCGCTCTCTTGTTGGTGCTCTTCATATCTTACGATTACGCGTCTAGATCTCTCTTTTGCGGTAAATTCAGTGAGCCAATATCTTCAAGTTCCAACTGAAGATCATCAGACAATGAAGTGCAAATTGCGCTATGTTAAAGGGACCATGCACATCGGAATGATGTTTACTTAGCCAACGTCGTCCTCACTCACTGGTTATTCTGATGCCAATTAGGCACGTTGCCTCAACACTCGGCGCTCTACCTACAGATATTCTATCTTTGTTAGGGAAAATTTGGTGTCTGGAGCGTCAAGAAACAACCGACGGTTTCTCGCTCATGTTGCGAATCTGAATACCATGTGCTTGCCAATACAACTGCCGAGGTCATTTGGGTCTCTTTTGTTCTTCATGATCTTCATTATCCATCGTCCTCTCGGCCGGTGCTTTTAATTTGATAACCAAAGTGCCATATTCCTCCGTCGTCATCCTATTACTCATAAACGTGCAAAACACATTGATATTGATTATCATTTTGTAAGAAAACTTGTCTCCACCGAGAAGTTATCCACTCAGCATGTTCCTACACATCTTCAAGTGGCAAATATCTTCACGAAGAGTTTAGCGTGTCCTCTGTTTGAATTCTTTCGATCCAAGTTTCGCGTCATCTCCAATTACACTAGGGGCCGGGGGGTGGGTGGGTGGGTGGGGGTGGGTGTGTTAAGGAAGTTTTGACAAATTCAAATTATCAAATCTTCCTTCTTGATTGTAGATAATTTGTTACCAAACGTTAGGATTAGGTACATCTTCATTATTTCCTTTCATTGTAAACTTTTGTATATATATATTGAATAGAAACGAATCACCAAATGCATTGGATGATAGTTATAAGTAGCATCTATGAATATAGCCAATAACAACTTCAGTAGCAGGATGGTAATTAATCCGGGTAATCCTTTCAATCATTAGACATTTGTGGGCGAGCAATCTTTGAAAGCAATACGTCAAGCTGCCATGCATGTGGCTTACGAATCCAGTCATGTTAGCTTTCATGATGAACGACTCTGGGTATGCTCCATTTCCTCCTACTGGAACTCCCAGATTTTGGTTGCAACACCTCTTTGGGAATGGTCATTTTAATTTAGTAACTAGAATCAGTTTGCAGTTTCACATCCCCTTGGAGTGAGGTAGTAGTACTCCACGAACATGTGAACTTGATGTGTAGGGGCCCTGGACATGTTCGCATTAGCTGAAATCGAAAGCTCTAAAAATCTCTAACTGCATTGTGCATAAAACCCCAAACATGTATATATGTACAGCATGACTGCTAACTCCAATTGGTGTAAACGAGATCTAGACAAATGTAAACAAGTATAGAAGAATCTTAAACCCCTTTGTTTGTGTATTTGGGTGTTCACTGCTATTGAAATTTGCTGTTGTGTATTGAAGTATACACAGATACTTAAAATCTTGCAGTGTTCTTGGTTATTTAACTGCTGAAATGGAGCTTAGCTGTTTATTATTTTATCCAATTCTTGCGAGTTTCTGAAAGAATGGTGTTTCCGTTCAATCCTTGGTTTGCTGCTATGGAACTTAGTGTTGCATGTGATGCCCACATGATGCTTCTGAGGAAAACTATTTTACCTTGCATGAACAATGAACCAATCCCTTTATTCAATTTTCTACTGCATACTTCATCAAATCATGATGGTCTATTCTGTATCTGGTGTTCACTTGATGGTTGTCCTCAAAATCTCTTTTGGATGAGATATGAACCAATCCAGGGCCTTAAGATGGCTTCATGATCTTGGAAGTGTGGAACTAACTCTCTCTTTTTACGAGGTCTGCACCTCTCTCTCCCTCAATGCAATTTTGCAGTGAAGCATTCTGCCCGCTGCCTTTTTTGGGTTATGCATTGTTTGGTGATGCATCAAATCATGGGTGTATCTTGTAATTCTATGTACAATAATTTCTTTTTATCTAATTATTCTTATTTCTTCTTGATTATAGATTGCTGGTGGTTAGACAATTGATTTTGCTACTTTAATGACTATAATGTCACGTGTGATACATCACTATGCCGGCCCAATGATCCTGGTTATTTATTTAAGCTGATAGACTTAAAAGCCCATGAGGGCCCGCAGCATCGGTCCAACACCGTGGAGGTCCTCACATGCGGCTGACCGTCTTCTCACTCAATGCGACAGCTGGACTAACCGTTGGGTTCCTCCATTTAAAGCGTCGGCTCATAATGAAAGACACTCAATGGCCGACCGTTAGCTCGCCATCAATGCCAACACCTCAATCCAAAAGCAATAAAGTGGCATTAAAGTTCGGACGTTACCCTTGAACGTCTCCCAAAAGACATCGCCTATAAATAGCCTTTCGGACAACAAGAGAGTGGATGTGGGGACGATTCCACACAATCTAGGGCTCCAGCAACATTCTTCCAGACATTCTCTAACAACAAGGTACTCCTACACGTGTATCTGCTCCACCTAGAAACCTTAAATTTCTTCCATAGCTTAGAGTGATAACTATCGATTGGTATCCCAATAAATCAGCCATAGTTCCCACGTGCCTATTTGAGTTACCATCTGAATTAAGCATCAGAGTTGATTAGGTCGGACCCCAGATCTGACCCTCCGTAATAATCTTCTTGTGTTGTATGACGTTGAAGGTAGCCCTACGATAGTTCAGATTTGGGTCCAAACAACCCGGTCTATGATCTATTCACATTGGGTTAGCTCGCTTGGGGCCCAGTCAGCTGCCAGAATCATCCCATGTTAACCCCTACAATCCAGCCATCATCAAGGATAATCCAACAACATCAGGGATGAGAAAACACTTGTAAAAAATTGGTGCCGTTTGTGGTATATGGAGAAGACTTGCTTGTCATATCTAAGAGCTCGGTAAATCATATCACCGACCTCTCGAAGACTTGTGGTTAAAAAACTCGTCCATCCTTGGAAGGCAGAGCATCTGCGGGTGTATTATCATAAAAAAAGTAAACTGAGCAATCCCTTGTACTATCTTTCATTTCGGGTTCTCTTCTTTTCATTTCAAAAAAGATTATATATTGTCGAGCTAATATCTCCAAAAGAGCATTAACAGATGATCATAAACTGCTTCTCCCCCCTTTAATTTCTCCAAATTGGATAGGTCTACATATTAGTATAGATACCTCAGCAGATCCCGCGGGCTGGTCAACTATACGATTGGGGGCCACTCCCTCGTGGGCCAATCTTGACATATGATCGGGGATGTCGAAAGACCTCGTGGACTGGTCAGTTATATGATCAGAGGCCACTCCCTCGTGGGTCGATCTACTATGCATTTGGGAAAAACTCTGAAGACATCACAGCCAGGTTGGCTATACGATCAGGGAACGCCCTTGCTGTTCAATCTAGATATAAGATCGGGGATGCCTTTCATAAGACCTTGTGAGCTGATCGGCTATACGATCGGAGGCAGACGCCCTCACTGGATGATCTAGCTATATGATTAGGGATAACTTAGGAGACCTCACAGGCTAGTCGGCCTTATGATCGGGGCCAGTCCCTCGCGGGGCTGTGTAGCTATACTATCGGGGATGTCAAAAGATCTTGCGGGGCTTTTCGGATATACGATTGGAGGCCACTCCCTTGTGGGCCGATCTAGATATAGTATCAGGAATAACCATCAGATGACCTCATGGGCCGATCTGGATATACAATCGGGGGCCACTCCCTCACGGTCCAATTTAGTTATATGATCGGGGATACTCTATGAAGACCTTGTGGGCTAGTCAACTTTATGATCGGGGGTCATTCCCTTATGGGCCGATCTAGCTATACGATCAGTGATAACTATCAGAAAACCTTGTGGGCTAATCTGGCTATACGATCAGAGGCCGATCTAGCTATACGATAGGAGATAACTCTATGAAGACCTCACGGTGTGATCTGGCAATACGATCGAGAGCTAACGCCCTCGCATAATGATCTAGTTATACTATCAGGTATCACTCTCAGCTGCCCTTGATAACGAATTTAAGGGCTAGGGATGATTTTTTTCTCTATGACCGGCTTGGCCATGGACATGTAGACTCTTTTTTACACCTTGTGCGTCCTGCCTTCACAATACACATGCCCGAGCTATCAAGGGGGCACATAGATGGCTCCGGGACCAAGCTCGATCCTCTACGACCTGAGACTTGTCAATTTTTTCCATAATTTTTCACGCATTGGAGTTGCCTCACGTCTTCTGGTTAACACGAAGATTGTATTGAGCTCAGAGGTCATCTACTACCAGTGACAAGCTAATCTCAATGCTTCCTATCCATGTTCCGAGCTAAGACTTGGAGTATTCCCGACTCTCACACATAACTCTAAGGTCCTCTAAGACGAGCTAAGACTTCTTTTTAATAAAAGAAAATTTTTAATGAAGGAATGGCAGAGCCCGTACATATAAATGGGCTGAGCTTTTACAGAAGAAGATCGAAAAAGATACAATTGATAATCACCAAGCCGGGGCTTCAAGAGATGTGGCTTTTGGAGGCATTGCTTCATCGGTGGCCTTAAATGCAGTAGCTGCAGTCTCAATTGGAGGGCTGACACCATGGCTTGGAGCTCAGCCCTCCCCAGGAATCATCTCTAGCTGTTCGAAGATGACCCTCGAGTTGGAAAATTGTTGGGTGATCTCGGCATGACATCTGAAGAAGTTTGTGCTAAACATTTTAGCATTTCGAGAGGCAAAGACGTCCTCTTTGAACTTCTCCTCTACCTTTGCAATGACCTTCTCCAGGTCGATCGCTTTTAGCTTGTGATCTAAGCCTATAGATAGGTTATCTCCGTCTTCCCCTTCTCCTTCTTTTCAGAAAATCGATCCTTAGCATGCTTCCTCCGAGCTGGCTCAGCCTTGGCCTTCTCCTCGACAGTCGACCACACAAGCTTAACTACTAAACTTGCTACCCTCTCCTTAGCTAGGGCTTCCCTCTCTTGAGTCAGTGCTTTCTACACTCCTCTAATGAGATGTGAGCTCAGTTACTTTCAGCATCAATACTTCCCGCTAGGCCTTTGCTTCATCAATGGCCTTCTTGGCATCAACTACCTTCCTGTGCTTTAGAGTAAGGCTCGCATTGGCATTAATGGATGTTATCATTGATTAGTGATGCAACTCAACAGCCACCGAGGACACATGCATTAGAAGAAGAGAAAAGGTCATACCTAACACTTGACAAAATCAAGGAAATAAAAATAAAGGAAGAGTATTGACCTGCTGACTGAACCACACCATGGTGCTGGTTAGTCTCTCCGAGTCGACCTTCCATAAATGACACGGCCTTGGGAAGGATTTTTTGGTGAGTCGGGAAATAATGCCATAGTTTAAGAAGACCAACTCCTCAACTCCCACCGGATGAGTAAGCTTGTGAAGTTTGTCCTCTGAGATGTGTAGGTCAGCTTGACTCGACCTATACATCGCCATAGCATGGTCGAACTCAGAAGGAATCACAGATGGTCTTGAAGGAAGGATGGCGCCCTATAACCACATATCTTTATGGCCGCCTGGGTCATAGAGCATCACCCTCGTGACAGAGATCACCGCTTTAGCATCATCATCATCCATAGGGGTTAAGCTCAGAGGACCAACCTCACCTTTCTTCTTCTTCTTTTTCTTTACCTTGCTCAGTTCAGTTGAAGGAGTGTCCTTCATCTTCTTTGAGACACCGGTAGTGATGCTCGTCATTGCCGAGATTCCAGCAGCCTTAACCAAGCTCAATGCCGCCTTTGCTGGAGGGGTGATGGCTGGGCAGACGAACTACCCCAAGACTTCCCTAGATCAAGGCAGAGGAGGGTTGTCGTCTCAGGGTCCAGTGTGAATTCATGTCCAGTTATGCCTGCAAAAAAGGAGAAGATTAGGTTGAGCAAACACGAAAGCTAGATCTAAAGGATGGTCATACCATTTGTTCATACGGTCCTTTTCTACACCCTGTCTGCCGGCAGAGCTGTGGCAAAACTCTAAAATCTCGACATCACTAACAGACACTTGGCTGCTCTACTCTCTACCTCGGAGAGGACCACCTTTTCTAGAGTCGAAGAAGTCAAGGTGGCCCCAATGAGTGTGGAAGGTTACCTCGCCATGGAAGGTCATGCTGACAAAATTCTCCTTCCAATCATGAATGGACCTCGGGAGCTCCAGTAGGAGGTGCCACTTCCTCTTGGCAGTGATGTAGTACCACATGTCAGAAGAAGAGAGCTTCACCTAAAAGAAGTAGTAGAAAAGTGCTAAGGTCGGCTCCACCTCATTCAATATGCAAAGCACGATAATCGATTTTGGGGTAAACTGTCAAAGAGGGAGCTCAAGAGAGTTGAGAATAAGGAGAATGAAGGGATGAAGGGAGAAGCACAGTCCAAGTAGAAAAGTATTTATGTACAACCCGACCTCATGCTTATAGAGGAAATAAATCATTTCGTTATTATGACGAAGACCCGAATGATGTAAGGAGTTCGGAGGTATTAAGCTCAGATCTTTAGGATCAGGGAAGTGTGTATCTTGGAGACCATGTTATGACCTCCGTAGACAATGAAAATTTCTCTTCCCCGGTTTGCAAGATCAGATCCTAAGTGCTGGGGGCCTCGAGGACTAAGACATACCCTTTAAAAAGGGTTCGCTTAGGCTCCGAGGGTTGGAGAACATCAGGAACATCATTGGAGTGTGGAAGCTCCTCCACCCTAGAAAGCTCATACATACTAGCAGTGGCGGGCTTGACCGACACTGCCTCGGGACCCCATGAACTGATCGAAACTACGGGTGTCTCAGTCCATTCCAACTCAAACCACAATCTAGCTATTTCAAAGTATATGGAAGAAGAAGACGAATGATGCATAAGAAGAAGAAGGACTACCTTACACCAATAACGACAAAATCGGATGGAGAAGAAGGGAGCAAGGGAGAAATTGAATGCATGATTATTGGAAAGCAGAGGTGGGGTTTTCTTCGGCCCTTGCTTTATATTTATACAAGACATTGCTCACGCTGAGGCGAGTTCAGTCGCCCGATCCGAGTTCCTTGCTCTTTGGCACACAAATTCTAGGTCTTGGTGTTTTCCAATCCAGCATTACATTCATCGGCTTGACTGTCATGTAAAGACCGTCTACCTTGCAATACTAACAACAAACTCTCTATATGGCGGGTGAATACAGTAATGGAAATAATTTTGCAATTAAAAAATAAACTTGCAAATGCAGAATTATAAGTGAAAGAGGAGAATAATTAACACAATCAAGCAAACACAAACACAAGATATTTTACCTTGGTTCCCTAACTTGGGTACATCCAGCCACACCAATATTCATTATGATCCTACACAAGGTAGTGAATTCAATCCCTACACAAGGGATACACTACATAAGAGATTTTTCCTACATTAAGAATCAACCAACCCCATGCAATGGTTTAACCCCCACACAGAGAATTAGGGGTATCCTACACAAGGACTCAACCAACCATACACTAGGCTTAAACTTCCACAAAGAGAGTAACTAACTCCCACAAAGAGAGTTAGGGTTTCAATCACAAATATGAAATAAATAGACTCTTACATATGCCTTGATGAGATGAACTTACTCAAAAATGAATGCAAGGCATATAAGAGGATCTCCAAGTGTTAAGATGAGCTTGAATGCACTTAGAGGATTTCCAATGAGCTAGCTTCAATGCATGAAGAGGAATGTGCTCATGAGATGGAAATGAGTAATATGAGTGGCTTTAATATTCTTAATGATCTTCAATGTTAACCAAAAGTTCAAAGCGTTCTAAAAAAACTAAGCCCACTCCTATATATAGGAAGCCAAGAAAACCCCATACAACCCAAGCAAAAAGCCAAACGAGAAAATCTGCAGCGGCTAGAATCTGGCATTTTATAGCTTGGACAGGTGACTGACGGTCAAGGGACAGGTGACTGGTCAGATTATTCCCAACGGCTATAATCTGAACCAGGACAGGTGACCGTAGAAAACTACACAGGTGCCTATACCAATATGCAGGCGCCTGTAAAGGCTTCAGCAGGCGACTACCAAGAGGGATGGAAAGGAGCTGAGAAATATCAACTTGAGCACTTGTGCATTAAGACGACTGAAGAACAAAGTCCAGGCGCCTGAAGATTAATAGGCGACTGTAAAATCTACATCAGTCAGCTGACACAAGATGGATTTTAGCATAAAATTGACATGTTACGCACTTTGGCATGCGGGTAACTTCTGAACAATCGTCAGGCGCCTGATGGTTGATAGGCACCTATCATTTATACTTCAGTCGCATGTACCAAAAGCTCAAGTAAGAGTCAAGAAAATATTTTCTTGACTCTTACTTGAGCTTTGTTTAACAGCCTCCTGTAGAAGGCTGGACAGGTGCCTGGTGATCATCAGTTGTATATCCTGCCTTCAGCAGGCGCCAGTTGGAAGGCCAAAAACTTCAATTGAGTTATTTGGCATGGGGAACCTATTGGATTGGTTTCTATAATAATCCTAAGGTTCACTAAGATGGTTAATGCATATACATGAATGAGTAGACCATCTATCAAGGTATTACAAAGACCTAAACTAAAAAAGAAAAAAGCAAATAATGAAATATTACATGGATTACAATTTCCTTCTCCTAGAGTCTAAGCCTACAAGCTTGAGTAGCCTTGATCTCCCCATCATCTTCCAAGCTTTGGCACTTCTTAATGAGCTTCCCTTCATCAAGCTCTAAGCTTTGGCAATACTCTACTTGATGTCCATCCTTGCACCAAGAATTTATTCTCCAAAATGAAATGCTTCAATTGTTAAACATGATACTAAAAACATTGAGAGTCATTAGCAACAACATAATGTTGTGATCATCATCAAAACAATATTGGTCAAACCCACTAATACCTAACAACTCCCCCTTTTTGATGATGACACACGTTATGTAATCATAAAAAAATAAAGCACAATGCTAATGAGCTCCATCTACTTATATGCACCAATTGAAAATAAATAAACCAATAAATCTTCAAATCAATAGTGACATATAATAGGTGAGGATTATATAAACCATATATATCTTTCTACCCATAAATGAATATGAATTATTTACATAATCACATATCTATCCCCCTTGTTATTGTCAAAAAGGTGGACAAAACATACAAGAAATAATTCTTGTCATTGATTCCCTGTTGAAAATGTGACAAATAAAACAAGAGAATAAGAGATGTATGATACCTAATTGTAAACTTAAGGGGGTATCAATCACTATCGCATGCCCCCTAGATCATAGAAAGGATCAAAATGTTTACTCCAATGATCTAATACCAATTGTAAAATAGCAATTGTAATCTTTACCAATTGAAGTAATAATTGGAGCCAAGTGCCAAAATTGCATCAATACATGAATATAGAAGGATCAAGCATCATTGATACAAATGATATTATCGTTAGAAAATACAGCATGAAAAATGTTGGCAACATCAATGGATTGAGTTTGAGACCACAATAACAAATTATAAATAATGTAAGAATGATCTTAAAAATAACCCAAAATTAGAGTTAAAATATGTTTTAAAATACTTTTAAACATACATAACATACTAACTCCCACATTTTCATACAATGAATCAACAAATGCATGTATGACAATGAAATCCCCAAAGTTCCATTTTCAAGACAAATAGTTTGAAAATATTTTCAAAATCATGAAAAGTCTCACACAATCAATGGGTATGCTAAGATATATAAATAAGCATAATACCCATGCAATATGCACATGTGTGAGAGACCTATACAATAGGGAACCAAACCCAAGAGGAGTTTGATTTTCTAATATAATCACATGAGGTGATCATATGCCTAACTAAAGAGTTGATATATCTATTCCTCTCGTGCACACTAATTTTAGTGGGAATCCAAAGACTTAAGGATTTCCTAGGCAATGGTTTTGCCTTTGCAAGAGGGGTGGATGTGGCATGCTTAGGTGTAGAAAGATATTTCTTGGTATGCAAAGAATGAGGGGTTTGCTTCTTAGCAAAAATGAAGAATTTTCACTCTCCCACATCACCTTGTGATTTACATGCTTTTTGTTAGTGTTAATGTTATAAAAGAAACCATGGTGATTCTTCATAGGTGCTTTAGCAATATGTCTTGAATTTGTACAAAAAGAAAAAATAGAGGTGGGTTTGGGTACCACATTTTGATTATAACCCAATCCTCCTCCATGGTTTACTGGATGTTGTTTTTCCAACAAATCGTTGAGTGAATCCCTAGAATGAACAAAACTTATGAGCTTTTGGGATTCTTCTTCGCATTTCAACGTAAGTTGTTGAATGTGAGACTCTAAGCTAAGATTTTGAGCTACTAATTTTTCATTTGTAATGCTCAAATCCTTAACTTGAGAGAGAAGTGTCTCTCTCTCACTAATGTCGCAAATATGCATAGCATTATTATTTGCACTAGTAGATTCTAATTCATGCAACCTACTCTTAACATAAACAAATTTTGCTTTTAATTTAGAGTAAGAGTTGATGCACTTACTAGCCCCGTTGGAGACCACATTATAGTGATATTCAAGCTCCTCATAGGATATATTTGGCTCCACCTCATCTTCATCATCACATTCCTCCTCGCTAGCGCTCGATGAAGAATCTTCCCCTTTTGCCATGAAGCACCCTTCTTTATTGGTGTTTGGCCAAGCCTCCACCTCTTCATTACTTTATCTTGAAGAGAGATCGTCCAATGCCGTGAAGAACATTTGGGCTATCTCCTCGTCATCATCTTCATCATCGTTTGATGGGTCCTCAATTGAGTCATCAAAAGTACCAACAAGACCCTTCTTAATGATGAGTTCTAATTCATGCAACCTACTCTTAACATTAACAAAATTTGCTTTTAATTTAGAGTAAGAGTTGATGCACTTACTAGCCCTATTGTAAACCACATTATATCGATATTCAATCTCCTCATAGGATAGCTTTGGCTCCACCTCATCGTCATCATCGCATTTCTCCTTGCTAGCGCTCGATAAAGAATCTTACCCTTTTGCTATGAAGCACCCTTCTTTATTGGTGTTGGACCAAGCCTCCACATCTTCATTACCTGATCTTGAAGAGAGATCGTCCAATGACATGAAGCACATTTGGGCTACATCCTCGTCATCATCTTCTTCTTCATTTGATGAGTCCTCAATTGAGTCATCAAAAGTACCAACAAAACCCTTCTTATTGTTCTTGTACTTGGAGTTGCCTTTCCAATATTTCTTCCCTTTCCATTTGTAAGATTCTTTGGAGAGTTTAGAAGGGCATTCGGTATAGATATGACCTGTACCACTGCATTTGAAACAAGTAGGAATCTTGTTAGATTTGAAGGCAAACTTTGAAAAAGACTTACCTTGCTTGCCCTTTAGGAATGCTCTTAGTTGCTTGGCAAGCTCCATGATTTCATCATCACTAGCCTGATCATGTCCATCTTCTTCACTCGAAGCTTCTCGCTGGAATTTCTTTCTCCGCTTGATTGGCTCCTTCTTGGCATGAAATGCAATCCCCTTTTGCTTCTTCGGCTTCTCGGGCTTGGATGATTGAATCTCCTTCTTATGTTGAAGCTATACTTCATACGCCATGAGATTCTCAATGCACTCCTCAACCATGTATTTGAACATGCCATTTGACTCCAAAATACTGTTGGCCTTTGACTCCCATTGAGGCATAAGAGAGTCAAGGATCTTCTCCACTCGATCCTCTTGATAAATCACCTTCTCAAGTCCTTCTAAAGCATTCACAATATTCATGAACCTTGTGAACATTTCCAAGATGCTCTCTCCTTCATGCATCTTAAACAATTCATATTTAGATCTAAACACACATTGTTTAGATTTCTATACCTTTGAAGTCCCTTCGTGAGTAATCTCCAATGTATGCCAAATTTTGTTGGCCGTTTTGAATAAGGAGATGGGGTTGAACTCATTAGGAGTGATAGCACAATGGAATGTGTTCATTTCCATCGCATTGGATTTGATCAAATCCTTCTCTACCTTTGTCCTTGTAGCCGCGGGTGTAGTTGGCTTCACAAGAGGAGACTACATGACGCCCCATACGTCATGACCCTCCAAATAGATCATCAACTTGATCTTTCAACTTGGATAATTTGGTCCGTTGAAGAGCGAGGGTCGAACGATTGATAGAACTTCTTCTTCAGACATGGATGAAGTGTTGAATGCCATCGTTGTTGTATGCTTCAACCTCACTCTGATACCAATGGTAAGGACCATCTACCTTGCAATACTGACAATAAACACTCTAGAGGGGGGAATAGAGTAATGCAAATAATTGTGCAATTAAAAATAAACTTGCAAATGTGGAATTATAAGTGCAAGAGGAGAATAATTAACATAATCAAGCAAAATCAAAAGCAAACACAAGATATTTTACCCTGGTTCCTCAACTTGGGTACATCCAGCCACACCAATATTCACTATGATCCTAAACAATGTTGTGAATTCAATCCATACACAAGGGATACTCTACACAAGGGATGTGTACTACACTAGGACTCAACCAACCCTACACAAGGGTTTAACTCCTACACAGAGAATTAGGGTTATCCTACACAATGACTCAACCAACCATGCTCAAGGGTTAAACTCACACAAAGAGAGTAACTGACTTCCATAAAGAGAGTTAGGGTTTCAATCACAAAAGTGAAATAAAATCGACTCTTACATATGCCTTGATGAGATGAACTTACTCAATAATGATGCAAGACATGGAAGAGGATCTCCAAGTGTTGAGATGGGCTTGAATGCACTTGGAGGATTTGCCTTGAGCTAGCTTCAATGCGTGAAGAGAAATGTGCTCATTAGAAGGAAATGAGAAATAGAAGTGGCTTTAACACTCTTAATGATCTTCGATGTTAACCAAAAGTTCCAAGTGTTCTAAAAAACTAAGCCTACTCATATATATAGGAAACCAAGAAAATCCCATAAAACCCAAGCCAAAATCCAAAAGCCAAAACATGCAACAGCTAGAATCTGGCATTTTACTTCTTGGACAGGCGACTGACAGTCAAGAGACATGCAACTGATCAACGGTCAGATTATTCCCAACAGCTATAATCCGATCAGGTCAGGCGACTGTAGAAGACTACACATGTGCATGTACCACTGTGCAGGCGCATGTAAAGGCTTCAGCAGGCGACTGTCATAAGAGATGGAAAAGAGCTAAGAAATGTCAACTTACGCACTTGTGTAGTCAGACGACTGAAGAAAAAAGTCCAGGTGCTTGAAGATTGACAGGCGACTGTAAACTCTACATCTGTTGGCTGACACACAAGATGGATTTTAGCACAAAATTGACGTACTTTGGCATTCATGCGACTTCTGAACAATCGTCAGGCGCCTGATGGTTAACATGCGCCTGTCATTTGTACTTCAGTCGCCTGTACCAAAAGCTCAAGTAAGTGTCAAGAAAATATTGACTTGCACTGTGCATAACAGCCGCATGTAGAATGCTGGCCAGGTGCCTGGTGATCACCAGTCGCATGTCCTGCCTTCTGCAGGTGCCTGTTGGAAGGCCAAAAACTACAACTGAGTTATTTGGCAGGGAAACCTATTAGATTGGTTTCTATGATAATCCTAAGGTTCACTAAGATGGTTAATGCATATGCATGAATGAGTAGACCATCTATCAAGGCATTAAAAAGACCTAGAATCAAAAAGAGAAAAGCAAATAATGAATTAGTACATTGATTACAATTTGCTTCTCCCAGATTCTAAGCCATCAAGCTTGAGTAGCCTTGATCTCCCCATCATCTTCCAAGCTTTGGCACCTATTGATGAGCTTTCCTTCATCAAGCTTCAAGCTTTGGCAATGCTCCACTTGATGTCCATCATTGCACCAAGCATTTAGTCTCCAAAATGAAATGTTTCAATTGTTAAACATGAGACTAAAAACATTGAGAGTCATTAGCAACAATACATGTTGTGATCATCATCAAAACAATATTGGTCAAAACCACCAATAGCTAACATGTCATGTCCATCCCATCTGTATTTTCCACATCAGCGAACCAACTCAACCACCATGTCGGTTGACCTCGGGAGATGGGGCCATTGATACAACACTATGCTAGCCCATTGATCGTGGCTATTTATTTGAGCAGACAGTCCCAAAAGCCTAGGAGGGCTTGTAGCTTCGTCCCAATAGCCTGGAGGCCCACACATGTGGCCGACCGTCTGCTCATTCAAAAAGACAGCTCTACTAACCATTGGGCTCCTCCATTCAAAGTGTCAGCTCATAATGAAGTCATTCAATGGCAGACCATTATCTCATCATTAATGCTGGTAGCTCAGGTCAAAAGAAATAAAGTGATAGTAAAGCTCGGACATTACCCCTCTGGTGTCTCTCAAAAGTCATCACATATAAATAGTCTCTCGTATAATTAGATTGAGGATGGGGGACGATTCCACATAATCTGGGAGTCCAGAGACATTCTCTGATAACCATGTACTCCTACACTGGTAAAAGCTCCACCTAAAAACCTTACATTTCATCCATAGCTTGGCATGATAACTATTGGTTGGTCTTTCGAAAGATCGGCTATAGTTATCAGGAGCCTCCTTGAGTCATCATCTGACTTAAGCATCAGAGGGGACTATGTCGAATCCTAGATCTGACCCTCCCTAACGAGCTTCTTATGTTGCAGAACGCTGAACTTAGCCCGGAGACGGTTTGGATTTGGCTCCAATAGCCCAGTTCGTGGTCTTTTCACTCGGGGTTAGCTCGTCTGTTACCCAGTCAGCTGCCAACATCATCCCATGTCAGCCATTGCAACCCTGCCATCATCAAGGATCATATAATAGCATCAAGGGTGAGAAAACACACGTAAACAATATGGGCTTATCATTGATTTGTCTTTGATCCGACCTAAAGGTGGAAATGTTGGTGTGCCTAGCAGATGTTCACGAGATAGGCTCACCTCCAACAAATTAAGTGGATATAAGTTGTGCAATATATGATGGCTACTGTAGAAGAGGATTAATGTTTTGTAGTATGTATTAGTTTATTTTCTTCCCAAGATATGATAATAATTCTCTTTAGAACCAATCAAATTTTGTTTAGCCTAAGATTATAACTGCATGTTTGTATTGTTACATTTGATTTTTTAACATTTATATATCTATGGTTTTGCCTATTATCTAGTTGAAATATTGTTGTTTTGATAGAGACAATGAGTTATATATTGAAACAACTTAAATTAGCATTGTTGGTGGACAATTTTGTATCATAATGAATCAGAATTTTTGTTGAACCAAATTCTTCGAGGAATGAGAACATTCCTCAACTACCACAAATGATGTAGTCTATTGGTACCCCATTAACACTAAAAGACATCTAACCGTCGATGATTTATTTCATGGCATATAATACGGTTTGTAATTTTTTGGCACTGCCATGCAAACGTGTCAATTTTATCGAAATCACCGATGAAAAAAGTTGTTGATGCAATATAACCATCGTCGTGTGTCTCCATTGGTAACGTAAAAACATCGACGATTACCTTTATCGTTATCATAAAATCACCGACGGATGTCTCTATCGGTATCGTAAAATTACCGACGAATGTCTTTATCGGTAGCATAAAATCACCGATGGGTGTCTCCGTCGGTATCTTTAAATCACAGACTGATATTATTTTTTCGAAAATGGCATGGCAATGATGTGGACATATTTAAAAATAATTTTTAAAAATTTTAAAAATACTAACACCGATTCCTATCATCTGTTGGTAAGAGCAATACCGGCCCGATTAGCACGGACGGTTAGCAGTATCATTATCGACAGGTACGCTAGTCGGTTCCATGTAAAACACCATCGGTATCACCTGTCGCAAAAGAGATCAACCGTTGCAAATGATGTGGGAAATATTATAGAAGTGCTATGTGATTCTTTAATACAATTGAGTGTATATGTTATTATGTTGTGATTGCATGGATAAAATTCTTGGAATTGTGTGAGGACATTGGGTCTATGATGAGATCATGATAATAAGGTGCAATGATTTACTTAAACACAATTTCTAAATGTTCTTGGTTGTAAAAATATTAAGATGAAATATTGATATTCTGGAAAGACTAGTGTATACTGATCTTTGTCATAGCGATGACAGTGTCTGGTCCCATAGACACTTGATATGGGGGACATTGTGAGGCAGTGCACATGTGCTTTTTAGAAAACAATTCCATAGAACGAATCGCCGAGAAGCTTCTATACGATAATCATACTCTGATTGTCAATAGAAGCACACAAGTGGTTATTGGTGCAACGTAGTCCTTTGACTTGAGACGTGCTAAAGAACATTGCACGTGGGAGGGCTATGCTTAGGCTTTTACTGACCAATGGCGAAAGTGACTGTTGATAGGTCCATAATGGGTAGGGGTGGCAAACGGGCGGGTCGGGTCGGGTCAGGTTTAACCCGAACCGAATAAGGATAAACCCGAACCCGACCCGAATTAAATTCAGGTCAGGGTTTGGATACCCGTACCTGACCCGGTCGTAACCCGGGTGACCCGTACCCGACCTGGTTTGTCTTACGGGTCGGGTTCGGGTCGGGTTTGGTGTGAAAGAGTGATTATTTTGCAAAAAAGGTCGGGTTCGGGTCGGGTCAGGGTCGGGTTCGGGGTGAAAAGAGTGAAAATACAGGTCGAATTCGGGTCAACCGGGTCGAGGGGTCAAGCCCGTACCCGACCCGGATTTTTATCCGGGTCGGTCGGGTTAACCCGAATTCGACCCGACTTGGATTGGCCCCTACCCATACCCGACCCAAGAGGTCGGGTTCGGGTCGGGTCGGGTTGGGTAGGGTCTATTTTGCCACCCATAATAATGGGTATGCTCCCAAAGCACGCAAATGGAAGTGTCGGTCAAGAAAAGAATCTTGGAATGGGAGATTAGTGTCGCAAGGTGTTGACATGGATCCATAGTGATCAATCCCTTAAACCGTGGGTTGTATTTATGATTTGATAACTTAATCATGTAAAATCTACCGTAAGAAGATTTGAATTTTAATTATTGTCTAAATCCAAACAAACATTTTCTTGAAGCATATTTTTAATATGAAGTTTTGTTGTAAGAATTGTATATAAATTCTTATAAAAAAATGTTTACGGGTGTTTTCTCACCGCTGAATCCTTGACCGAAGGTCGGGTGGTCAACATGGTCAAGGGACACGTGGGACCCCTAGGTTCCATCAAGTATGTGTTTGTCCGACGAGGGAAGCTCGGATCCTCACGCTGGCTCACCAAAGGGTAGCCTCTGCGTGACGAGGGCGAGCGAGCTCGGTGCTGGGAATGCTTAGCCTCGGTCGATTGGGTGCTGAGGGGTAGCCTCGGTACTGCAGGATCTGCTTAGCCTGGATAGATGAAGATGCTCGTCAGGGGTGAGCGGGCTCGTTGCTGGGAGCACTCGGCTTCGGTCGGCGGGGCGCTGAGCGGTAGCCTCGGTGCCACGGGATCTACTTAGCTTAATGATGCGTCCAAAATGTAGCCCTAGAGCGACCCATTTATGGCACGAATTACACGGAGATAAATCCCCGACAACGGCACCATAAACTTGATCGGCCCGGAATTAACTCCGAAACGATGTCGTCTAACTGCATGCGCACGATATAGTGGCAAGCGGGTATCGAACACGGGAAAGCAGTGCTATACTACCTATCTACTCCTAGGTTGGGTTAGACTTGTGGATTTATTGGTGGATGTGGAATATGGAATGTTGTAATGGTGATGGATGCGAAGGTCATGTCACTCGATATCGCAAACAATGGATTCCACACAATATGAAAGAATAAAATATAAAAAGACTAAGACCCTAGGACTCGCCACTAGGATCGTCAGATGTCGACGCTAGGCTAGGACTCTTACATTGCATTGGTTTTATTGGGGAATTATAGCATCTAGAAAGTGAATTCATGCGTCTGGGAATCATGAATCTAACATATCACATTAACCCTGTTCTCGTGATAGGCACATACAATACGTGCATTAAGGATCTACAAAGTTCTCACCACATTCGTAGTTCGAATGCTCTCAACTCGTACCACTCTCGTTGGTTAGAGCTTCGAGGTATTTTGCTGGCTCTTATTGACGTAATGGCGGTAGCAGTCAATTAGTGATATAGTTTTTCAGTGGATCCCATTAAGGCACGAGCCAGGCGTTATCACGTACCTCGGTTGAATCCACTAACTCCCTAATTAAATCCGTAGGATACTCCTTAAGCTAATCGATTCCACTGACCATGGGCACGATCTCAGTACGAGTTCTTCTAGAGATTTTTCTAGATCAACCAAAATACAACCCCTTTTTTACCCAACGCATCATAAAAATCCTATCTTTTCATCTAAATCCTAAAATCCTAGGGCTAATCCATTAGCCCTAGATAGAACTACGCATGCATCATAGGAATATCAATAGAAGATTTGATAATATCAAGAGAATTCATCATAGCATGCATCAAAGAGATATTCAATAAGAAATCACAAAGAAATAACAATGGAATTCAAGAGGACAAAAGTACTCATCTTGATACAAGGGAGGGGCCTCTGGAATAGCCTAACTCCCAAAAGATCGTCTCCCCTAACTCTCTAAAAAATATCTAAACCCTAAAAAGTCCCCCTAATGACGGCTATCATTCCCCTATATCTCCCATTCTAAACCCTAGCAAACAACCCAAAGAACCCTCTGAAATTGGTGCCCAAAGCCAGATCCGGACTCAACTTAAGTTCTGGGCCCACGGCGACTCGGGTCGAGTAGGTGGCTGCTCGGTCGAGTCGTCAGAAGTCTGGATCCATTTCCCAAAACGTCGATCTACCTGCTCGGACCGAGTAGGGTCTACTCGGACCGAGGAGGTAGCTGCTCGGTCGAGTAAGTGGCTACTCGGTGAGTCGTCAGAAGTCTGGATTCATTGCCCAAAACATCGCACTGCCTGCTCGGACTGAGTAGGGTCATGCTCGATCGAGTAGGTAGCTGCTCGGTCGAGTAGGTGGTTGCTCAGTCGAGTAGGTGGTTGCTCGGTCGAGTAGGTGGTTGCTCAGCTTGCAGAAATTTTCCAGAGCTCATCCGACCTCCGATTGGTACGCTATCGATGGCGTTGCAACCGTCTTGAAGTCTACTATCTGAAAAAATATCAGAAAAATACTGAAAAATCTCAGGTGATAGCAGATTTGAAAAGAGTGCACGGTTGTCCTGTTTCTAGTACTTCGGGTCGCTCGATTCCTTCGCAGCATCATAGCTCGATCAAGTGACCTAGAATCCATGAGTCATGGTATTATAGAACCATTCTTTCTTTATTATCATCTTCTTCGCTCCTTCTCTCTTGCCCATTCCTTACTCCCCAGCAGCTTTGAGTCACCGAACATGGTGCCTCAGAAGTTTCAGTGTCGAAGCATGCGCTCTTTCCTCCAATATACTCCAAATCGCTCGATATTCCCTGAAATGCAACCAAACACTCTTAAAGTACAATAGTTCAAATTACAAGCGTAAAAGCGTATAAAATATGTAATTGAGCAATCATTTTGACGTGTAATCATATAGATAAAACGTGGAATATACTGGCACATCAAAATCCCCCCAAGCTTGTCTCTTACTCGTCCTCGAGGAAGAATAGTAAGAAGCGAACACGGGAGATGGATACAATGGAGATGTGAGGTGGCGGCGTGTAATGGAGACAAGGGGTTCAACCTTAAATTCAGAAAATATAAGAACCCAAGGTGTGCAAGATCTCGTGAACACAAGTCAGTATGAAATTAGAACACATATACACAACAAATACTTAAATCTCGCTCAAATTAAAATAACGTGGATTTCAATAAATGTAATGAACTTGATAAGAAATTAAATGAGAGTAGGGTTATATCATATCATAGTTTATCATGCAATATACTAAGTTCACAGAAATGAAACCAATGTCCACAACTCATTCTCTAAGCAATATAATATTTCAATATCAAACGTTTGCAAGCATGCGTGGTATTTTGTTATACTTCATGGAATGAATTTAACAAATTCAATCAAGGTAAGGCATCACCACACTTCGACCATTTCAAGACTCCTAGAACCCATCAACTTTGCCATGTATTTGTTCTATATAGAAATGGAGATAAGGATATGTTATTTTTGTACTTTTATATTGTTTTTGGCTATATGAATATTTCATATGCATTTTTATTTCTTTATATACACGAGATAACTCAATATATACAAAAAGCGGCATATGCATCCCAGACCAGACGGTCTTAGGGCATTGGGCTACGAAGAACCCATATGGCCTTTTATTCAGGATATTTGTTAAAATTTTCATTATTGGAATTTTTGCAAACTCACGTAAACGCGATGGAATGCAAAACATGATCAAAGATCATTTATTGGCTATTCACAAAAGAAAAAGAAAAAGCATAGAATCTAGCCATGTCTCGGTTTCAGCAATCCTAATCATTACTACTTTGGTTGTCGTGTGGTTATCTTATCTCTTTTTGAATCACTAAACATCCATGAAGTAATAGAATTATCAATTAAATCACGCATGAGTCAAATGATTATTTTCAGATTTGATTCATTCATTTTTAGATTAACTGTTTCGAGAATATGGTTGTGAAACTATGGATTCTACTATGAAAAATCATATTAACAAAGATACACTAATCAAGGAATCGAACTCTAATCTTATAGATATCAGAGTTCATAAAAAATAAATCCACGATATTTCATAGAAAATGAAGTATAAGAGACATTAATATAGAAGTGAACATGGTTCTTATAGAAATTTCGAAGTGTGTTTCACGATGAAGCAAAGTGCATGTACTATGCACTCCCCCAAGCTTAAACATCACATTGTCCTCAATGTGTGTATGATATAAATTGAGGGCAACGACAAGATGGAGGGGCACTCAACAAAATAGTCTCTTTCCCCCAAGCTTAAACATCACCTAAAAATTGGGGGGAGAGGAAAAATAAGCGCTAAATACAAGGGTGGGCATGGATGATAAATAATGGGTTGGGTGCAAAAGATAATTGAGCCATCATATAGGGTAAATTTATTAAACTAAGAAAGCATATAAAATCCTATACGGTCCTCTCGCTGTCGAGAGGATTCGTGTTTATTAATAGCATAAAATACTACACTACTAGATTGGTACCACTTATAGCAAAAGGCGGGTCCAATATGTTTGCCGGTGCCGGCAACTGCTCTATCTGCACTTTCTGTGGCTTCGCCAGGTGCGTATCTCCACGGGAAACATCAGATTCCAGCAAAGCGGCTCCCAGCATCTCTCCAAGGACTCCACCTGTACCCTGGAAGAGATAAGCCGCATCAATCTGATGTGGATAAATTTTCCCTAAAATAAAAGTATTCCAAAGAAGGTCATCAAAAGAACTATTCAAGATAAAGATCGGTTGATGACACTTCCCTGAAAATGTATCTCCGCTTTCATGCACCACGACATGTAACTCTCCGTCGTTTGTCTCAGGCTTTTCAGGTAACTCTGGCGTATGAGTGTGGGTCCCATCAGGCCACTCCTCATCATCGACAGACTCATCCCAGCACACCTCCCGATCATATTTAATCGCATTTATGGTAGCTGGCTCCTTGCTCTCCTCCTTATATATGTCCCATCGTGCCTCTTGATCATATGTAAGTGTATCCTGAAAAAGGCACAATGAGTCATCAAAATACGAATCATGGTAAACATCATACACGGGAGGGGAATAATATGTAAGAAACGAGTGGGTAGAGATATCTCCCTGAATGGGAGCTATGTTCTCTATGGGATAGTCCTCGGTGTTAGTGGAAGGGTGGGCCTCTGAGGGATGTTCAGCCTCTGTAGAAAGTGGAGGTGGCTGCTGCAGCTCAAAAGGAGGAGGGTAATGCTCGGGATCCTCATGAATGGCTGTGTCCTCGTCCCAATGCACGGCCTCCTCGGTGACAAGCTCTGGCTCCACATGTAAGGCCTCCTCAAAAGCATGCCATGGCTTAAGTGGGTGGCAAGGGGGAGCGACGATTGCATAAGCTGACTCTGCAGTACTATGTGCGTGGTCTCGTCAGAGGTGGCAATATCAAAGCGCATAATAACTCCCCCAAGCTAAACGTGGACATCCTCCTCAGGCTCCTCAGGTATAGAAGGAAATGTAAACTTCACCTTCTCCTTTTTATGCCTCCTTCTTCGTTTCTGTCCTGGCGCTCGAGGCACCAGATTGTATGGCTTGGCCTTCTCAATAGTAGGTGCAGGTGGCGATGTGAGCTCAGGTGTCTGGTAGGGAGACAAGCATGACGCTAAAATATCCTCAGGATCTCTAGGTATGGAAGTGAATGTATCGCCCTTGGATGCATCATATATGTCAGCCGGCGTGAGGTAGATAACATCAACGTCTTCTCCATCTGAATCATCCATCCACTCATCATATGAACTAGCTGTATCAGCGGGTGGGGGAGTAACGGCGGTGCAAACTGGATCTGAAGTAACACCTCCCGAGTTTCTTATCACAGTTCTCTCATCAGAAGTGGCTGAATCCGTGCCTGGTACCGTTGTCTCCTGAAGGGTAGAAGTATCAATGTCCTCAGTCTCTCACTCGAGCTCATAATTTGAAAGGTACGTGTTGATTTCGTCCATATCTTTCTTCCATTGATCATGTGACTCATTCACTATAGTGTTGACAGCCGTGCTCTCCTCTGCCTGTGCCATAAACGCATCGAGTGTCAAATTGAGAGGATGGTCAGGACTCAAGAGACAGACGTGGCTTTTGTAGGGCATATGTCCCTCCTTATCACAAGACTCACAGTAGACATAACTCTCTAAATATTGATCATATCCTTCCATCTAATAGTATGGGTCCTGTGAATAATATTCGCATTCTTCTATTGAAGCCCCATACTGTGCCGAATAATCATTGCCTGAATAATTCCAAGATTGATCCATTGTACCTGAATAATAAAAACCAAACAACCTGGAAAAGATATCAATGGTACAAGAAGATAGAGAAAATGATAAAGCATGTGGTGGGAAAAATTTCTCTGTTTTATTTTTTATTTTATTTTATTTTGATTTGTTTTTTTGTTTTTTTAACATAATCTAATCAACCTAATTGTGGTAAATAGATAATATGGCGGAACGCCTCCCCGACAACGGCGCCATAAACTTGATGCGTCTGAAATATAACCCTAGAGTGACCTATTTATGGCACGAATTACACGGAGATAAATCTCCGGCAACGACGCCATAAACTTGATCGGCCCGAAATTAACTCCGACACGATGTCGTCTAACCGTAAGCACACGGTATAGTGGCAAGTGGGCATCGAACACGGGGAAGCAGTGCTATACTACCTATCTACTCCTAGGTTGGGTTAGACTTGCGGATTTATTGGTGGATGTGGAATATGGAATGTTGTAATGGTAATGGATGCGAAGGTCGTGTCACTCGATATCGCAAACAATGGATTCCATACAATATGAAAGAATAAAATATAAAAAGACTAAGACCCTAGGACTCGCCACTAGGATCATTGGATGTCGACACTAGGCTAGGACTCTTACGTTGCACTGGTTTTATTGGGGGATTGTAGCATCTAGAAAGTGAATTCATGCGTCTGGGCATCATGAATCTAACGTATCGCATTAACCCTGCTCTCGCGATAGGCGCATACGATACGTGCATTAAGGATCTACAAAGTTCTCACCACTCTCGTGGTTCGAACGCTCTCAACTCGTACCACTCTCGTGAGTTAGAGCTTCGAGGTATTTTGGTGGCTCTTATTGACGCAATGGTGGTAGCAGTCAATTAGTGATATAGTTCGTCGGTGGATCCCATCAAGGCACGAGCCGTGCGTGGTCAAGTACCTCGGTTGAATCCACTAACTCCCTAATTAAATCCGTAGGATATTCCTTTAGCTAATCGATTCCACCGACCGTGGGCACGATCTCGGTACGAGTTCTCCTAGGGAATTTGCTTGATCAACCAAAATACAACCCCTTTTTTACCCAACGCATCATAAAAATCCTATCTTTACATCTAAATCCTAATATCATAGGGCTAATCCATTAGCCCTAGATAGAACTACGCATGCATCATAGGAAAACCAATAGAAGATTCGATAATAGCAAGAGTATTCATCATAGCATGCATCAAAGAGATATTCAATAAGAAATCACAAAGAAATAATGGAAGTCAAGAGGACAAAAGTACTCATCTTGATACAAGGGAGGGGCCTCTGGCGTAGCCTAACTCCCAAAAGATCGTCTCCCCTAACTCTCTAAAAAATATCTAAGCCCTAAAAAAGTCTCCCAAAATTCCCCCTAATGACGGCTATCATTCCCCTATATCTCCCCCTCTAAACCCTAGCAAACAACCCAAAGAAACCTCTGAAATTTGTGCCCAAAGCCAGATCCGGACGCAACTTAAGTTCTAGGTCCATGGCAACTCGGGTCGAGTCGGTGGCTACTCAGTCAACTCGTTAGAAGTCTGGATCCATTGCCCAAAACGTCGCTCTACCTGCTCAGACCGAGTAGGGTCTGCTCAGACCGAGGAGGTAGTTGCTCGGTTGAGTAAGTGGCTGCTCGGTCGAGTCATCAGAAGTCTGGATTCATTGCCCAAAACATCGCTCTGCCTGCTCGGACTGAGTAGGGTCTTGCTCGGTCGAGTAGGTAGCTGATCGGTCGAATTGGTGGTTGCTCGGTCGAGTAGTAGGTCAAGAACAGATTTCAACACTGTAGCATCAGCTTGCAGAAATTCCCTAGAGCTCATCTGACCTTCGATTGGTGCATTCTTGGTGAAGTTGAAACCGTCTTGAAGTCTACTATGTGGGAAAAATACTGAAAAATCTCAGGTGATAGCAGATTTGAAAAGAGTGTACGGCTATCCTGTTTCCAACACTTCGGGTCGCTCGATTTCTTCGCCGCATCATAGCTCGATCGAGTGACCTAGAATCCATGAGTCATGGTATTATAGAACCATGCTTTCTTCATTCTCCTCTTCTTCGCTCCTTCTCTCTTGCCCCTTCCGTGCTTCCCAGTAGCTCTGAATCACCGAACACGGTGCCTTAGGGGTTCCGGTGTCGAAGCATGCGCTCTTTCCCTCAATATACTCCAAATCGATCGATATTCTTTGAAATGAAACCAAACACTCTTAAAGTACAATAGTTCCAATTACGAGAATAAAAGTGTATGAAATATGTAATTGAGCAATTATTTTGATGTGTAATCATATAGATAAAACGAGGAATATAATGACACATCACCTGGACAGACGAAGAAGCTCGTCAGGGGGGCCGGACTTGGTTCATGCCAAGTCCCCTCCGATGCCTAAGTCAGAACTGATCTGAAAGGTGCACGGCTGGACCGGTATGGCTCACTGGGTGGCAGATACGCATGTCCTCGGACCGAGTTACGGGAGGGAATGTAAAGTAGAAAACAAGTTCTTTGTATAGAATACCTCCGTCTCTTGGTATCCGGAGAGAGCCCCCTTTCTATGTTGCCTCCCGAGTCCCTTTATTGGGATTATCCCATGATCGCTCCCCCTCTACGTCCCCCTTCCTCGCCCCCATGATCCGCCTCTTTGAAGGCGCCTTCATGCGCCATGAAATTGGGTTAATGGGATCCCTTAATGGTCATTAAGGGGGCGTGTTTCGAGGAGTGGTTAGTTCCCGCTTACGTGGGCTGATAGGTCGCACGTTTCGGTCGTGGTCGAAGCGATTCCGAGTCCTTGTGAGAGCCGACGCTCGGCCCGAATTCCTTTGGGGGCCTCCTGCTTCACATGTGGGCTTGGGCTGATCGGGCTTGGGCCGTCTCAAGATGGTCATATCAATTGCCCCAATCGCTTGGACCGTTCGGATTTTGCCGATTCGGTTCGGGTGATGTGATTTGTGTGGATCTAGACAGGCGCGTCAGTCGAGACTGGGGCATTGAATGAGAGTCATCATGGCGCCGGGATTTTTTGAAGTCCGCATGTCCCTGGGGGTAGAGATCGATGCACTGCGCCTCGCGGGATGACGACGCGTGTGCACAGGTGGACGACTCGCGATGGGGTAAAGGAATTCGAGGGGGCGGTATAAAGGGAGGCCGCTTTCTGACGGACGAGGGTTCCATTCTTTCAACGTCGCCCTCTTCTCCACCTCCCTCACAGCTGCCCCGGATCTTCCTCAGGTGCTGCATCATGTCGTCCTCTCCTTCGACCGCTGGTTCAGGGTGCCTGGCCGCTGCTGTCATTCCAGGCCAGGCTCGTGGGTCCATCATGACGGTACACAGCCATGGGGGTGAGCTCTCTGGGGTGTCCCCCCGAGGTAATGGGGTAACAATCGTCTGTTTGCCACTACAACAAAAATGGTCATTGACATCTTCTTAAAAAAGTTGTAATCGGGGTCATACAACTTTTTAACAAACGATGTAATATGCGAAGTTGTAATAGGGTCGGCTCCTTCGACAACTTTTTCTGCATGTTGTAAGAAAAAGTTGTAATATATAAATATTACAACTTTTTTGAAACGTTGTGTAAACTTCTATTACAACATTTAAAAAATATTGTTTATAAAGATATTACAACTTTTAATAAATGTTGTGCAAACTTTTATTACAACTTTTAATAAACGTTGTGTAAACTTTTATTACAACGTTAATAAAAGGTTGTGTAAAACAATATTACAACTTTTTTTAAAAGTTGTATAAACTACTATTATAACTTTTATAAAAGGTTATGAAAAGAGATATTACAACTTTTAATAAAAATTGTGGAAACTATTATTACAACGTTTATAAAAAAGTTGTATAAAGCAATATTACAACTTTCTTTAAAAGTTGTGTAAACTGTTATTACAACTTTTATAAAAGGTTGTGAAAACTTCTATTACAACTGTTTTAAATAGTTGTTTAAAACTCTACTACAACTTTTAAAAAACGTTGCGAAAAAAGCAAAAAATTAAAAAAAATATACTCGGTTGCAGCTGTTCCAAATCTCCCTGCAGTAGATGTACACAGCATGATAAACACACAACAATTATATAAAGAGAACCATCTTTTCAAAGTAGCTCAACATCAACATATCGTCACAAATTAGGTTGCCAACTGCATAGCATCCTCTCATATCAAAGCTCTATACATAAACAACATCACATAAATAACATCTGTAATACATTCTAGCTCTCAGTTATCAAACAATGGGCTCCGAGTACTAATACTACAAATGTTCACCCTCATCAGGAACCTACCCTGAACAGTCGCACTAAGAGCAACAACTTCATCAGGGTTGACGGTTATATTGGGCTCCTTTCCTATCAACTTCTTCACAAGCCCTTTTGAACAGCTGGAATACGAGTGGATCCTCCGACCAGAATCACCTTATCAAGAACAGCTGGAATACGAGTGAAGTCGCAAGGCATGCAGTCGTTCTCGGCGACATTGAACTTCAGCCAGAATCATCCAATGTTTTGGTTGTTCACCCACACAACACCCTTCTGCATGCCTTGCAAGTCCAATAAGACTGGATCCGAACTCGAATGAACTTGAAGCGTAGCCTCATCAAAAGCAAGAAAACCAAAATCATAGTTATAAAATTAAGTTCCAAATCAAAAAAAAAATTATGCCAAGATTTCTACCTGGAACCAAGTGAAAGGTGTTTGAGTAGGAATTTTTTCTGAATTCCCAGTGATGTTCTGGTTGGCATTGCCAAGGTCCATTTGCCTTATTATGCCCTTTAGTCCAATCTGAATAGTGCCGATGTAATTAAATGAGAATATTGCAGGGAAATTAAGCAAGAATTAATCACTGTTAGCTTAATACGTTTTTATGTCATACCTTATAAGACCACATGTTGTTTGATAAATCTGTTGTCACATTTTCTGCAATCAACTGAACGGGACCACCTACAATACATGCTGGTTTTTGCTCATAATATGCACCGAAGTTCTACAATGGATAGAAATTTTAATCACCAGAAATTATATACGAAAAAGTGAATAAAAATTATTTATCAACATCAACTAAACTGCAAGCTTACGATAGTGCTAAGCAAAGCAATGACATTCAATCCATCATTAACAGAAAACTGGACACTCAAACATGAAGCTAAATGGACCACTCGACGAGCTTGCATATTGAGACCATATTATTCATAAGAAAACAAGATGGAATAGAACAAAATTAATTAAAAATTTGACAAACAATATACTTAAAATGAGGAAATTTTTGAATGGAGAGTTACCTACGAGAACTCCATTAACAAAAGCATAAAGACCAAGACTGAAGCTTGGCATGCACTTTTTGCAAGTCTGACCGAAACCAAGACTGAAGGCAAAAGCATTGCTTCAATTTATACGAAGCAGGCACCTTTTCAACAATCATTTACAACTTGGCTGGGTAGACAATAATCTCAAGTATACCAATTGAGATTAGATTGCAAACTTTACACAAATTTTGATGGCATTAATAACTCAAACAACATCTCCCCCGTTATCCCACCCTAAGTTAGAAATGTCACAAATGGATCTCATTTAAAAAAACTCAGAAGATACCATAGTAGATAGATTTATAATGGTTCTGTAAGTGAATTCAAACGATTGTGCTGCAGTATTTACAAACTTCACAAAATTCCTGCAAAACAGATGACCACCAAAAATTAGTACATGCTGTTAGATAATAACTCGAAGTGCTGAACGAATTCGATGTATGTACATAAACTCTCACATGCTGTAGAAAAGGTGAAACAACCCAGAAGAGATTGAAGTATGTTCATAGAGATTTGAGGCCATCGTAAAAATGTGAAACTATCATTTACTTTATAGAATCTCTGTATTAGTAGTGAGCTTCATTTTTCATCAGAAAACAACCAAGGGAAGAGTATGTATTGACATAAATTCATTGATGGCCCAAGGTGAGCAAGATAAACATATACACGGATTTTTTTTCTTGCACGAAAGCAAAGAATCTAAATAAGCAAAAAATTATTTAAACATGAATATTTTCCATCTCTCTTACTTTAAAAGGAACTTTTTAATTTAATTGATAATAAATCATAATCATTTCAACGATGTAGATGAGCAGGAGATAACACAAAACCACACATATCATGTAGCAAGTGGTTAGATAATGACACATATCATGTTGGTGGGTGTGAAATTTATATTAGCTTTGAATGCTAGGGTTTCCATTTTTGTGCTATGGATGTTAATAAAATGCGGATTGACTTTTGATCCCACCACTTCAATTTATTTCCACACAGCAATAAAATATTTAGGGGATGTCCTTGATTTTTTAAAAGACTTTGGTAATGAATTCTTGGATCCTTGATTTAATGATTCAAAAAGACGAAACTGTAAACAAAGAAGGAAAAATCATGTGGGCTTCTCATAAATGCCATGAGTCCCAATTATTTTTTCCTGCTAGTTTTGGATATATGGAGGGAACATGTGTTTTCTTTGGGGTTGGGTTTTGCAGTTTGATAGGAAGCATTGACAAATTTGGTTATGTCACGCCCCGCTTCCCTAAAATGGAGGTGAGACGTGAGGTCCGCTCAGACTTGGAGCTGTGAGGCTCCAGTCTGTAAAGCGTCTGTATTTAAACCGAGTAAAGGTCCCTGCAAGTGCGATACGGAACAAAAATAATAATAAAGAAAGAGACATAAAATAACCAATCTCAGAATCTCCAAAATAAATTTCACCATCCCAGAAAAGCCACCAGGCTAAAAGTAAAGAGTCTAAAAGGCCCCAGCATGGCCAACAAAAGTAAACAACGTACAGAAAGAAAGGTGCTACTAACCGACAACCTAACAACAGACTAAGAAAAAGTAACGACGAAGGAAAACTCTACGACTGGTCGCCGGTGTCCTCGTACTCCATGTCAGCTGTGGACCCGGGCTCAATGTCCACGAACTCCTCGTCCTCAGCAACGGACTCTGGCTCAGCAACTAACATGTGACACCCAAAGAGACGAGAGCGCATGTCAGCAAAGTCTACAAAGACTTTGTGCAAGGAAACTAAAGGAAAGTAAAGCAACCTAGCAGTTCTAAAAATGTGCAATGACATGGCATTTTATAGAATGGATGCAACAATTAAATAAATGCGACAAGTATGACATGGTAGCAAATTTAACAAGGCACAAGTACATCATGGCATGGGTAGCAGAGCTACTAAAAAATCACATGGATTTCACAAGTCAAGTAAACACGTCGTGCACAGAGATTACGCCTTTTGGCTAGAGTGGCTGTACGGGCCAACTCCTAAGCTCAAGTGATCTCTTATCCCTACCCCTCCACATGTATCGGGCATTGGCTTTTGACCAACACATGAAGCCCGCTTCTGGATCACGAGCCAGGAAATGTATTTGGCATAGGGTTGTGCCTACAATGCAGGTGCCTAGCCTGAACAAGGATGTACAAGTATAGTAGCTTGTGCTACGAATGCAACACTCAAACATGGATGACAAGGCATAGCAAGTTTTAATTTAAATGCGTACAGATAAGGAATTTAAACATGGCAGTTACAAATGCATGGATGACATGACAGCATAAACAAAACAAGTAGAAAGGGGTTGGATCTAGCTTCGTTATCAAGCTAGATAAAGTGAGGTGACGGATCTAGTTTCGTTGTCAAACTAGATCAAATAGGCGTCTAGGCAGCTATCATTTCACTGTCTAGTCTCTTTTACGCTACGGTACAAAAGTGGCCTAAAACATGGCCTAAACAAGCAACGGGCAAGTTTCACTTGCCTGGAATAACCAAGTCACGATCCTGCTCAATCAGTCCGAGTCTACCTATGTGTTCACAACGCAGTCCAGCATACAGTCCCAATTTTATTATCTTGATTAGTGAGTTACAAAATAATCAGAAACTATGATTTTTAAGTTGATTAACAGGCAAGTTGGGATTCCTACAGAAAGGGACTTACCTCAACACGACGCGAGAGATACTCTGACGTCGGGTAGCAACGTCAGGGGGTTAGATTCTGGCAGTGTGAACGGTAATGGCATCGGCTCGGGTAAGGTAACGAGTCACGAAGAAGGACGTACTACATCTGTGCTATTAGGTTAACATCCAAAAGAGTTATTAACCAAAAAAACTAATACTATATCACCACATTGTTCTTGTTCGTTGCTTATATATATAATCTAATATATGTATCTAATCGTATTATACCCATGTGATGACATTATAACACAATATGGTCTTATAATACATATAACTTGCGACACTTAAATTTTAGCTTAACATAACACATATATATAACATTCTGATTAAGTTAAAGTTCACTGATTCCATTAAAACTTACGTTTTCCAGTTCTTAACGCAAGTGCGCTGTAAACAGAGGAGGGAGGCCATGGCGTCATCGAGGGCGGAGCTCAGGGTGATGGTTGCCGGCGGAGGGGTGTCGAACAGGGCAGAGCGAGCGTCTGAAACAGGGAGAGGCGGCTGCGGCAATGTCAGGGGGTGTTCGGCCTAGCAGGTGGAGATGGGGATTGGCAGGTGGTGTGCACGGGGTGTGGTGGCCGGAAGTAAGGGGAGAAAAGGGGATGCGATTGTACCGTTGGTGGCCGGCGACGTTTGGGTGATGATGGCCGAATATTGATGAGATGTGGGGGAGTCGGAGCAATGGGCGACGGAAGCTGAGGGGTGGCCGCGTGGAGACTTGGCCGGCGGACTGAGGATGGGGTCGCCGACGATCGAAGGATGGTGGCCGGAGGGAACTCGAGGGAGAGGGAGGGAGAACGGGTCGAAGAGCGCCTGGGGGTTGTTTCGCATGAAGGATAATAGGTGGAGGCAGTTGTGCTTTGTGTAGGGAGGAGTGGAGGAGGCGCGTAGTGGTTGGGCTAGCTGGAGATGGTTGCGGGTCTGGCGGAGATGGACGGAAGTAGCACTAGCGAGGGGAGCTGCTCCTGGAGATGATGGCGGCTGACATGAGGAGGGTTGCGGCATATGTGGAAGAGGAGTTCTGATGGGTGGTGGCCGTGGAGATCCGCCGGAGGTGGATGGCATGGTGGCCGTGTGTTCCTAGGATGTTGGCGGTGGCTGGGTAAAGATTTGCCTAGGGTTCACGTGAGGGGAAAAGAAATGTTAGGTTTTTGCAAAATAGATTTACAAGTGGGGTAGAATTAGGTGCTAGGAGAGAGAGGATGTGAGTGGGAGGGGGTGCGCTTAGGGTAATATAGGGTGGTGATTAGCTAGGAACAATTTAACATACGTATGAAATCCCAAATGGGTTGATTAAGGTTTGAAACTAGAGACACTACTACAAAAAGGACCTTTAATAGCACACCTTTAATAGCACTTGCCAATTATAAGCGCTGTTAATTAGAGGCACATATAATAGACAGCGCTTCTTTTTGCAAGCGTTGTTAAAGGTCGGAGAATAGACAGCGCTTCTTTCTGCAAGCGCTATAAAAAGTCGGATAATAGACAGCGCTTCTTTCTGCAAGTGCTGTTAATTAGATGCACACATAATAGACAGCGCTTCTTTTTGCAGGCGCTGTTAAAGGTCAGATAATAGACAGCGCTTCTTTTTGCAAGCACTGTTATAGGTTTGATAATAGACATCGTTTGTCTGTTGCAAGCGCTATTATAGATTTTACAATAAACATCGTTTGTTTTTTGCAAGCGCTGTTATCACAAAGGCGGGCTTCCCAAATATTTACCCCCGTCGTTTTTGTTCGCCCCCTTATCCCCAGACCCTAACTTCTCTACGTCTCCTGTCTCAGACCCTACCCTCCCTCCCTCCCTCTCTCCATCTCTCTCTCTCTCCCCCCCGCAATTCGAAAAAGCTAATCCCTCAACGTTCGATTCAAGGCCAATTAGGGGTTTGGATGCTCTCCTGATGCTCGCCGCCATCAGTATCAGAGATGACACTCGTACAGGTGGACTCGACCTACGGCGCCACCTTGATCGACCTGGAGGACATTGGGAGCTCTGTCGACCACGATGACATATGATGGTTGCCGGCAAGATTGGGAATCCAAATAGCGATGGCGGCGACATGTTGAGGTTGGATTGTTTCGAGTCCAATGCCTCCTCGAGCTGTGAGAAGTGGGATAAGGCCGACGTCGATGTCGAAATTAGGTAAAGTTAAGGTCTTTCCCTTTTGGGTTTCTTGGGGGTTTGAGATTGTTTGGGAAAATGGGGTTTTTGATAGAATCGGATGTTATTGATTAGTGATCGAGTAATGGAGAACGATGAATTGGCCGTGACGACCAAGGATTTGGATCATTTGTGTCGGCTTGTTGAGGTAACAAACAGAGGTCCTGCTCGGCAACAGATGATGGACAAGACGATACCGGGGTTTAGCTACCGAGCCTGGAGGAGAGAGCCCAAGGAAAATACCTTATTGCCCTTTTGATCAAACTCATTGAAATTGAGCCTTTGCATATCAAGATTTTGTGTTGGTTTCTTGAATTTAAAGACGGACCCTCTGCAATACCAGAGCAGCACGATATTTGAGGATGCAGCACCGGCAACAGTGAGGGATTTCTTCTGGGACGACGAGTTCCGGACCAAGAACAAGTGGGACGACATACTCCTCGAGCACAACATACTGGATGAGTGTGCGAAGACGGGGACATTGGTAGTTCGATGGGTGCGAAAGGTGAGAGCTTTTTTTTTTCATTGGAGGTTTTGAGATACATGAAGATTTGGTTGTTTTGTTTGCTCATTGATGTTTGTTTTGTCTTGCTGTTTAGTTTCCATTCTTCTGCAGCGATAGGGAGTATATCATTGGCTGTCGGATATGGGATGCAGATGGGGATTACTACTGCGTGACTAAGGTATACTAAATCATTACAATTCATGTTGAAGAACTGCATTTGAAGCAATATTAAACTTATATCAAGCTTTACAAATATCGAGCTGGCTATTTGAATCTCTTTGATGATTTTTTGTGAGCATGGTAGCAGACATCTTGAGATTCGATAACGCATGGCCTATCTTTTGTGTATGATATTATGTTGTGCCATTTAGTCTTATGCCTTTGCTGATTACAAATAAAACTTGCAAACTATCTTCTTTTATAACTTTGGCAGTTTTCACATTTTGCCTATTGGTTTTATTGCCAAATTTTTGTCCCTATATCATCGATATTCTGGTTTATATTAGCACTTTTTGTTGAACACAAGCTTATATATAATTCTTTATCATTCTAGATTCCTTAAATGATCCTCTCAACTCATTCCCTTCAGCATTTCTAGTATGGGTATAAGATTCATATTCTGTGCTTCGCATGTGTTTATAGCCAAGAGTTCACAATGTACTCGGGCAAGTATACTTAGATTAGTAGGATTGTTTGTGTTTATAGAAATCTTGTCAAATGTTTGTGCAACTAGCTTCTCATAGTTAGGATAAGCAATGCATTTGATTTTCATTTCTTGAGATGATTATGGGAGTGTACAGATGTAAGTACTTCCTATCTAGAGAGCAAAATCTAGCTTTGTGCCTTGTATAGTTGTGTATGGCATTTTGGAGGCCTTGTGAAAGGAATATGAAGTTGGTGCCGATTTATAGATGTCATTGACAATGCACATAGTATTAATGGACTATTTGGATTGTTCTGAAATTCAACACATCACCTACCTATCCACCGACCTACTCAACCACCCACCTACATAACTCAAAGTGATCCCTATTTTTACAAGAGAGTTGAATGCATCTAACCTATTGACTACCGACAAATATTAGCATTGTAGCCATACATTTTTAATGGACACTATATTTTATTAATATGGTGAAAATTATTATGGAAATAGATGGTAATATATAAACAAGGCAATAGTTAACCAAAAAATATTATACTAAATCAGCTGCAGCAGTGGAACACAATACACTCTTTTGATCCACTCTCTGTTGCTGGTGGTTTCTGGAATCAACATTTCTTCTTCAATATGTTGGCTCAGGTCAGTGTCAATAGAAGATTTTTCTTATCCTTGCTTTTAAATTATTGTGCCTTTTATTTTGGCCGTCTTTTGCTCAACATACATGATATGTGTGCCCTCTTATAAATGCATGCCTAGTGCCCTACATACATGATAACCCATTTGTCAACCGCCATGATTTCTCCTAGTAAGACGCTTCATTTCAATGTAGGTATGCCTGGCTAAATTTAGAGTAATTTAGATCTAATCAATTTATATTTGAATTCATACCGTCAAAAAAGTTCATAAGTTTTAGTTAAGTTCAACAGTGATGCACCATCGTTTTGATCTCATAAGCAATTCATCAACTACCTATTTAAACTCTAATAAGTGAAATCGGTGCACCGTTAGATATGACTATCCAAAGTTGCTAAGCTTAAGTAGAGAAAGGCTAATAAAAGATATGGCACTGTGCCTGTTTCTTTTGGATGAAATTGGTGCACATACAACTTTAGAATTTTATCATCATTTTTTTGAGTATTTGATTTGCAACTACATAACTAGTATTTGTGATTTCAGTATTCACCCTTATTCATCAATCCTATATGGATCATGTGATTCCCAAGGTCTAACATGTATGGCCTTAACTGACCGCGAAAAGCACTTAATGGATGTAGTTATAGGAATTTTGAGGAAAAATATATCACTTAACAAAATTTTCTTACCATGCACTTGTATGTAATATCTTTTGTTTTTACTGCAGGGTTATGCCGAGAGACAAATGCATGTTAAGGCCTACGAAATGGGGAAAGTTGTTGCATTTGATCAAAGAATACAAAATATGAATGAATTTTATACCTCTGATGGATATAAAATATAAGCTCATGCTTATATTTTACACAAATCATGTTAGTTTACTAAGGTTTGCAAATCCCATTTGCTCTCATTACTCCTCGGTAGTCTATTTATTTCTGGACATTTGTACCGATTTTAGAAGTTTTACTGTGGATTGTTAATCAATTTACAAATGAGGAAACATTTATGAAAATAACATTTACATTGATCCCATCACAGTAATAGAGGGGTTTGTGATTAATTTTGAAGCCAAGGAGGAAATTTACTCCTTGGATAGTTGATGCCCATAATCATATGTGTGTCTGGCAGTTTATGGCTGCGAAATGTTCTCAACTTTATATTGGTGTGATAACATTTTTATCTTTTATTTATCTATTTGTCAAATTTTTAAGGTTTTATTTGGACATATATATATCCCAATAAATAATATATGTGAACTTTAAGTGGATTTGACCATTGATCATGTCGTTACAGATTCAATTGTTTTAGACCAATAGAACATCTTGCATACTGAATTGATCAAATGGCAAATATGATGGGTTTTTTCCTTTTTTATTTGGTGGGGTATCAGAATGTGTAAATAATGTCCTATGGTTTACATCTAGAAAATTAAGAATGAAAGAAAATGTCAATGGTTATAAGGAATATATAATGATGATTGTACATATGACCAAAATCTTGACATATAAGAAAATAAGAACATTTGTGATGTGTTCTTTAAAGAGATTCAATACTTGGTAGCAAATAGGATCAAGTTTCCATATGATTTTGCTCATGTTCTACATTTGAATGTGATACAAAATAATTAATATTAATTATTATTTGTTAGGAACCTATAAAGACAATATTAATTAGAACAAAAGATAAGATCTTCCTTTCTACACACTAATCAATATTTATAACATTATACATATTAATTGGTTTCTTTTTATATTAAAACTGTAGTTGTACTCTTTCAAATCTGTCTCTTTTATCTTATTGTAGCACAAAACAAGATCTACGATATAAAGCAATCAACTTTTTCAGCTTTACTTATCAAACTGAATACTTTTTTTCATTGTTTCTCATCTTTGAAGGCTTCATCAGTAGGTGGAATAAAAGAGACAAAGAGGAGCAGCTCATATGCATCTCAGCCAGCAGCACCACCAGCCAAGAAGCCTCGGTTCGAGTCTCGCTCTTCGTTCACCCCTTAAAGGTATGTGCCCATATCTTTTTTTTCATCAATATTTTTGAAAATTATTGTTCAATATTGAGTTTTTAAATAGGTGCGCAAGGAGAAGCTGGGAGATAGGTATTCATTCTTATTCATTTAAGGGGCCCCCTTTAACAGCGCTTGCACAAAAAAGCGCTGTTAAAGGCCCCCTTTAACAGCGCTTGTAAAGCGCTTTTAAAACCAGGCCCCCTTTAGCTGCGACGAGATAGACATCGCTTGTAAAATGCTATTAAAGACCTTATTTAAGCGCTGTTAAAGGTCCATTTTGTAGTAGTGAGATTAGCTAGGCTAATTATAAGTTGGATGTGATTAGAGTGATTGGCCAACTAAACGGCGTCCGAAAAATATAATAAAAATATCGGGACGACCGTGTCGACGAGAGAAACAGAACAAAGAAGACGGATCACAATTTCGATGACGAGAAACGAAATTAAAAATATAAAGGCCTCACAACAAAAGTGAAAGTCGTGACGTCTCATCAAATAAGGTCAAATCGTGGGAGAACGACCCGTGAAATGACGTTGTAAATCAACACCACAATTTTAATACTCTCAAAGAGGGTCACAACGACATATCACACCATAGAGTTCGGATACAGACAAAGTCTAAAATAAACACGTGCACGAACAAGTCTACGTGCACAAAAAGCGCACAAAGGATACGAGGTCCAAAAGCGATAGTAATCCCAAGTTGGGCACACGTCGGGGGTGGTTTGCTAAGGATGCAACCAAGGTGCTATGGCCCTATCAAAGCAACGACACGACTCACATACCAAGCAAAAAACTAATCAGATACTCGAAATTGCTATACGCACAACCGTATGACGAATAGCGAGTACCGGCCGTTACATCCTACCCACCTTAGGATAAAGTCCGTCCTCTGACTTTCTAACATATATAGTCGCTCTAGTAACTACCCCAATCATATCACATTATAATTTAAACCAGGTATAGTCATTACAAGCGCTTATATATGCACTAGGTGGTCAAACATTAACACTACTAACATGTATTTATTCACGCACATTATACTCTTATACCTATCATAGCCAGTCAAATTCATACACATATTTCAATCATTCATATAGTCACATACATCCTTATATAACTATTAAACACTTATTACATACCATGGTACACATACTCACAACCAATTAAATAATTCACACCAGCAATTACCATCGTAATACTCCACGTATAGATAACTACCTATGCACAAAACAAACATGGGTATACTACTCCCTAATATCTCCTAGTATACATTCAATACCAAACACACCAACACATATAATCACACCATACCATTATTAAATCAGGTTTACTATATCTAACATACATTCACCATTACTACAATTTCGCAAATATATAGTTATTCAAATGCACGTAGATGCTTCACCAAATAATCACATCACATACAGTCCTATAACTATATTCAAGACTCATCACACGTACCATAATTATAAATACCTACAACTAAGCACATACTTACCCGTGCATGGTGCACACCCACACATGCTAATATAACATTCCTTCATACCACTATAGGCTCAGCACATCTACACACTTAGTTTAGCTAGCACATATATATATATTCACACAGGCAAGTCCTTAGTAAATAACTATACCAAAAGACTAACACCTATAACTATATACTGGTATAGCGACCCACAATCATGTGCATAACACAACCAAGTACAAACAATCCTATCACTATACATACATCATCCATCGCTATATTTATGGTACTACACGCAAACCACAGACATACGTAACAATATACTTAGAGTATACCAACTCAAGCTTGAGTGAGACTCAAAACACATATCAGAATACTCTATATACGTAACAGGGTATCTATACCTATACCAATACCACTCCAATGTATACACATCTACCAACATAACCATATACATACCATAATATCCATTACACTTAATATTTAGTCAGGTAACACCCACGTAGTTCAATCACTTTATATAATATTACAGACATCTGCACACGTATAATTATAATACCCTCCCTAATACATGCATTCACCGTATAGTCACACACATGTAACACATATATTAACACCATAGCCATGTACCTATAATTAGTACACTACTACATATACATATACATGCATAGTCACGACATACAATAATCGTGTTTACCTCACGGTATACACGCACACGCATAACGCCCCGTCAAAGCAAGCAATATTAACAAAACTATATTCCTATTACCATACGTATATCACATTTCCTCACGCAGCAAATACACAACTACTTACGTCTAAGCACAATACATATTTATGTACGAGCACACGCTCACACGTACTAACATATAGGTCATACAATAGGCCTACTCACTTAACTATAAGTACACCTATTATCATTACACCTAGCATACACATAACTTTGCCAACATATTATTTCAACCATTATAAGTATCTCCAACTACATACACCCCATTAGATATTCCAACACTGATCCTTATATACACAGAAGTCCCTAGAGTGGTATAGCCATACACACACACATATCTATAAATACCATCACACATACAACTTCACACTTATATCACGAATAACATTGATTATACATACATAATACAAGAGTCAATTATTAATATCCTAAGGGTAGCACTCTCATACGGGTCCACACACTCTACCTATATGCATACGCTACAACGTCATAACAACTTATACTAATGGGCCCACCAAACTAAACTAAGGTTGACACAGGCAACGACGAGCACTAATGGCCAAACAACAGGAAGGAAACCGAAGCCAAAGCGTAACGAAGGAAAGATCGAAAAGCACGAGTTCAGCTAGGACGAAGATAAGGAGCCAGATCGGTTAGGTGAATCAGGGGTATAATTGTGAATGTTTAGGTGGGAAAAGAAAGATGTAATGATACTCTCGTATGCTACCGGAAATAGGACGTAAATGTTATAAGTTAAAACACTAAAAGTATAAAACGGTCATACTTGAAAAGTTGGAGTTCCCTTTTGCATAAGAAAATATTTAGGAGTTGGTAAAATAAGTTGTTGAATTAAACTTGTGTAGTTTATATATAGTAGAGGAGAAAATGGTATTTTGAAATTTCAAAATGTCATTACATAAAGAAATTAAGATATTTACGCGAGTGTGGAAGACATAGGTTAGTAAATATGATAAGATAATAATTTTAAAGATTTCAGCGAAAAATTTCGAAATTCGGAAATGTATGGAGTCTTGAATGTACGTTGAATGTTTTCAAATAACTTAATCCGGTAAAGAAATTTAAAATAGATAACATTGAAAATATTCATCGAATGGGCAAGATAGTAATGGAGAAGTTTCAACGATCGACTATGGTGTCATGTGGATTCACGTGATTCGAAAGGAAGGAAGTGAATCAAATAAAACGTAGATATGAAGGGAAAATAATTTAGTGAAACTGCTATGATGGAGTTCTACGGTCGATAACACGAATGTGTAATGATCAGGAACAAATGATGGAAGCAGGGTTCAAATTACCGGGTCGACTGAAGACCAAAAGAAACTTATCATTAAGGCTTTCTAATATTCTAGAATATATTAGAGACCTCAGGGAAAGATCTTAAGAGAATCAAGACCATGTTCTGTTGGGCCCGAAATGGAAGAACCCAAGCGAACGACTAAAGAATTTCTAGAAGTCTAATATGGTCAGAGCTAGGCAAGAACCACTAAGGTAACTCCTAAGACGATTATAACAATTTCTAGCAAGGATTCTAGCTAACAATCAGGGACCTCTACCTAGCAAGCCCAGACGTCTGACTAAGTCTTACTATATTCCTGATCTAATAGATTCCCTACTAAGCTGAGACAGATGTTCGGGCAAAACGTCTACCAGCCACCTAAGACCTAGGAACGATAAAAATTAGACTCAAGGCTTATTATTTGGATGTTTTAATTTATTTAATGGACATTCTATTCTTATTATCGTTGTTCCGATAATTCGCAGTTGCAGTGGACCTGCATGGGCCACCAACAAAACCTGTCACGCCCCGCTTCCCTAAAATGGAGGCGAGACGTAAGAGGTCCACTCAGACTTGGAGCTGTGAGGCTCCAGTCTGTAAAGCGTCTGGATTTAAACCGAGTAGAGGTCCCTGTAAGTGCGATACGGAACAAAAATAATAATAAAGAAAGAGACATAAAATAACCAATCTCAGAATGTCCAAAATAAATTTCAACATCCCAGAATAGCCACCAGGCTAAAATTAAAGAGTCTAAAAGGCCCCAGCATGGCCAACAAAAGTAAACAACATACAGAAAGAAAGGTGCTACTCACCGACAACCTAACAACAGACTAAGCAAAAGTAACGACGAATGAAAACTCTACGATTGGTCGCCGGTGTCCTCGTACTCCACGTCAGCTGTGGACCCAGGCTCAATGTCCACGAACTCCTCGTCCTTAGCAACGGACTCTGGCTCAGCAACTAACATGCGACACCCAAAGAGACGAAGGCGCATGTCAGCAAAGTCTACATAGACTTTGTGCAAGGAAACTAAAGGAAAGTAAAGCAATCTAGCAGTTCTAAAAATTTGCAATGACAGGGCATTTTACAGAATGGATGCAACAATTAAATAAATGCGACAAGTATGACATGGTAGCAAATTTAACAAGGCACAAGTACATCATGGCATGGGTAGCAGAGCTACTAAACAATCACATGGATTTCACAAGTCAAGTAAACATGTCGTGCACAGAGATTACGCCTTTTGGCTAGAGTGGCTGTACGGGCCAACTCCTAAGCTCAAGTGATCGCTTATCCATACCCCTCCACGTGTATCGGGCATTGGGTTTTGACCAACACATGTAGCCCGCTTCTGGATCACGAGCCAGTAAGTGTATTTGGCATAGGGTTGTGCCTGCAACGCAGGTGCCTAGCCAGAACAAGGATGTACAAGTATAGTAGCGTGTGCTACGAATGCGACACTCAAACATGGATGACATGGCATAGCAAGTTTTAATTTAAATGCGTACAGATAAGGAATTTAAACATGGCAGTTACAAATGCATGGATGACATGGCAGTATAAACAAAACAAGTAGAAAGGGGTTGGATCTAGCTTCGTTATCAAGCTAGATAAAGTGAGGTGACGGATCTAGTTTTGTTGTCAAACTAGATCAAATAGGCGTCTAGGCAGCTATCATTTTACTGCCTAGTCTCTTTTACGCTACGGTACAAAAGTGGCCTAAAACATGGCCTAAACAAGCAACGGGCAAGTTTCACTTGCCTGGAATAACCAAGTCACGATCCTGCTTAATCAGTCCGAGTCTACCTATGTGTTCAAAACGCAGTCCAGCCTACAGTCCCAATTTTATTATCTTGATTAGTGAGTTACAAAATAATCGGAAACTATGATTTTTAAGTTGATTAACAGGCAAGTTGGGATTCCTACGGAATGGGACTTACCTCAACACGACGCGAGAGCTACTCTGACGTCGGGTAGCGACGTCAGGGGTTGAATTTTGGCAATGTGAACGGTAACGGTGTCGGCTCGGGAAAGGTAACGAGTCACGAAGAAGGACGTACTACATTTGCGCCATTAGGTTAACATCCAAAAGAATTATTAACAAAAAAAATAATACTATATCACTACATTGTTCTTGTTCGCTGCTTATATATAATCTAATATATGTATCAAATCGTATTATACCCATGTGATGACATTATAACACAATATGGTCTTATAATACATATAACTTGCGACACTTAAATTTTAGCTTAACATAACACATATATATAACATTCTGATTATGTTAAAGTTCACCGATTCCATTAAAACTTACGTTTTCCAGTTCTTAACGCAAGTGTGTTGCAAACAGAGGAGGGAGGCCATGGCGTCATCGAGGGCGAAGATCAGGGTGATGGTTGCCAGCGGCGGGGTGTCGAACAGGGCAGAGCGAGCGTCTGAAACAGGGAGAGGCGACTGCGGCAATGTCAGGGGGTGTTTGGCCTAGCAGGTGGAGATGGGGATTGGCAGGTGGCGTGCACGGGGTGTGGTGGCCGGAAGCAAGGGGATAGGAGGGGATGCGATTGTACCGTTGGTGGCCGGCGGTGTTTGGGTGATGATAGCCGAATATTGATGAGATGTGGGGGAGTCGGAGCAATGGGCGACGGAAGCTGAGTGGTGGCCGCGTAGAGACTTGGCCGGCGGACTGAGGATGGGGTCGCCGGCGATCGAAGGATGGTGGCCGGAGGGAACTCGAGGGAGAGGGAGGGAGAACGGGTCGAAGAGCGCCTGGGGGTTGTTTCGCATGAAGGATAATAGGTGGAGGGGGTTGTGCTTTGTGTAGGGAGGATAGGAGGAGGCGCGTGGTGGTTGGGCTGGCTGGAGATGGTTGCGGGTCTGGCAGAGATGGACGGAAGTAGCACTGGCGAGGGGAGCTGCTCCTGGAGATGATGGCGGCTGACATGAGGAGGATTGCGGCATATGTGGAAGAGGAGTTCCGATGGGTGGTGGCCGTGGAGATCCGTCGGAGGTGGATGGCATGGTGGCCGTGTGTTCCTAGGATGTTGACGGCAGCTGGGTAGAGATTTGCCTAGGGTGCATGTGAGGGGAAAAGAAATGTTAGGTTTTTGCTAAATAGATTTACAAGTGGGGTAGATTTATGTGCTAGGAGAGAGAGGATGTGAGTGGGAGGGGGTGCGCTTAGGGTAATATAGGGTGGTGATTAGCTAGGAACAATTTAACACATGTATGAAATCCCAAATAGGTTGATTAAGGTTTTAAATTAGAGATTAGCTACGCTAATTATAAGTTGGATGTGATTAGAGTGATTGGCCAACTAAACGGCGTCCGAAAAATATAATAAAAATAACGGGACGACCGTGTCGACGAGAGAAACAGAACAAAGAAGACGGATCACAATTTCGACGACGAGAAACGAAATTAAAAATATAAAGGCCTCACAACAAAAGTGAAAGTCGTGACGTCTCATCAAATAAGGTCAAATCGTGGGAGAATGACCTGTGAAATGACGTTGCAAATCAACACCACAATTTTAATACTCTCAGAGAGGGTCACAATGACATATCACACCATAGGATTCGGATACAGACAAAGTCTAAAATTAACACGTGCGCGAACAAGTCTATGTGCACAAAAAGCGCACAAAGGATACGGGGTCCAAAAGCGACAGTAATCTCAAGTTGGGCACACGTCGGGGGTGGCTTGCTAAGGATGCAACCAAGGTGCTACGGCCCTATTAAAGCAACGACACGACTCACATACCAAGCACAAAACTAATCATATACTCGAAATTGCTATATGCACAGCCGTATGACGAATAGCGAGTACCGGCTGTTACAGGTTACGTTAATCTCTCCATCTAATTACTTTTCATATTGACTCTTGGGGATATTATATTGTTGTCATCTGCCCAATTTAAACTTTATGAGGGTACATATTCCAAACTGTGCTACCCATGTGATACAAGTGCACCGATTCCTTTCTCGAGAGAATCTAAACATTACACACATTACCCTACAACGGGATGGGCCCAACACAACCAAATTTTAACTGGTTAAGAATTTGCTGCAGGTAACTTGAATATGAATTAAGTTTAGTGTTAAGAATTTGCATATAACGCCATGAAAGACCTGAACAAGTTACAATCTATTTTTGTCAGCATTACATCTTTGTAAACATGGATGAATTTGGTATCCTCATATTTATAAATTTGAAAATCCCCTAGCACATTGCTCATAAGGAGTTTCCGATTAACTTCCTACATGCCAAGGAATTGTGATGCGGCTAGAGTTAAACTCGGCTGGTAGACTTACTAGAAAAATTATTATTGTGATGTTGCTCATCGCTAACCAAAGGGACACCAGAAGGATAACCTCACCGCATTGTTGAAGCTTGGAAGATGACCAGTGGATGTGGAGATGGCCAGATTATTATGCCATAAAAAGATGATGGAGAGGAGAAGTGCAGGGGAAAAAATAAGATTGGCCCCATATCGTGCTTATGAAAGTGAAGTTTTTGTACATTTGACCATGCTGTAAGAAACCTCTCTGGTCATCTAGGCACTGCAATATATAGATTCTGTAGACTTAGATCTACCTAAAAGGGGGACAAATCATTTTTAAAAATATTTTGAAGGACTAAGTTGCCCAGAATGCCTACTGCAACTTAAATTGGGTAGGAACTTCATTCTTTTATTTCTCCAGTTTTATAGCACCCATCTGTCTGATCCTGTTGTCAACTCAATTCCATCTACATCAGGTATATTGACTTAAAATTACCATTAAGTATACAATTATTCAACAATCATCACTAGCAAGTAATAAATAAGCTCAAGCTCAATATGTCAACTCAGATGCACATGGTAAGTTTGGAGAATCATAGAAGTTGACAGACATCTAACTAGAACCAAATAAAAAGAATACAGAAATAAATTCAATACTTAGATCGGATAGCTTGAGCGGCAGGCCTATTAACAGCACAGGGCAGACTTACGCATGATACCACCCTTAACATGATATTGGTGTTTTATTGTAATTCTAACATGGTTCTTCTATTATTATTGAGATTGGGCAACTCTATGAGCTTCCTAATTATACTCAAATAATTGTGATACCTGTTGCAGACTTGGTTTTTATTCCGTTGAGATGTTATGGCTAGCGACAGAATCAGTTACACCTAACCACATAAAGCGAATGCAGCAAAGCAGTAGCAGAAGATGCAACAACTCCTTATTTGAGTATGTTGAGATACAACTGATAACAGATTATGAGTTTAATGGTTATAGCATGCCTAATGATACAAGCTCTGCAAATGTCAAAAGTAATGCATACAAAATTTCTTAAACTGAAGAAAATCTTACTTCCTTTTTAGAATGATACGGTACAGCACGCCTGTGCTGATAATATTTAGGTTCTTCAGTATCTGATATGCATGGGCATCCACGTATGCAAAGATGTAATACTGGCAAAAACAGATTGTAACTTCTTCATGGATTTCATGGCGTTATATGCAAATTCTTAACACTAAACTTAATTAATATTCAAGTTATAAGTAATTACCTGCAGCAAATTCTTAACCAGGTAAAGCAATCCAGGAATTGGATAAACACTAACTTCATCGAATGATGTACTCAACCTGAAAATATAAAAGTTGGAAAGTATGGCATGAAAACCTTTCGTTGACCTTTTCAAGCAAAAAACAGTTGGGTCATTCTGTGTTCTGAATATAAAAGAATTCTAGGTTCCATCTAAAGCTCTAGATGATGTAGGTATGCATGAGCTTTGTATTTATTAGGAACCTTTGAAAACATCTGAAAACCCTTTCATTTACATCATTTGAATCAATAAGATGTCACGGATTCATCTAACGTGCCTTGCCAAAAAGCAAATGTCCTCAACATGGAGGATTAAAATTACATGTGTACATCTTACTTGTTATTTTCTGTGATACCTTCCCTCTTCCATATCCTGGCAAGGGCTACAAGTGACAGTGCACATTTTAAGGCATCCACCTAATGTGAAGGGATAAAAATGCATATGGTTATATGCAATACAACATAGACATTTAAGTTCACGATTAAAGATTAAGATTGGAATTTATTTTGTATCATGACGGCATGGATTGTTCTGGAGAGTACAGAATTGTCAATTCAAAAGAACTGGGGAAACTAAAGGCTGTGGAACTAGAAGAAGCCACACTCAATTGGCATTTTTCTTACCGAAAAGTTTGCTGTCGTCACACTATATTCGTACTTTCCATCTCTTTTGGACCATACGATCAGAATTCAGAATTAAATGTGAACTCGTTAGTAATGTCAATGCTAGTGTAACAATCGACCTGCTGTAAAGGACACAAAAATTAACCTAATTGGCCAAGCCTAAGCTTAAACTGACAAGTTAATTCATTAACGAAATAAGTTTAACAATATTATATTATGATCAAGTCCCAATATCATGGTTATAGGGATATGTTTGTGTATCATAGCATGAAGAGACATAATATGGATGTCACAACTCAGAGAAGGGTCGATGGCCTATATTTAATTTCATAGTATATCTGAGCCTATGCCTTTTGGGACCATTGATAATAACATGCATATTACTAGGCTAATGTGTGATCAAAGGCATGGAAAAGCATCAATGGTACACTAATTAACATAATAATAAGCATTATGGTTATAATAGTTTCCATAACCCAAATAAGCAATCATCCAACAAAGCGTATAAACCAACAAAAGTATGGCACACGTCATTTTACCTAAGGCATTTCCCTAGTCAAGCAATAGGATTAATCATCAATGCAAAGTACATAGCCCAAAAATAACTTATAGATTAAAATACCCAGGAGGTAATGTTAGGCCAAACCATCAAAGGGTAATATCATCAAAATTCATTACAGCCCCAAGCTACGGGTGTCAACTTAAGGCAACATCCTAAATAAGTTGAACCCGAATCACAAAAGATGCAACAAACAAAAACAGAGGCAACAGCTGTTGTAAAAGCAAAACAATAAGCTGCCAGGAGTGTAACAGGACAAATACCTCAGAGGCAAAACAGTAAGATGTAAGAAGAGCAGTAGAGACCAAAATAACAAGCCGAAAGAGCAGCGGATGCAAATAAGCAAACTGCAAGAGTAGCAGAGGCTAAACAACAAGTCATAAGAGCAATAGAGACAAACTAGCCCCATAAAACACAACCAACGTCCCAACAATAAGTAAAGTAAGGGAAACAACTGAAATAGCTGAACCAAACCCCCAAACCAGAGAAACATAGACTGCATAGACCAGAATATAGGCAAGAATCCCGCAAATGGCCACAATTGAAACCCCAAACAGTTCAAAATAGATAGTGTGGGGCAGAAATTATGAGTGCCATACAAGTGGTCCCCTTGTTTGCTAACTTATCTCCTTCTATTGACTTTTTTATGTTACATCCCATGCTGATATTAGATATCGATTATTTTTACATTATAGCATACAGTAGTTTTCAATAACTAGCACACATATTGCACCATTCAAATAAAAATGATATTCGCATATCAATATAGTTATATGATACGTCTGTTAATTTTACCAATTTATTTCCAAATCTAATCACCAAGCGTAGCTTCCAGCACAATAATCATTATTAATTATTGGCACTTGCATTGTCATCTAACCTTACATACAGAACATATAAGCACAACAGAAAGGAAGAAATTTAAATTTTGCCCAAAAATTATAGCAAGATATCAAGAGGGACATGGTAGGTAGAATACAAAAGGCATATATCCTTGTGTCATCATATGTGACCAAAAGTATAAGAATTTTATGAAGCGAAAGGGCACTGCAAAAGGCTTATGTATGCTTCCATCTTCCCAGAATGAGCAGCGAATTTTAGAAGGTAATGCTTTGTGCGTGTGCTATCCTATTTTATTTTCTTTCTGAAAAATGAAAGACGTCCAAGCATTCGAATCAAAATGTCTACCATGTCCTAGATAAAAAATTTCGTTTTTATAGTTGTACATAAGCATAAGGCATAAGTTTATCAACAAAAACTTCATTTTTTGTAACAATTAATGCATTGTCTAAAGTAGAAGAAAGACAAAGTTGACAAGAATCGGCAATCATATATTAATCTGAACTGGAACAAAACCAAACCCAGATTCGTTGAAATTATGCATTGAATCAAAATGAAAATTATCTAAGTTTTATAATAGATGCACTAGTGAATTTTATAATTGTCTTTTATACACCGGTTAGATGTAAAAGGATATCCTTTTGTGCTATATAAAAAACCCAGGTTTGGGATGAGGGTTAATATGATGATGATAAAGAAGCTAGTTACCTTCAAATGTCTGAATCTCCATGCCAATGACTACCCGACCGCTGGTTACAATCTCCCCCTCCAGCAAATTCCATAAAAGAATCAAACTACCAAAGAAATTAAAACCACAAAATCAAATACCAATAGTAATCACCTCGGCTTCGGGCAAAATGGCCGCTTCATCGTGGGCATAATCCATAATCACTAGGGCTCCACTTCTCCCCTTCTGGCCATTGACAGCCTCAGGCGGAGGCCGATGAGGAAGGATGAGGGTAGGCGAAGGGGATGCCAAACTGAGAGGTGAAGATCGCTGAGATTTGGGCCATGGCGGAGGCGTCGGGCTCCTTGGGGCTTTTACCTCGGGGTACGACGCGTTGATATCTTGAGGGCATTTCGAGTGGAATGAATGTAGAAGCGATTCAGTGATGCTATCGCACGCCGCATCATCGGTTTCGTGATCAATTCTAGGTCTTCCGCCGTCTTCTTGTTGATGTTGTTGTTGTTGATGCTGGTGCTGATGTTCTTCCTCTTCCTCTTCCTCTTCCTCTTCATTGTACATTGACATGAGGTCGATTCCCTCCGTCTTAGATGTCATTTGAGCTCGATAGACTGAGTATTGCAGGTGATTCTTTGCATTTTCGTCAGGAAATTGACAACAGTCCGGAGGGAAAGCCAGAGGGCGATGAGGGTTGATTAGGGTGTGGCTCTCGCGAAAAAAAGACGAATGGATACTCATTAGGGGAGTTGGATCAATTCCAAAACAAATCACTATACTTAAAAAAAGCTATTACTGTTATGAATAGGCCCATGAGGCCCATTGGGTATCCAGCCCACTATTGAAAGCTATAAATATGAGGGTAGGGGGCTCTTAACCCTCTACACCTATTTCCCTACTTTTCCCTTCACAACACGTTATCAGCACGATCACGCTCGTTGGAGGAGACGACGGCTCGCGAGGAAGGAGATCCATCAATCGCTCAAATTCAATAAGATTGTAATCTTCTCAACGGGGAGCGAACAGGGCATCCTTCACCAACCGTCGACTAGATTCCCTTGTCGAATATAGAGGTAAAAATCAAAACTTTTTAGATCTAAACTTGCGTTTCACGTTAGATCTGCATGTTTTAGGATCAAAAAGTTTACAAACACGGTAAAAATCACTTTTTTTATTTAGATCCGCATGCCTAAAAACAATAAAAATCAGTTTTTAGAGATCTAAATGCTTCAAAAATCCGGTTTTTTACCCCCGACCTTGATCCATACCCCGCACGCCCGAAGGGCGAAACGGCGGCGCTTCACAAGCGCCGCCGGCGGCGAAAACGCCCCGGCCATAGGCCGCGGCCTGCAGCCGCGGCCTCAGGCTGCGGACCTGTGCCGCGGCCTGCCACCGCCTTACGTGGCCAGCCGTCGCGGCGGTGCGCCGCGGGCCCCCTTAGGGTTTTTCGGAAACCCTAACCCTAAACGGGCCAATTTTTCGGGGGAGGCCCAAATTAACCCTAATGGGTTGTTTTCATGGCCCAAAAGCCTGAAAATTAGCCCATTTACAAAAATAATTTTTCTTTTTTATTTTTGGCCCTAAAAGCCCAAAATAATTAAAGAAACTTTATAAAAAGGGTTTAAATCGGTAAACAAAACATTAAAAATATGGATCAAAGGTAAAAAGTTTTTCAAAAATAATTTTTTAGCACGTCACACACTTTTTAGATTATTTAATTAATCTTTACATGCCTTTTATATGATTATCTGCGTGGTTGTATATTTTCCATATATTATCTGCGTGGATGTGCATTTAGGTTATGTTTTTAGGGATCAGCCAGGTTTCCGACACTTTCAATTTCCAGCCATTTTTTCTTTTTTTGAGAGAAACTTGTAAGTGAGGATATAAATGTAAAAAGAAGACCGGCGGACACCAAAAAGGAGCTGAAGGCATATGCACAAAGATGAAAGGGGATTCTCTCTGAAGTTTTCGAGTTGTACTTATTCTTTCATGCAACTTTTGATGTAATTTCGGACTTTCTTTTTCCTTTTGGTGTCGGCTGGCTGATCCCCATAGTCCTAAGTTATTTTTTTCATTGCTTATACATTAACTGCGTGGATGTTAACTAATTTCATATCATGTTAATATTACAATGAAACAGTCAAAAAGCATGCGTGGATGTTAATCCTTTTTAATTATTCAAGTTATGACACAGTCAAAAAGCATGTGTGGATGTTAATCCTTTTTAATTATTCACGTTATGAAACCGTCAAAAAGCATGCATGGATGTTAAATTTCCTTTAATAAATTCATGTTATGACAAATGCTTAAATTACATGTGTGGATGTCTATTTTTACTCAGTTTAATGATCCATGCTGTTTTTATATTGCTAGATCATTCAATGGCCAGACTTGCGAATGTCGACTTTTCGGTCCTGAAGGCCGATGGGTAAAACTACCTGAGTTGGCAGTTGGACCTGAAGTTCCATCTGCGCTCTCATGGTTTTAGTCTCACACCGACTGAGAAGGCAACAATAAGTACTGCCTCAGCCGACAAGGATGCTTCAAAAGAAGCACCTCATACATAGGAAGTTTCTGATATACTAAAGGAGAAAGCCATTATCTATGTCAGGAAACATTTAGACTCGACCCTGAAGGACGAGTACCTTACTGTAGAGGATCCTTACGAGCTGTGGGACGCACTCGAGGAGAGGTACATGCATCAGAGAGATGTCATACTCTCCCGTGCGCAGTACGAGTGGACTCACCTCCGCATACAGGATTACAAATACGTAGCGGAGTACAACTCAGCACTCTTCTGTATCATCTCACGCCTAAAGTTGTGTGGTGAAACGGTGACGGAGAAAATTTTTCTGGAAAAGACGTTCACGTCTTTCCACGAGAAGGACATGATCCTTATGCAACAATACCATGAGAGGAAGTTCATGAAGTACTCTGATCTGCTTTCATGCCTCCTTATGGCTGAACAGAACAGTGACCTGTTGGTTGCCACTCACAACCTGCACCTTCCTAGCTTCGCTCCACTGCCACCTCCTGCAGAGGCATACTTCCAGTCTTCACAGAAGAAGAAGATGGACAAAAAGGCAAAATTCCAGAAATGGAAAGAACAAAAGCAGCGGAAGAAGGCCACTCCCCCAGCTCCTCCTCAGAACCAGAAGTTCGTGGAAAAGAAGCAAAAGAGGATATCCAACAAAGGTGGCACTCCCAAGAAAGACTGGGAGGATAAGTGCTCCAAATGTGAAATGACGAGCCACTGGTCCAGAATCTGCCGCCCCCAGAAACACCTCCAGGACCTCTACCAGGCAAGCCTCAAGCCTCGAGCTGAGACAAACCTGATTGAGAGCGCAGCTTTGCCAGAGACCTCATGGACTCCTGAAGATTTCATGGGAGATGACACTCTCTATTTATAGACCATTTTTTAGGGTTTTTCTCATATTAGTCCCTTAAATTATGTGTATTTTGATATTAGTCCCTTAAAGGGACTATTTAGGTTAACGTTAAACATTTAAGGGACTAAATTCAAATTACAAAGATTTAAGGGACTAATATCAAAATACACATAATTTAAGGGACTAATATGAGAAAAACCCTTTTTTATGCTAGCAATGTATCTTCCTTTTCTACATAGTACCTAGTTTTTATTTCCATGTCAAAACATTTCGTTTGAGCATTTTTAAATGAAAGTAGATCTTTTCTTTTTCATATTATTTATTGCTTGAACGTCTTTCTTTTATATAGATATGGAATCAAAATGCCTAGTGGACAGTGCATCGACGCACTCGATCCTTCAAAATATAGACTACTTCACGAGCATAAGTAGCTACTCTGGTCCACTGAGAACAATCTCAGGACCAGCTAACATAATCGAAGGATCAGGAGAAGCAATCATATTGCTCCCTGGTAACACACAAATCACACTTAAAAATGTGTTATACTCTCCTAAATCTATCCGAAACCTCCTAAGCTTTAAAGATATCTGTTTAAACGGATATCACTTAGAGACGGTCGAGGAAGATAAAAGGGAATACTTGCTTGTAACGTCTCTTACAAATGGTTCAAAAACCATTGTGGAACGTTTCAAGGGACTCCCCTCGGGACACTACCAAACAAGTATACAAACTCCAGAAACATCCATGGCGGACCACCTACAGTGCCCCCAAACACCAGAATTCCAACTCTGGCACAGTAGACTGGGACACCCTGGATCTGTTATGATGTACCGCATCATAAAAAGCTCCATGGGTATAGACTTGAAGAACCTGAAGATTCTTCAAAAAGGAAAATTCCCATGTCCACCCTGTTACAAGGGTAAACTGATTACGAGACCCTCTCCACTGAAAGTGGACGTAGAGTCTCCAAGCTTGCTGGAAAGAATCCACGGAGACATTTGTGGGCCGATACACCCATCAAGTGGTCCGTTCAGGTACTTTATGGTCCTGATAGACACATCTACTAAGTGGTCACATGTGTGTCTACTGTCCACCCGCAACCTCGCACTGTCTAAGCTTTTAGCTCAGATAATCAGGTTGCGGGCCCACTTCCCCGACTACAAGATAAAGAAACTTCGTCTGGACAATGCGGGGGAGTTTACATCACAAGTCTTTCTAGACTACTGCCAAGCACATGGAATTGAAGTCGAACATCCTGTAGCACATGTTCACACCCAAAATGGATTAGCAGAATCTCTAATTAAGAGACTGCAATGGATTGCTTGTCCATTATTACTTCAATCCCAGATGCCAGTGAACGCGTGGTGTCATGCAATTTTGCATGTTGCATCTTTAATAAAATTAAGACCTTCTGGAGGTCAGTTATCTTCTCCAATGCAACTAGCACTTGGAGCCCCACCAATTGTCTCACACTTGAGAATATTTGGTTGTGCAGTATACGTTCCCATAGCACCACCACAAAGGACAAAGATGGGTCCACAACGTCGCCTAGGCATTTATGTTGGGTTTGACACCCCCTCCATAATTAGATTCCTAGAACCCCTTACGGGAGACGTTTTCAAGGCACGTCTAGAAGACTGTGAATTCGATGAAACATCATTTTCATGACTAGGCTCACAGACAAAGAAGCCCGAAGCTTCAAAATGTATCACTTGGGATACAAAGACATTATGTCACTTTGATCCGCCCACAAGCCAGTGTGAGGAGGAGGTCCTGAAGATTCTCCACATCCAAAACACTGTCCATCTCTTGCCGGACAAATTTACTGACAACCAGAAGATTGTCAAATCACACGTCCCTACTGCTAACACTCCAGCTAGGATTGACATACCGCAAAATGGATGCAATCTGCCTGCAGTAGAAATGGTTGGACCTCTCAAAAAGAGAGGGCGACCACTTGGATCCAAGGACCAAGTCCCTCGAAAGAGTAGGACCCTTGGCAATGGTAAACAAATACCACCACATGATGCTACTATAAGCCCTGCTACCCCATCTCTCCCAAACTCTCATGAAGAGGAAAAACCGGGAGAGAATGAAGTCTCGATACACTATGTACGAACTGGGGAGTATTGGGACAGAAAGAGCATAACCATAGATGACACATTTGCGTGTAACATTGCCATCAACGTTGCATACTGCGACGATGATATTGAACCATGCTCTCTGACAGAATGTCAAAGCAGAGATGATTGGCCAAAGTGGAAAGCTGCAATAGGAGTGGAGTTGGATTCACTCACCAAACGCAAGGTCTTCGGACCCATAGTCCAAACACCAAAAGGTGTAAAACCTGTGGGTTATAAATGGGTATTTCTTAGAAAACGAAATGAACAGAATGAGATCGTTCGCTACAAAGCAAGGCTTGTAGCGCAGGGTTTTACCCAACATCCAAGGGTGGATTTTGAAGCTACATACTCCCCGGTCATAGACGCGATCACCTTCCGATTCCTCATTGGCTTAACAGCCCAAGAGGGTTTAGATATGCAACTTATGGATGTGGTTACTGCATACCTATATGGCAACCTAGACCGAGACATCTATATGAGATTGCCTGACGGTTATTCTTTGCCTGCATCACTAAAAGAGAGAGAACGTGACATCTACTCAGTGAAACTGCAAAGATAAGTATATGGTCTAAAACAATCTGGAAGGATGTGGTATAACAGACTGAGCGATTTCCTTGTAAAACAAGGATTCACAAACGACCCAGTCTGTCCTTGCATCTTTATAAGAGCAAATGCAAAAGGATTTGTAATCATAGCCTTCTATGTGGACGACTTGAACCTCACGGATCTCCTGAAGAGATTGCAGAGATTTCTAGAAGCTTGACAGAAACCTTCGAGATGAAAGACCTCGGAAAGTCAAAATTCTGTTTAGGTCTTCAAATAGAGCATCTTAATGATGGGATCTTGTTACATCAGTCGACTTACACATCGAACTTATTGAAAAAGTTTCAGATGGATAAGTGCCACCCCCTCAGCACTCCAATGGTCGTCAGATCATTGGATGTACATAAAGACCCCTTCCGGCCGCTGGAAGAGAGGGAGGAAGTACTAGGCCCCGAAGTGCCTTATCTAAGTGCTATCGGTGCACTCCTTTACCTGGCTAACTGCACTCGCCCTGACATAGCATTTGCAGTATACTTACTAGCCAGATATAGTGCTGCACCTACACAGCGGCACTGGGCCGGAGTTAAGCATCTTCTACGCTACCTCCAAGGGTCTATAGACTTAGGTCTATTCTACAAGGAAAGGGACATCAACTGGTTAAGTTAGTTATGCTGATGCAGGATACAGGTCCGATCCTCATACAGAGAAGTCTCAGACAGGATACATGTTTACTTATTGTCACGCCCCGCTTCCCTGAAATGGAGGTGAGACGTGAGAAGGTCCGCTCAAGCGTGGAGCTGTGAAGCTGCACGCCTAATAAGCGTCGATTTAGTATAAGCAGGTCCCTGTAACGCAAATGGAACAACAACAATAATAATAATAAAATGAGACGGATATGAAATACCAATCCCAAAGTTTGTCCACAAAATATTCAGCATCACAGAAAAAGCCACCAGGCTAAATAGAAAGAGTCTAAAGGCCTAGAACAAGGCCAAACAAGGCACAAACACAAACAGAGTATCAAACTAGGTGCCACGCACCGACAACCTAAGCAGTCTAACAAAAACCAGACATAGACACTAAGACTGATCTCCAGTGTCTACGAAGTCCTCGATCAATGCGGGTTCTGACTCAGCGTCAGCGAACACCGCGTCCACAGCAAGTATCTCAGGCTCGGGCTCTAACATGTGTCACCCAAAAGAGAAAAGGGGCACATGTCAGCAAGTCGAAAGACTTGGGTAAGGAAACTGAAAGAAAGGTAAACTAACAACCTAGCAGTTAAAGTATGGTGCATGGCAAGTAAGGTAGGGTGGTAACAAGTAAAGTAAAGTACAAGTAGCAAGTGGTAGTTGTGACATGTAATGTCAAGTAACAAGTACAAGTACAAGGGATCACCCACACATGGATGCCCTATTGCCCGCAGGCTGTATTCATGTCCAAGGGATCACTCAGAGAGTGCCCTATTGCCCGCAGGCTGTGTTGAGCTCGTTTTCTGGACCACGAGCCAGAATTGTGATTGGCCTAGGGTTGTGCCCGTAGAACGGGTGCCTAACCGGAACAAATAGTACAAGTATGTAGCGAAGCTACGCAATCACGATGAGTGTTCAAGCATGCAATGACATGAGCAGATATTCGCGTACCGTTAATTGAAATTAAACGTGACAGGCAAAATACAATGACATGAACATATTCGCGTAACGTTAATTTAAATTAAACATGGCAGTTAAAATGCAATAGCAGTTAAGGATTCATGGATGACATGAGCAGTTAATACGCGTACCGTTAAGGGAAAGTAAACGTGACATACAAGCATGATGAAGGTGACGGACCAAGCTTCGTTGTCAAGCTAGGTCAATGGCGTCTAGACGGCTATCCTTTCACCGTCTAGTCTCTTTTACGCTAAAGCAAGGTAATGGCCTAAGACATGACCCAAATCAAGAGATGCAAGTTTCACTTGCCTGATACCGGGATCGACGAGCAATGCAGATCGTCACACAAGCTAACTACGGAATAGATCACTGTTATAGCAAAACAATTATTAGAACAACGATTCTAAATCGATTTCTTAATAGAATCCTAATTGTCTAATAATCCATTTTATTAGGGTTTCACAAATGTCAATGTGGGTTATGCTAAAACTAAAGAATCGAGTATTACCGTGAAGAAGCAGAGGAACGATGCCGAGCAACCACGGCAACGGAAGAACGATCCGGCTCAGATCTGAAAATGAGGGAAAAATCTAGAGAAATAGGTTTGGATGTGGATTTTGGGGGTTTGATGAAGGTTTGAGGAAGGTGGAAGGTGGAAAGTGTTAAGTGAGGGTTTGGATGATGGATTTTGGGCTTGGGATGAAGGAATAAGGGTTTGAGGTAGTAGGGGGCTCAATGGGGGAGAAACTAGGGTTTTAGGTCATGAGGAAGAAGAAGAAAACGTTTGGAGGGGTATTTATAGAGTTTGGTGACGGCTAGGGCAAAACTAGGGTTTCCTGTACTGTTTAGTCGGTCAAAGAGCAACCACTGACCGACTAGTTTGGAAACTAGTCGGTCGGTTGACCAACACAGACCGACTAAGTGTAAACAGTAACCCATGACGAAAATTAGGATTTAGATTTAGTCGGTCAAAGAACAACTACTGACCGACTAGTTTGACATCTAGTCGGTCGATGAACGTTCTTAGACCGACTAAGAGTAAACAGTAACTAGTGTCAAAAATAATTAATGAGTTAGTCGGTTAAAAAAGCATTGCCAACCGACTAGTTTGCAACCTAGTCGGTCGACCAACGTTCTTAGACCGACTAACGATAAACAGTAACTCCTGAACATTTAACAAAGACCACTAGTCGGTTCAAGAAGGTTTTCCGACCGACTGGATCGTCATCTAGTCGGTCGGTGCCCCTTCTTACACCGGCTAATGTGCACTGAAAGTTCTGAAATGGAGCGCGAAGCTCCGGGATGGTTTCCTAAGTCTCCTAGGCTCGTTCTAACTCTAAGATATCGACGTTATGACGCCCGTCACGAATGACTTACTTCAAACACGCCGACCGACGGAAGAATCTAGAGAATCACGACGAAACGAACGAAAATGAAAACTACGGAGATGGAAATGAAAATCGCAACCAAGGAGAAGCAACCATATATATATATATATATATATATATATATATATATATATATATATGAGTAATGCTATTATGAGATGGTGAGCTCAAATCCTTATCGTGAGCTAGCACAATCGGCAACACCAATTAACGATCGGCACCGTTCATCTTCAAGAGCATGTCGATAGATCTATACCCTAAAAAAATTAGAGATTATAAACCCCAAAATCATATAGATCAACCCGTTCCAATTTTGTTACATTTACAGGCAGCTTGTAAACCGTGCATCTTGCAAACACTTGATGGATCTGATAGAAATGTCCAAATGACACAAAAAATTATACATAAAGATCACTTGATAGATAGAAGAAGATGGACGGTTCCGATTGATGATTTGGCAAATAGTTTTGGCTAGTTCGAGATATGAATATCTCATCTCACCATCTCACCATCTCATATTAGCATCATTCATATATATATATATATATATATATATATATATATATATATATATATATATATATATATATATATATATATATATATATATAATCCATACATGAAAAACCAGTCGTTACATCCTCCCAACTTAAGAAAAATTCTGTCCTCGGAATTCCCAACACTCACGTGTCCGGGAACAAAAGTGGGTAGCGCTCTCGCATCTCATCTTCTCTCTCCCAAGTAGACTCTCCCGGCGAACTGTGCCGCCACATCACTCTAACAAGATCGACGACCTTGTTCCGAAGTGACTTCTGACGCCTGTGCAGAATCTGCATTGGATGCTGGTCATACGTCAAATCTGGGCGAACGGCGATCTCCGAGAAATCCACAGCATGAGATGGATCGATGATGTATCGACGAAGCTGCGACACATGGAAAACATCGTGAACTCCTTCCAAAGATGACGGCAAGGCTAAGCGGTAAGCTACCTCGTCGACCGTCTCCAGAATGTCAAACGGTCCAATGTACCGCGGGCTCAACTTCCCTCGCTTCCCAAAGCGAATCACTCCACGATTCGGGGAAATCCTCAGAAACACATGATCCCCAGGCTGAAACTCCAAAGGACGGCGTTTAGCATCCGCCCAATGCTTAAAACGGTCCTGAGCAATCCTCAACCTCTCCCGAATGTTCCTAACAACCTCCACAGCCTCCACAATCATCTCGGGTCCCAACAGCTCCCGATCACCAACGTCATCCCAACTCAATGGCGATCGACATTTCCTCCCATACAAAGCGGCGAAAGGCGCCATGCCAATACTCGCCTGGAAGTTGTTGTTGTAAGAAAACTCTACCAGATGTAGATGGTCCTCCCACGAACCCTTGAAATCCAGCATGCACGCTCTCAGCATGTCTTCCAAAATCTGAATCGTCCTCTCGGACTGTCCATCTGTCTGCGGATGGTACGCCGTGCTGAAACTCAGACGCGTACCCAAACTCTTCTGCAAACTCTGCCAGAACTGAGATGTGAATCTTGTGTCTCTGTCCGACACGATACTCACAGGGACTCCGTGAAGTCGTACGACCTCCTGCACGATTCACGTTACATCACTATCCAAACTAGAAAAAGGAAATAAAAACGGAGAGTAAAAGAATTTACCTCCATATATCTCCTCGCTAGCGCCTCAGTGGACTGTCCCACTCGGAATGGAATAAAGTACGCGGATTTGGTCAATCGATCTACGATCACCCAAATCACGTCATTCTGCTTCGGACTCCGAGGTAGTCCAGACACGAAATCCATAGTGATGTGTTGCCACTTCCACTCCGGAATCGGAAGCGGTTGTAGCAACCCGGCCGTACGCTGATGCTCCGCCTTCACTTGCTGGTAAACCAAACACTTGGCCACACTCCGTGCCACACTCCTCTTCATGCCGTGCCACCAAAAGTTCAGACGAAGATTCTTGTACATCTTGGTCCCACCAGGATGCACGGAATATGGCGAACTGTGTGCCTCCACCAACAACTCCTCTCTGATATCCCCAGCTAGCATACACAGCCTGGCTCCGAACCTCAACGAGCCATCATCATGAACCAAAAAGTCAGTCCGCAGACCGGCTTCAACATGCCCTCGAATCCTTACCAATTTCGGATCTCCGGCCTGACTCGCCTTAATCTGATCCACGATCGTTGACTGCACCTGCATGTATATCAACGAAGAAGCCTCCCTGGGAAGAACAATCTCTACATCGGACCCGCAAAAATCCTGCTGTAATCTCCACTGCAGAGTCAAAACCATCACCACGGGAAGCCTACTCAAAGCATCTGGAACCACATTCACCTTGCCAGGGTGATACTGCAAATCAATCTCATAATCCGCCATGAGCTCCAACCATCGACGCTGTCACATGTTGAGCTCCTTCTGGGTAAAAATATACTTCAAGCTTTTGTGATCGGTGAAGATTTTCACTTTCTCACTCAGGAAGAAGTGCCTCCAAATCTTAAGAGCAAACACAACTGCAGCCAACTCCAAATCATGCGTCGGGTAATTCTTCTCATGGACCTTGAGCTGACACGATGCATAAGCCACCACATGTCCATGCTGATGCAAAACACAACCGAGACCCTTGCCAGAAGCATCGCAAAAGATCTCGAATCCTCCACTGCGGTCAGGCACAGCAAGGACAGGGGCAGACGTCAAACACTCTCTCAGAACACCAAAGGCATGCTCACAGTCACCCGACCAAACATAAGGTTTATCCTTCCGTGTCAACCTGGTCATTGGCTCGGCAATACGTGAAAAGTCCTTAATGAAACATCGATAATATTCCGCCAACCCAAGGAAACTCCGAATCTCAGAGGCCGACGACGGAACAGGCCACTCTCTGATGGCCCTGATCTTCTCAGGATCCATTGAAATACCATCACCAGTCACCACATGCCCGAGAAAAGCAACACTATCCAACCAGAACTCGCACTTCGAAAACTTGGCATACAACCGATGCTTCCTCAAAATTTCCAACACGACCCTCAAGTGCGAGGCATGCTCCTCCTCCGACCTCGAATAAATCAGAATGTCGTCAATAAAGATAACGACAAACTTATCCAAAAAGTCATAGAAAATCAGATTCATCAAATTCATGAAAACTGCAGGTGTGTTAGTTACACCGAAAGGCATAACCACGAACTCATAGTGTCCATACTTCGTTCTGAAAGCTGTCTTCGGAACATCCTCCTTCTTCACCTTCAACTGATGATAACCACTCCTCAAATCCAACTTAGAAAACACCCTCGACCCTCCAAGCTGATCAAAAATGTCATCAATACGAGGCAAAGGATATCTATTCTTAATGGTCACCGCATTCAATCCCCGATAGTCCACGCACATGCGACGCGAACCATCCTTCTTCCTCACCAGCAACACTGGTGCTCCCCACGGAGACACGCTGGGATTAATGTAACCCTTCTGCATAAGCTCATCCAACTGCTTCCGCAACTCTTCCAATTCTGCAGGCGCCATACGGTATGGTGCCTTCGAAATCGGCTACGCACCTGGAATCAAATCAATAGAAAACTCTAAAGCTCGATCGGGTGGCAGTCCAGACATCTCCTCGGGGAAGACGTCATCAAAATCTCGCACCACAGCTGGCCTCTCCAACTCCATCTGCATAGCCACAACCTCCATCGGTCTGGTCCGAAATCTGACCGGACCCAGCGAACTGCTACCTCGACTGAACTCAAATACCGGATGTCCGGGAATCTCGAACACCACCTTCTTCCTCTGACAGTCAATCGTAGCATAGAAGCTCGCAAGCCAGTCCATCCCAAGAACTGCATCGTAGTTGATGATGTCGTGGACAATGAAATCAGCACAAAGCTCACGTCCACAAACCACCAACAGGCAAGAATTACACCCACGATGCACCGAGACCACACCGTTCCCTGTGAGGATATTCCAACTCTTAGGAAGAGAGGACGTCGACAAGGAATGCTTCTCCACGAAGCTCCGGGCCAAAATGCACATCGACGCACATGAGTCAAAGAGGACTCGTGCATGAAATGTGCAAACCAAAATCACACCTACAAACAGTCTAGCAATCAAGCCCTAGTCTAGCAACAATCATATGCAAGCAATCAACATAATCTAACAATCAAACATAACTAAGGAAGAAACAGCTAGGAGGGAAGTTACCTGTGATAACCTCATCCATGGCCATGCTCTCCTCAGTCAACAGAAAAGCCTGCCCTCTCGGCGGAACGGCCCGCTGAAAGGCCTGTCTCTGTGGAACAAGTGGCGCTCCACGTCCAGCAGGCATAGGAGCTCGCTGCTGCAACGGCTGTGCTGCAATAGGAGCCCGCCAAGGCTGCTTTGACTTGGGACACTCCCTGATGGTATGGGCAGGATCTCCGCAGACAATACACTGCCCCAGGAACCTCCTACACTGATCCCTGAGGTGCCCGGTCTTGCCGCAGAAATGGCACGTCTTTAGAATAGGCCCTCCTGGCCTCTTGAACTGCACCGAATGATTAGGCTTGAAACCAGGCCTAACCACCGCCCTGGCCTGCTCCATAGGCCTCTTCCCAGCTCCAGAAACATGTCCCTTCCTCTGGTTCAAATTCAACTCCTGCCGTCTCGCGGTAACCAGGACCTTCTGATATGTCTCCATGTCAGAAGAGGTCACAAAGCTCTGAAGCTCCAAGGCAAGTCCCTGAAGAAATCACTGAGCTTTCTCATCGGCATCTTGCACCATCTTCGGTGCAAACCGACTGAGCCTCATGAACTCCTGGTGGTACTGATCCACCGACAAGCTCCCCTGCTTCAGATTTATGAAGCGCTGCAGCATCACCTGCCTTGCAGCCTTCAGGAAGAACTCTCCATCAAATCTGGCCTTGAAGGTAGCCCAAACTATAGGCACCTCCAACATCTTCTCCTCAGCATCCCACCAGTTTCTGGCATTGTCCTTCAACTGTCTCTTGGCCAAATCAACCCATCCAGCCGGGTTAATCTTCGCCATCGCTAGGTTATCCTCAATGTTCCTCATCCACTCGTCCGCAGCCAAAGGACCTTCAGAACCATCAAAATATGCAGGACCCAGCTCCCGGAACTGCTTCGCTCCAGGCTCGGGGCGAGGGGCTTCCACGGCCCGAGCAGCTCGAGCGGTCGGAGCATTCTGGACCTGCAGCAGCACGCCCTGCTGACCCTGCATCATTTGCATCATCATCCTCATCATCTCCCTGTTAGTGGGCTCCCGCCCAGGCTCCTCGTCATGAGGGGGCGCACCACTACCACCACCACGGGTGATTCGCCCTCCTGCCATCTAATGACACAGAAAACGAAACAATCAGACTCATGGCTTAGGGCTCGGATGTCGAATTTATTTGTTGAACAATCTTATATCATTATCGTTATCCCGATAATTGCAGTTACAGAGTGACCTGCATGGGCCACCACTAAAACCTGTCACGCCCCGCTTCCCTGAAATGGAGGCGAGACGTGAGAAGGTCCGCTCAAGCGTGGAGATGTGAAGCTGCATGCCTGATAAGCGTCGATTTAGTATAAGCAGTTCCCTGTAACGCAAACGGAACAACAACAATACTAATAATAAAATGAGATGGATATGAAATACCAATCCCAAAGTTTGTCCACAAAATATTCAGCATCACAGAAAAATCCACCAGGCTAAATAGAAAGAGTCTAAAGGCCCAGAACAAGGCCAAACAAGGCACAAACACAAACAGAGTATCAAACTAGGTGCCACGCACCGACAACCTAAGCAGTCTAACAAAAACCAGACATAGACACTAAGACTGATCTCCAGTGTCTACGAAGTCCTCGATCAACGCGGGTTCTGACTCAGCGTCAGCGAACACCGCGTCCACAGCAAGTATCTCAGGCTCGGGCTCTAACATGTGTCACCCAAAAGAGAAAAGGGGCACATGTCAGCAAGTCGAAAGACTTGGGCAAGGAAACTAAAAGAAAGGTAAACTAACAACCTAGCAGTTAAAGTATGGTGCATGGCAAGTAAGGTAGGGTGGTAACAAGTAAAGTAAAGTACAAGTAGCAATTGGTAGTTGTGACATGTAATGTCAAGTAACAAGTACAAGTACAAGGGATCACCCACACATGGATGCCCTATTGCCCACAGGCTGTATTCATGTCCAAGGGATCACTCAGAGAGTGCCCTATTGCACGCAGGCTGTGTTGAGCTCGTTTTCTGGACCACGAGCCAGAATTGTGATTGGCCTAGGGTTGTGCCCGCAGAACGGGTGCCTAGCCGGAACAAATAGTACAAGTAGGTAGCGAAGCTACGCAATCACGATGAGTGTTCAAGCATGCAATGACATGAGCAGATATTCGTGTACCGTTAATTGAAATTAAACGTGACAGGCAAAATGCAATGACATGAACATATTCGCGTAACGTTAATTTAAATTAAACATTGCAGTTAAAATGCAATAGCAGTTAAGGATGCATGGATGACATGAACAGTTAATACGCGTACCGTTAAGGGAAAGTAAACGTGACATACAAGCATGATGAAGGTGAAGGACCAAGCTTCGTTGTCAAGCTAGGTCAATGGCGTCCAGACGGCTATCCTTTCACCGTCTAGTCTCTTTTACGCTAAAGCAAGGTAATGGCCTAAGACATGGCCCAAATCAGGAGATGCAAGTTTCACTTGCCTGATACCGGGATCGACGAGCAATGCATATCGTCACACAAGCTAACTACGGAATAGATCACTGTTATAGCAAAACAATTATTAGAACAACGATTCTAAATCGATTTCTTAATAGAATCCTAATTGTCTAATAATCCATTTTATTAGGGTTTCACAAATGTCAATGTGGGTTATGCTAAAACTAAAGAATCGAGTATTACCGTGAAGAAGCGGAGGAACGATGCCGAGCAACCACGGCAACGGAAGAACGATCCGGCTCAGATCTGAAAATGAGGGAAAAATATGGAGAAATAGGTTTGGATGTGGATTTTGGGGGTTTGATGAAGGTTTGAGGAAGGTGGAAGGTGGAAAGTGTTAAGTGAGGGTTTGGATGATGGATTTTGGGCTTGGGATGAAGAAATAAGGGTTTGAGGTAGTAGGGGGCTCAATGGGGGAGAAACTAGGGTTTTAGGTCATGAGGAAGAAGAAGAAAACGTTTGGAGGGGTATTTATAGAGTTTGGTGGTGGCTAGGGAAAAACTAGGGTTTCCTGTACTGTTTAGTCGGTCAAAGAGCAACCACTGACCGACTAGTTTGGAAACTAGTCGGTCGGTTGACCAACGCAGACCGACTAAGTGTAAACAGTTACCCCTGACGAAAATTAGGATTTAGATTTAGTCGGTCAAAGAACAACTACTGACCGACTTGTTTGACATCTAGTCGGTCGATGAACGTTCTTAGACCGACTAAGAGTAAACAGTAACTAGTGTCAAAAATAATTAATGAGTTAGTCGGTTCAAGAAGGTTTTCCGACCGACTGGATCGTCATCTAGTCGGTCGGTGCCCCTTCTTACACCGGCTAATGTGCACTGAAAGTTCCGAAATGGAGCGCGAAGCTCCGGGATGGTTTCCTAAGTCTCCTAGGCTCGTTCTAACTCTAAGATATCGACGTTATGAAGCCCGTCACGAATGACTTACTTCAAACACGCCGACCGACGGAAGAATCTAGAGAATCACGACGAAAAGAACGAAAATGAAAACTACGGAGACGGAAATGGAAATCGCAACCAAGGAGAAGCAACCAAATATATATATATATATATATATATAATCCATACATGAAAAGCCAGTCGTTACACTTATGGCAGCACATCCATATCCTGGAGATCTGTAAAGCAGACCATGACGACCGTCTCATCCACTCACTCAGAGCTCCTAGCGATCCATGAAGCAAGCAAGGAGAGTTTCTGGCTACGCTCTGTGATCCAGCACATCCTCACCTCCACCGGCCTGATGACTGACGTTCTTGCGCCTACTCCACTTCATGAAGACAATGCAGCATGTATAGCCCAGCTAGAGGACGGCTACATCAAAGGCGACAAGACGAAGCATATCTCCCCCAAGTTCTTCTGGATGTACGACCTTCAGAAGCAGAAGCAGATTGAGGTACAGAAGATCCAATCATGTAATAACTTGGTGGATTTGCTTATCAAATCCCTGCCTACTAGTATCTTTGAGAAACTTGAATAAGGGATTGGGATGAGGAGAGTGAGAAAATGTAAACTGGGTCAGGATGAGAGGACTATGAACTCATAGATACATGGAGACTGATGTATAGATTCAAAGAAAATATGCAAGCCTGAAGCTTGGTCAGATGAGGGGGAGTCAGCCGCAGAGTTATACTCTTTTCCCTTGGCTACTGGTTTTTTCCCACAGGGTTTTCCGTAGTCAAGGTTTTGACGAGGCAACCTCATTGACTCTGGATCCTGAAGTATCCACCCCTAGACACATCTCTAAAATAGGGGAAGTTATGGATTAACTGTTCTTTATTTAACAAGGCAGTTATCCTAACTCGGATCCTGAAGAATCCACCTCTTATTCAATGTTGGTTGGATAAGGGGAAGTGTTATGAATAGGCCCATGAGGCCCATTGGGTATCCAGCCCACTATTGAAAGCTATAAATATGAGTGTAGGGGGGCTCCTAACCCTCTACACCTATTTCCCTACTTTTCCCTTCACAACAATTACAACTTCTAACCCAAAAAATTGTAAATATTCTGTCAAAATTAAAATGTGCAACTATTCACGAAAAAAGTTGTAATTGTTGTGAAGTAGAAACATGTTTGGAGAAAGTTGAGGGTAGGAAACCCCTAGCCTCCTTTATATAGTATTCATAATGGTTACTCATGTGGGTGGACACCCAATAGGCCCAATGGGTCATATTCATAACACTTCACCTTATCCAACCAACGTGGTATACTTGACTAATGAATACTGAATGATTCATTAGTACTAATGAGTATCTTAAAGGGGGGATACTTCTAGATCCAAGTTAGGGGTAACTGCCTCGTTAAAAACCCTTATCTATGGAAAACCCTGTGGGAAAACCCGATAGCGAGGGAAAAGAGTACATCACTCTATAACTCCCCTGATTTGGGGATGTGTTAAGGGGTGGATACTTCTGGATCCAGAGTCAATGTGGTTGCCTCGTTAAAACCTTGACTATGGAAAACCATGTGGGAAAACCACTATCCAAGGAAAAAGAGTACAACTCTACAGTTGACTCCCCCTTATCTGATCAAGCTTCAGGCTTGCAGATATCCTATGTATCTAGAAATTAATCTCATATGCGTCTATACATCCATCTCAACTACAACATTCCAAAAGCAAATGTAAAGTATAAACTTCACTCATCTATACAAATTTCATTCATATAAGGCAGTAGCTGAAACTAAAGGAGCGCTGCGAACTTGGTAGACAGCTCCACGTCTCAATCGTCATTATCTGCGAGGTACTTCAGGACCTGACTTTGTATGTTCTTGAACTGCTCCTTGGGTGATGAGCTTCTCGGGATAGTGGAAGGATGTAGACTTGGGAGGATTCTGTGTAGATCTTCAGGAGGTGGACGTCCCTTTTATGCTATTCATCACGATGATCTGTAAACTGTATATGCAAATACATTTAACATGGATGATTTTTCCTCGACCCTTGGAGATAGCACAGAAGCTACATATCTCTGGTCCAATGGTGCGCTGCAGGCGCTGCACTGTACCTGGCTAATAGCTATACTGTTAACGCTCAAAAAGAGACGCATGTAGTTGGCCAGGTAAAAGTGTGTTTCAAAGACACTTAAGGTGCTTCTGGACCATATATATTCTTCCCCTCTTCCAGCTAACGGAAAGGGGTCTTTTAATGTGTATCCATACAACCAAATAGGTGTTTTTAGTGGAGAAGGATTTTCATTTTTCCTTCATCAATCGTCATTGTATGAAGTTTTCATCTTCGGGATGATTAATAATACTTCATCTTCAGGATGATTAATGTCATCTTCCGGATGATAGTTCATTTCCAGGATGATAGTTCATCTTCAGGATGATGGTTCATCTTCAGGATGTTGTATTCTGTAAGCCAGAATTTATGCCTAGTTAGGACTTTCATATCATATCATATCTGATAGATAGGCTATTACAGATATTTCGGTATTTTCTCTTCAGGAAATCCGATAATATTTTGAGTTATTTAAAATAATCTCAATTCTTTTAATTTGCTCTCTTAAGAACAATATTGTTTTTAAGAGGTGCAAACAACAACCTTTTAGTATGAGTCCTTTAAGGATCTCTGTCTAGGTTGTCTTTCCTTTAATCATATTATTAATATATGTCCCAAGAAGAAAGGAAAGTAAAGAAAAAAATTTATACATGCAGTTGAAGAAATTTTATATCGGTAATGTTGTCATATCCAATAGCAACATCAACCAAAAATTCCCTCTTTTTGCCATTCGTTGGGTTACGCCTTGACATAAACCAAGCGAGTTCAGCTCATCTTACTTGATTACTTCCTGGTTTGAGCGATTTATACCTCTAAAACTATAGCAAATTAAAATGCTTATAGCTAACGATTTTATTTTAATTCTCCTACAATACTCAGTTATCCCACAGGATTTGATATCATTTTTGATAACAGGACTTCAGGTCCAACACCCCATATTTCATAAGTGAGTCCAGCTCACCTTATTTTTGCCTCATTCCACATTATTATAATTTGGCCAAATCTCTATGTTTGCTTCAGGCAAAGCAGAGTTGTGGAAACGATATATTATATTTAACTGGCAAAATGAAATATGAGAGAATTTGTCGACAAAATGTGTTCTTTCTTGTACAAAAGTCACCCCGTACGTACTATAAACATTTGATTTCTCCCAGAGGTGTCTCCTTTACGACGCATTAAAGAAGTGAAAGTTCTGGGACGGGTAAAGAATATGGACAGATCCAGAATGGGTCCTTAGCAACCAAGTTTCAATAATGTTCTGGATTTGAGCTCACTTTTCGGTAGTGGTATTGCTTTTTCAGTCTCTAGGAGTAGATTTATCTCTTTGGAGCCTAGTGGTATGTCCTCTCATCTCTTAAGGACATCCACTTCTGCTACTGGTGGATTGCATCCATTATATTTGGTATGTCAATCCTAGCTGGATTTTTAGTAGCAGGGATGTGAAAGTTTTGACAATATTTAAATTGTCAGTATGATTATAATCAGATCATATGTATTTACTTTTTAAATGGTCAATTTGAGCTTTAGGCTCATAGATGATTTGAACCAAATAGGGAATTGAAGGATCTTCAGGATCCTTATTACCATCAACACACAATCTATAAGACATGTACAAATGACTTACTCATACGAGATTTTGGAATCTATGCATCAAAGTTGGTTAGTCCTGATGAATGTGTTCTCTTTATGGCATCATGACGGTTTACGTAGTGTTGCTTCAGGAACACATACACAGCGTTGCGGACGTACCATCTTTAAGATGTGCTCTAAACACATTCTTAGAAAATGTTTATATGGAGTTGATCAGACTCATATAAAAAGGTTCTAATGGTGTGTTTAGTTGATTGTACGCAACCACTGTTGCTAATTATTTATGATTTCTTATTTTATCCAAAGTTACCACCATTTTAAAAAAATGTGATTGGATAATGACCATTTTTAGAGGATATATTGATGAGTACACAAAAGGTACATCATCAGTCATATTAAGGGAGCGGACAAAACCTAATTATATCCCTTAAATACTCTCAAGAGACCTAAAGGTCTTCATTATCTTTAATGATTATAGTATATCATCTTAAATTCGTTTGAGGAAGTTGGGAGAGTCAATGTCCATGGTAATGGAGATGATCTCATAATCATTTTTCCCTTTTGAATGGGACAATGAAAGTTTCACCCTTTTTGAAGAATCTTCGGGTTCGTTTGGTTGATGATGTCTTGCATCATCAATTCAGGGTGATATCGATCCAAAGTTGGTCGATTCTGGACACTTCAAGTGTTCCAATTTTTCCCCTTTTTGAATTTATTTTGGGACAAAGCTTCAGGCTTTATTTATTTTTAGAGTAATAGACATCCTCTTTTTAGAGTGTTCAGGCTTAAAAAGTCCTGAATTTAAAAAAAAGAAATCACAGAAAAGATTTTTTAAATGACTTATACTGTAAAATACTATTTACAAGTATAAATAAGCACTTAAATTCACTAAGAAATATGTTATGACAATAGATTAAAAATTGTGTTTATTTATTTGTCCTCTAGGAGTGGCTAATTATACAATAAGTAGGTCGACTTTCGTCGGTTTAGACTAGCAATGTATATATATTCAATGGCATAAACTAATTACTTTTCATATTGCAAAAGCATTATGAGTACTTATCAGAGCTTCCGGTTCTGATCTTAGTTTGCCATTTCCTACTCCATATCGAGTAATATTTTCCCTTATTTTTTATTTCAGGTCATGTTTGATCCTGAACTTCCCCTGATTTCAATATTCCTTATTTATAAAGGACAATGAAAGTTAGTCTTGCGAAGGAGACATAAGCAGGGGTTTGAGCAAATTATTTTATACTTCCGCTTTTCTAATTAATTAGAGACTTTTAAAAGTCTATTTGAATGCTCGAGTATGGCTTCAGGCCATTTTCTTGAGGCGTTCAAATTTTATGTGCATAGTTAATCATGCTCAAAAAGGGAACAAATACGTGGGTGCGTAATATATTTCTCACTTATTTATTAAGCCACGACTTCAGGCGTATGCTTATATTCAAGGCTAGATTAAAAAAATCTTTCCTTGTAAAAATAAAGGAGAGTACTCTTTTAAAGAGTTTAGCGGTGTTATGGAAAACTTCTGGTGTCCATATTTGATTATATAGATCATAGATCTTATATATCTATTTACCGCAAAATGTGCATCTTTTATAAAGATAGCAGTTATAATTTTCGCATAACCCATCGTATTTGTTTTGTTTTGGCATTTAATATGATTTGAACTTCAGGTTCAGTTTTCAACAAAGGTATGATATTTGAACTTGTTGAGACTAGGAAACAGGTTTGGAGAAAGTTGAGGCTAGGAAACCCCTAGCCTCTTTTATATAGTATTCATAGTGGTTACTCATGTGGGTGTATACCCAATAGGCCCAATGGGTCCTATTCATAACAGTAATACCCATTTTCTACAACTATTCACGAATAAAGTTGTAATAAACATTTTTTACAACTTTCAGAAAGAAAAAAGTTGTGGTGTCAAAATTAACATTTACAACTATTCTCGAAAAAAGTGTTATAATAACCATTTTTTACAACTATCCTCGAAAAAAAGTTGTAATAAACAATGTTTACAACTTTCAGAGAAAAAACATTGTGGCATCAAAATTTACATTTACAACTATTCAGGAAAAAAGGCTGTAATAACCATTTTTTACAACTATCCACGAAAAAAAGTTGTAATAAATATTTTTTACACCTTTCAGAGAGAAAAAAGTTGTGGTAAATATTTATTACAACTACCAAAATAGAAATGTTGTCTTATGAAAGTTGTAATGACTAGTATTGTTGTAGTGCGCGCCACTTCGATTGGAGCATTGTGCTCCGACTATCTTCTCCCCCATATTCCACCCGGGCCCCCGAGAAGGACGAGCGAATCTGCTTCCCCGGCCCTCGCGAAGTCGGCGTGTATGAACAGAGCTTCCAGTTCGGGCTCCGAATCCCTCTCCATCCCTTTGTCGTCGTGTTTCTGTGAGCTTATGCGCTTGCCTTATGCCAATTCTACCCCAACGCTAGGGGTGTCAATTCGGGCCGGCCCAGTCTTATCGGGCCGTGCCGGCTCGGCCCGATTTTCTTAAAGGACTAGGCCGCCCGGCCCGATAAGACTTCGGGCCATTCCAGAGAGGCCCGGGCACGGTCCGATAAAAATTCGGGCCGCCCGGACCGGTCCGATAGGGTTGAATGAATTATGTATTATGACAATATTTTATCATATTTTTAAACACAAACTTGTCACATATGCTTAAAGATGCATCGAAATGGAGCACGAAAGAAGAGGATTAAGTGAGTTGCATAAGATGATGTGTCCTACATTGTTTTCATTTATTTGGCAAGATGAAGTAACATGTTTGGTGGTTCTTTGTCTTTTCTCGGAAACTGAGATCGACACCCAAGATCCGAAGACAGTTGACGCTGGCGGGAAGTGTTAAAATTAATGATATTTGGACCTTGATCTGATAAGATTCATGACATTGGACTCAACAATATAAATGAATGCACATTACTGAAATCTGCTTTAGATTAGTGTGTGGTCAAATTGAAGTGGGGCGAATAAATACTTTTCGTACCGTGTCGTGCCACCCATGGGCTGAAAAGGTTGGCCCGGGTCCGGCCCGAAAATGAAACGGGCCGGGCCGGCCCGGTCCGATAAGGATTTCAGGCCAAAATTGTTGGCCCAGGCACGGTCTTATCGTGCCGGGCCCATGTCGGGCTATCGTGCCCGGCCGAAAATTGCCACCCCAACCCAACGCCATCGGGTCTCTAGTGGGGTTTGTCGTTCTCTGTGTGCTGAAGGGGATAGAGTCGTCCCTCCGACTCTTTGTCCAATTCTTCCGCCTGAGCCATCATAAATCAGGAGCCTGGCATTACATCAGTGTCTGACCGAAAAAGAGCTTGGTGCTTGGGCTGCTGAGTTCCTTCAAGCACTGGAAGAGAGAGTATGTCTTTGTCAGCTTCCCGTCGGAGGTGAATTTCCCGGCCCGATGGGGGGTGACGAGCCCGCTCACCCCCGACGAGCATCTTCGTCTATCCAGGCTAAGCAGATCTTGCCGTGCCGAGGCTACCCCTCAGCACCCGATCGACCGAGGCCGATCGTTCACAGCACCAAGCTTGCACGCCCTCGTCATGCCGACGCTACCCTTTGGCAAGCCAGCGTGAGGATCCGAGCTTCCCTCGTCGGGCAATCACATACTTGACGAAACCTAGGGGTACCACGTGTCCCCTTGACCACGTTTGTTGGTTATTTCATTCAATTCAAAGCTAAACTGTAGTCCCACATTGGATGGGAGACCACACTTGGTTGGGTTTATAAGAGACTTCTTAGAAATGGGCTATTGGACTTGTTAATGGGGTAGGACTTGGGGGTAGCTCGCGTGCACATGAGCCCAAGCAAGGGGCCGAGCTCAAACCGGGTGGAACCAAATGAAAAATATGGGCGTCGGATCCGAAAAACATTAGCGTGTGTACGCTGGCGTCGCGACTGCGCAGGGGGGTTCACGGGTGCGCGCCCGGAGTGCCCGAGTTTTGCATCATAGTTTTTAGCCCTTTTGTTTTAAAGAATATTAAAAGCCCATTATGTTTTCAACAGCCATATCTTTTGTTTTAATAGCTGTTTAATTTTGCAACAGCTATTTTCGTATTGATAGATCATTAAATTCTCAAGCAGCCATATTCTCCTTAATAGCCTCTTTAATGTCTCAATAGCTATAATTTCATTTATTGGCTGTTTTAATTTCGTAACGGCTCTTTATATTTTAATGACCGAGTTATGGCTGAATTCCAACAGTCATTTCTCTTGCTCTATATAAACTCAAAATTCCACGAGTTTTATACACTACGAAAACTTCAACCTTCCGCTATGTTGCTTGATCGCCTCTGCCTCCCACAAACACGAACAGCTTCCCTGTTCTGCAGATCCTCTGTTCCAGCAGATCCCTTTCTGCTGTCAACCCGTTGCTGTTCCGCTTCCTCTACCTGCGAGATCAAAGATCAGTTGCTGCTCGCTGGAGCCTTGTATTGTGAGTGCACACTTACAAGGCCGTTGCCGTTGAATCCTAGAGGGTAGCCGCTGGACCTGCCTTGCACGGAGTTCACTCTCTGAGGGGCGGAAATCTACTCTTAAGGACAGTGCCTAGCACGCCTCGACAAACCGAAAGTCTTTTCTTTCTCTGTCCTTAATAGCACCATCCTCCTACAATCTACAATTTTACCAACAATCTTAAGAGTAGATCTTATGGATGATGCTATTGTTCCTGCTAACCACATGCATGCTCTCTCTGAACTCGAATTGGTTTTCTCTTTACTTGGATGCAAGCGTTTAATTTGTACAAGTAATTCTTAATTTTCTAGCAAATGTGACGTTCGCCATGGGTATTGGCAATTTGGCATTGCTTGCTTACGGGAAACTCCTAATTACGGATGTTAGACCAAATTTGAAGTTTTTTTTGGTTTGTTGTACCTTCTTATGACATTTTCCGAATCAAACAATTACCTGTGTAATGCATGTTTTAATTATTGATTGTTCAGTATATGTATATGCTACTAAGATGATCATTCCTTTTACTGTGAAGAAACATCGTTGTTACAATTCTCTGCTGCAAAGTGAAGAGATTAATTATTTCACTATATGTCACTGCTGCTATCATAACTGAATTTAATTGTTAAAAAAATAGTTTCCTCTAAATATGTTGGATTGTATTTGGAATACAAAGAAAATGTAAATTTTTGTCCTTCTTTCTTGATAAGATTTTGTGATTCTTTCAAATATAACCAGCGGATTTTAATTGGTAGAGCAGGGTGAAAAAAAAATTCATATAGTTGGCACTTGGATGTTAGGACTAAAGGGTGGCTGTTGAGCTTGTTCTTGTGGTCATGCTTCATATAGAATGAGAATTGTAAATCGTCATTGTTACGACCTAAAGGTCATAGTAGTCCAACTCCCGCCCGGATCCGCTAACATTCCCCTTTAGCTCACCAATTAACAATTAGGGCCGCCGCCCCGCAAACCCGGGGCATCACGACGGTAAGCGCGCCTTACAGCACTCCCCGAAACGGCCGGGGCGAACAACTGCGACCGGCCGAGGCGAACAACTGCGACCGGCCGAGGCGAGCAACTACGGCCGCCCGGCCCACCGGGGGAGCGCGTTAGGGAACGGTCGTATAGCTAGGCCAGGCCTATTGGCGGGCGCGGCCGGACCGAACAACCCCCGACTGGATCGGCCCGTCCGATTCCCGCGAACCGCGGCGGCCAAAAGTGAGCCAGACCCTTAGTTCGGCGCTAACGACAAACGACCTAGGATAAGGACGTGACTAACCCATACGTCACCCGACCGTCTGACAAAGCACCCCCAGGCGGCTGACCTGACCGGCGGTTAGTGCTTTCGGCCCTGACATCCCGACAAAAGCACCCCTCGGCCGTTGCGCCGCCTGACAGAAGCAGATCAGGAACTCCTGTTCCTGACGTCCACGTCCGAAGTTTCCACTGACACCCAAGCCAGCTCAGCACGCCTAGTCATCACCCGTCAGGTATAAATACCCCCTCTCCTCTTACGGAGAGGGGGTTGAAAAATTCTCTCATCTTCTGTTATTCACACACGAGAGCAAAGGTCCTCCATATCTTTGTTCTCCCACCTATAGCTCGTCACGCGAGGCGGACACACAGTCAGTCCGGCCGGCGTGTCCAGCCCCCCATTTAAGCCCTTTTACTGACTTAGGCATCAGAGGGGCTAAGGGTTGGACCCCAACCCTGCCCTTCTGACGAGTTGTTCGTGCTGCAGGAGAGCTCGCCCCTTGGCCAAAGTCGGCGTCAGCCCCCCGCCGTCTGACCTTCCTCAGCTACGTCCGACGAGATACGATCCCGTGAGCTCCACCGGCAACGGATCCAACCTCTTCATCCCACTAATCACCTGTAAAACAGCCTACCTAACCCCTCATTTCCATATAACCACCGTGCCCTTGGTTCTCCACCATATAAATTCATTGTACGCGAGTTCCACCTCGTAACAATTGGCGCCGTCTATGGGAACGAAGGGTCACACCCATGTTAGACTCCATGCCGATCTCGCGGAACCCTGACCACGGCAAAGATCCCGTGGCTCAGGAACCGCTCTCCCTACAAATCACCCCGGCGTCCGACCCCCTTCTGGGGATGGGCACCGAGACTGAACATACTTCGGCCCCCGTCGTCCTGAAGAGCTTCGAGGCCGTCCCCTTGGCCAGGAGAGGCTATCAGACGGCTGGAACGGAGCCTCCGCCCGGCCCCTCAGAGCCCTTGAACGTAAGGCGGAACCTCCACCCTCAATTCGAGGAGGAGGGGGAGGATAGGGGGCTCGCTGAGGAGATTGCGGCCCAGCAAAGGCTCCTGGAAGAGGAGATGGAAGTTGCGCAGCGGTGGAGGCGCCTGGGGGAGGCGGCCGCCGCGCAAAGGCGTTTGGACGAGGCGGCCGAGACCGCCCGGAGGGCCTACCAGGAAGAAGAGACCGCCCGCCGCCAACTCCGCTTCATCGTCGTGGAGCGCGAAAGGCTGAGGAAGGAAAACAGAAGCAACCAAGAAGTCATTGAAGAGACGACGATGGGACGGCGGCCCGGGAAAGAGCGGGACCCGTTGCTAAACAGACCCCCACCTGGAGTAGGCGACCCGTGTCACCGGCACCACCCCTCCGATACCCTGCGCGAGGAGGCCGTGTGCCGACAACTACGCTTCCTCGCTGCCGAGCGCGAGAGGCTCCTCCGGGAGAATCAGGAACGGATGGAGGCCCGAGGAGAGCTGGCCGGGAGGCGCTGGCGAAGGGAGAGCCGCAGACCACAACCCGTCGAGTCCTCGGCCCATGGGAGGAGCCCCGCCAGACGACCATCGGGCTACTCCCCGGGGGCGGAGGACTGCCGACGGCCGCGACGCGACCGGAGCCTAACCCCCGAATGGCGGAGAGGGGATGCCCCGGATCGCCCTACCTATCCGGAGGAGGCCACACCGCTCGCACGGTGGATAACATCCGCCCCAAGGCCCAAAAAGTTCAAACCTCCTCACTTGGCGATGTACAATGGGAGGGGCGACCCCCTCACACACGTGCAACAATACCGGGGGGCAATGGAGGTGCAGGATGTGGACGAGGCGTTCCTGTGCCGACATTTCTCCCAGAGCCTAAGGGACACCGCGCTGGACTGGTCTTCGGCTTGCCAGCGAGATCCGTCGGGAGCTTTGGCGAGCTATCCCACAAATTCTGCCAAGAGTTCCGGGCCGGGCGGACGAAGAAGAAGCCCCTGGACTATCTCTGCACGATAGTCCAAGGAGAAGGAGAGACAACAGGTAGATACCTTCGCCGTTTTCAGGAGGAGAGACGGGCGGTGGTGACATGTGGGGATGAGGTGCTTATGCTGGCCTTCAAAACGGGGCTGCGGACTCAGAGCCTCCACAAATCCTTGCTCCGGGACCCGCCGACCGACTATGAGGCGTTGGTTTCCATGACGGAGAGGCACGAGTTGGCCAAAGAAACTCTTGGTGCAAAGACCTTGTTCCCCCGGGTGAAACCGACTCAAGGCGAACCCCGATCACACCCTCAGCCGAGACAGGAAGAGGGGGACCGGGGTCGTGATCGGCTAGCCCGACCAAGGCGGGAGCCGCCCGGGCCTCGCCCCCAAGATCGCCCCGGTCCGGCGCGCGAGTTTGCTCTGGCACAAGGGCTCCCTCGAGTCGCCCCAAGACAAGAGGTCCCCTTGCGGGCACATTACACGCAACTCAATGCCCCCCTGATCGAGGTGATGGCTACGGCCACCCGGGCCGGTCTGCTGCCGGAGCCGCCCCGAGAAATGAATTCGGACCCGGCCCGGAGAGATTTTAAGAAATACTGCCGATACCACCGGGACCACGGCCACGACACCGATGACTGCTTCACCCTCAAAAGGGAAATCGAGCGGCTGATCCAGGCGGGCCACCTGGGGGATTTCGTCGGAGGCCGAAGACCAGACCGAGAAGAGGGGAACCACCGAAGGGCGCGGAGGGCAGACCCTCCGGCAAACGGCGAGCGGGAAGAGCTTCACCCACCGAAACCCGTCTTGCGCATAGATACGATATGCGGCGGGCCATCTTCAGGAGGGGCGTCGTCGTCAGGCAAAAAGGCGTATGCAAGGCAAGTGATGACGGCGGGTCTCGGGGGGGGACCGGAGAGGGAGAAGGATGACCTACCCTCCCATTACTTTCAGTGACGAGGATCTAGAGGGGATCGAGCAACCCCACGACGACGCCATCGTCATCGAAGCCCAGATTGGGACAGCCATCGTCAGCCGCCTCCTGATCGACACAGGGAGCTCTTGCGACATCCTGTTCATGTCCACGATCGAGAAAATGGGGTTGCGGCCGACCGACCTGAGACCTTGTACCGGGGCCCCTCGTCGGTTTCACCGGTCACTCCACCCCCATCATGGGGGTGATCACCTTGCCAATAACCCTCGGAGAGGAGCCACAGGTCGTCACTCAAATGACGATGTTCGTTGTGGTCGACATTATGTCAGCGTACAACGGGATTATAGGACGACCATACATGTCGGCCATCGGAGCGCTCCCCAGCCTTCTCCATCAGATGGTCAAATTCCAAACCCCCCGAGGGGTGGGAATCGTGCGGGGAAGCCAGAAGCTGTCAAGGAGCTGCTACGTAGGGTCAACCAAGCACAAAGGACCAGAGGTGAACCTGAAAGTCGACTCCCCCGGGCGGAGTGATGACCCCTACCAGCCGGAGCTAGCTCCCGCCGATGCCACTGCCAGGTCGAAACGAGATCAGGCCGAAACGGGATCAGCCTCCCCACCCCCCCTGAAGGACGGACTAATGACTCCAAGGGGCGCGGTGCGCCGGTCGTGGCATAACCGAGAGCTGTAAGTCATGAACTAAACACCTTGTTCCCTCCTTTTTTGTCTTCGAATTTCGCCCTTTTTCTGCATGACAATTTCAGTTCCCCCCTCTCAAAGACTCTGGGGCAGGACTAGTCCTCGCCACCCAAACCGGAGAGGGGCACGGGCCGAGCTGCGTACTCGCTCCCCCCCAGGAAGACCTCCGGGGCAAGTTCCCTGAGCTTGGCCACCCAAACCGGAGCGCCATATGCGGGGTAGGTGACGGCCCAATACCCGTCCGACTATAGAGGTTGCGGGGAGGCGACGGCCCCATACCCCCCCTCTCAAAGACTCCGGGGCAGGACTAGTCCTCGCCACCCAAACCGGATAGGGGCATGGGCCGAGCTGCGTACTCGCTCCCCCCCCAGGAAGACCTCCGGGGCAAGTTCCCTGAGCTTGGCCACCCAAACCGGAGCGCCATATGCGGGGTAGGCGACGGCCCCATACCCGTCCGACTATAGAGGTTGCGGGGAGGCGACGGCCCCATACCCCCCTCTCAAAGACTCCGGGGCAGGACTAGTCCTCGCCACCCAAACCGGAGAGGGGCACGGGCCGAGCTGCGTACTCGCTCCCCCCCAGGAAGACCTCCGGGGCAAGTTCCCTGAGCTTGGCCACCCAAACCGGAGCGCCATATGCGGGGTAGGCGACGGCCCAATACCCGTCCGACTATAGAGGTTGCGGGGAGGCGACGGCCCCATACCCCCCCTCTCAAAGACTCCGGGGCAGGACTAGTTCTCGCCACCCAAACCGGAGAGGGGCACGGGTCGAGCTGCGTACTCGCTCCCCCCCCCAGGAAGACCTCCGGGGCAAGTTCCCTGAGCTTGGCCACCCAAACCGGAGCGCCATATGCGGGGTAGGCGACGGCCCAATACCCGTCCGACTATAGAGGTTGCGGGGAGGCGACGGCCCCATACCCCCCCTCTCAAAGACTCCGGGGCAGGACTAGTCCTCGCCACCCAAACCGGAGAGGGGCACGGGCCTAGCTGCGTACTCGCTCCCCCCCAGGAAGACCTCCGGGGCAAGTTCCCTGAGCTTGGCCACCCAAACCGGAGCGCCATATGCGGGGTAGGTGACGGCCCAATACCCGTCCGACTATAGAGGTTGCGGGGAGGCGACGGCCCCATACCCCCCCTCTCAAAGACTCCGGGGCAGGACTAGTCCTCGCCACCCAAACCGGAGAGGGGCACGGGCCGAGCTGCGTACTCGCTCCCCCCCCAGGAAGACCTCCGGGGCAAGTTCCCTGAGCTTGGCCACCCAAACCGGAGCGCCATATGCGGGGTAGGCGACGGCCCAATACCCGTCCGACTATAGAGGTGGCGGGGAGGCGACGGCCCCATACCCCCCCTCTCAAAGACTCCGGGGCAGGACTAGTCCTCGCCACCCAAACCGGAGAGGGGCACGGGCCGAGCTGCGTACTCGCTCCCCCCCAGGAAGACCTCCGGGGCAAGTTCCCTGAGCTTGGCCACCCAAACCGGAGCGCCATATGCGGGGTAGGTGACGGCCCAATACCCGTCCGACTATAGAGGTTGCGGGGAGGCGACGGCCACATACCCCCCTCTCAAAGACTCCGGGGCAGGACTAGTCCTCGCCACCCAAACCGGAGAGGGGCACGGGCCGAGCTGCGTACTCGCTCCCCCCCAGGAAGACCTCCGGGGCAAGTTCCCTGAGCTTGGCCACCCAAACCGGAGCGCCATATGCGGGGTAGGCGACGGCCCAATACCCGTCCGACTATAGAGGTTGCGGGGAGGCGACGGCCCCATACCCCCCCTCTCAAAGACTCCGGGGCAGGACTAGTCCTCGCCACCCAAACCGGAGAGGGGCACGGGCCTAGCTGCGTACTCGCTCCCCCCCAGGAAGACCTCCGGGGCAAGTTCCCTGAGCTTGGCCACCCAAACCGGAGCGCCATATGCGAGGTAGGCGACGGCCCAATACCCGTCCGACTATAGAGGTTGCGGGGAGGCGACGGCCCCATACCCCCCCCTCAAAGACTCCGGGGTAGGACTAGTCCTCGCCACCCAAACCGGAGAGGGGCACGGGCCGAGCTGCGTACTCGCTCCCCCCCTAGGAATACCTCCGGGGCAAGTTCCCTGAGCTTGGCCTCCCATACCGGAGCGCCATATGTGGGGTAGGCGACGGCCCAATACCCGTCCGACTATAGAGGTTGCGGGGAGGCGACGACCCCATACCCCCCTCTCAAAGACTCCGGGGCAGGCCTAGTCTTCGCCACCCAAACCGGAGAGGGGCACGAGCCGAGCTGCGGAGCAAGTTCCCCCCCCCCCCCCCGAGAAGACCTCCGGAGCAAGTTCCCTAAGCTTGGCCACCTGACCCGTAGCGCCTTAGGTGGAATACCCGACAAACCAATACCCGCTCTCCCCCGAAGGGGCCCATCACCCCTTCTCTCAAACCTCGGGAAGCTACTCAAGGACCCCGAATCGAGGCGACTCCAACGCAGACACCGACGCCTGACCCCCCATAAAGCCGGCACCCGAGTTGACCTATCCACCCGAAAAGGACACTCGGGACCGACAACACTGACATATGGCATGCATGCCTGAGGGGTCACATCACCTGTCGCCCATCGGGAACGCCCCACCCCCTAAGAACGAAATTCCAATACGGCCCCGACTCTCGCCAGAGAATACATAAGGGCGGAAATCCACCTTTATAAACCCCCCCTACTTCCTTGAGGTGGGGAAGAAAGGCGAGGGGAAGGATGTGCAGAAAGATTAATCGTTTTGACGCCATCTCTCCCTCAACATACGCGGAAAATGCGAGCTTCATCGACCTCCAAAATAAGCGATTCTTCAACAGGATATTCCCCTTATACGGCGGTCGCTCAGCCAGCTGCTCCCCTCCTTCCATTAGACAACTTAAGGCAGGGGAACTAGAGCTCCAATGACATACCAGCCCTCTCCACGGACGCCCTTCGTACGCAGGCGCGGCTGGCAGACAACCCAATGGAGGGGACAGACCTGCCAAATCACCCTGCCGGGCACCCCGGCAGCCGCCCGCGGCGCCACAACCGAGGGGAACGCGTCCCCGAGCGCCGGCCCAACCCAACTGGCTATTCCACTTACACCTACAGCACCCCCCTTCCACTCATCGGCCTTCCCCGGGCCGCTTACGCCAGGAGGCCGCACAGGGGGGTGGCGGCCCACGTCCCTACGAGCCTACCACGCAGAGACTCCGGACGGGGCGATCAACGGGGCCCCTTGGGATAGAACAACCACCAAGGACTCACTCTCCCCCCAATTCTGGGATCGAAGGCCAAAGCCACTGCCTGGCTCCGACGCGACCACCCGCACCTCCGCCGAGGCAGAACCCGCTAAATCCACTCCACACCCCATATCAGGGGCATAACACCAGATAAAGGCGGGACAGCTACGATGGGAACCTCAACATACCTAGTCCAATACAATGTTACGCCGACGGGCCGATACAATGCTTCGCCTACGGGCCGCTACAATGTTACGCCTTCGGGCCGTTTCAACGTTACGCCCATAGGGCGACCCCGTTTTATTAAACTTTCACTAATAGCCGATGAAAAGTCCAATGACAAATGCCGGTTAACCGCTAGTCATAGCTCGGATAGACCTAAACTCAAACAAACCTACGAAAAGGGAGGCGACCCCGCTGTAAATCTCTCGGGCGCCCTACGCGAAATAAAGGGACTCGACACAATTCATCCTACACCAAGATAGAAACGTCCGCACCAAGGCATAATGCTGAGAAGTAAACCTATGCATACATAGGCGGAAAGTCCAAAAAAGGCGGGGGCGAGTCAGGCGAACCATTACTTCCTTTCGTTTTAAAAAAAATACACAAGGGGGGGGGGGGGGTGGGGGCCTACACAAAACTACTCGGCGCCCCCGCCAATCACGACGCCCTCTCCCTCAGTAGAATCCCCCACCGCCCCGCCGCCCTCTGGCTCGTCACCCTCCTCATCCTCTTGCTCCTCCCCCTCGTCGTCCCCATCCCCCTCCTCGCCGCCGCTCGCGGCGAGACCGTCAAGATCGACCTCTATCGGCGGGACCAGGCCAGCCGCCTTCTCCTTCATCCGAGCCAGGAAGTCATCCCATCCCTCCACGCGGCCCTTCCTTATGCCCTCTACCATCGACTTTGTAAGGGCGGGTATGACAGTTGTCTCCTGATACGTCCTGAATTCCTCGACCCTACGGGCCAACTCCTCCTCGGCGGCCTGGGCATGCCCCGCTAGATCCTCCGAACGAGCCTCCTCCCTCCGAAGGGCCCCCTCCAGCTCCTTCGCTCTCTCTCCAGCCTCGGTAGCCCTCTGCTCATAATCGGACACGACCTTATTCAGGCGCTCTACTTCAGCCTCATATCGGCGGCCCCGCTCCCTCTCCTTCTCCAGGTCCTCGCCGGCTCTCTTACGAACGGCATCGACCTCGGCTACCATTCTAGCCACGGCGCCTTCCGCCTTATGTATGGCCGGCACGTGCCGCATCATCCCGAGCATCAAGTTGAGAATCTGCGTAAAGAAACGCCGAACAATAAACACATTTAGGACGTCCCCTAAAACCCAACGAAATGCGCCACCCGTCTCACATAACATACCTGGACGCCATGCATCACCGCGGTCCCGCACAGACCCTCAGGCTCCACCGCTTCCAGCGCCACCCTATCACGAGGCAGGAAGATGTTCTCCGCCAGCCTCGCCGCCACGCTCCCATCCTCAAACACGGACTCATTGTTCGCCACTTTGTACGGCGCCCGATGAAGCAGCCCTTCGGGATAGCCCTCGACATCGGTCCTCTTGGCCTTAAACTTGGCCAGTGCGGCCTCACAGTGGGGGTCGGTGGGCGCTCTCTCGAGGCCAAACATGGGACAACCATAAGGCCATGGGTCCCATCCTCCTGATCCGGTCGGGCCACTCGACGCCTCGGCCCTATGTGACTGATCTCTAGGATCCGCCCCCTCCCCCCCGGCGGGCGCCATGGGGCTAGGCGATCTTGTTCGGGGCAGTTCCGCCCCTCCCCTGTTGACCCTTCATCGCTGCCCTCCAGGTCGATGATGGGACTCGCCACGCCACCCCCAGCTCCGCCATCCAACGGACCGCTTTCCCCTGGCGCGTCATGCCCTGACAACTTCACCGACCTCTTCCTCCTCTTCGTTGACGCTGGCACCCCAGTCGAACTCCCAGCCCCTCCTTCCGCTCGTGCCCTCTTGGGTCCACCTCTTGCCGACGATCGCCCCGCCTGATCCGCGGCCCTCCGCATCATCTCCTCAAGGGATAGACTCATCGTGCCACCTGCTAAAGAGAGAAAGTTCAGCGTAAGCATATCAGGTGCCGGAACACCCAGATCTTTTGTACCTTCGGGCCATATATAGGCCGTTATCATCTCAGCCCGAGATAGCGTCCGATAATCTCGGCCCTCTGCTGGTATAGCCATTAACATCTGGGCCACCAACTTCTCCTCGTCCCCCAATTCCACCACCTCCCTCGCCTCGGGATTCAGCTCTGCCCAGTCAGACCTTATCAACACCTCCTCCGGCACCTCCACAAACACATACTGATGGCGCCAAAACTTAATTTTGCTAGGCAACCCCCTGATGAGCGGATGAGTCCTCTTCGCGGACAGGTAGTAGCCCGACCCCAACCTCTTGACCGAGAAGAAGTGCCGAAATAAGGACAGCGACGGGCGAACCTGGTTGCTCAAGCACAGCACCAAGAACCCCACAATGGCACTGATGGCATTGGGCATCAGGCGATAGAGAGGCAGCTCCAGGAAGTTCAACACTTCCAGCACGAACGGATGAGGGGGAAAGCGCAAACCCTGCTCAAATGAAGAAACATATACTCCAACCTCCCGGTCACCCGCAAAACACACCCTTTCCTGCGGCTCCGGTTCACGAACCGAATATGGCGGCCTGACGTACTTCGTGAAGATCTCCCCAATGGATTTCTTCAGCACCGACTTCACCCCCGCAATCTCGACGGGCACCCTTCCAGTCTCCGTGGCGGAACTCCCTTCCCCAACTACCCCAGAACCCTGACCCCGAATCGGCGACATCGAGGAAGACATTAGTCAAATTTGCGTCTTACCTTTCGGGTGCTGTCGCCTCGGCCTCTCGCGTTGCTCCGCCATCCGCTCCTACGAGAACGACTCTGGAAAGGATTCTTAAACCTCTTACAAGCCCTAGCTCCTCAACATTCAACCTTTCTACCCCCCCACAGGCAATCCAAAAGAACATGAGTAATATCACATTAATTATTATATACATCTGTTAGTACATGATATGTCATTACCAACCAAGTATTTTATAAAATAACAAATAAAATGTGTTTCTGGCGACAAGTGTAATTTCATTGATCCCTGCTGCATTATGATGTCATTGAAGTTTTGGGTTTACAAATTGCATGTTATTCTTGTTCATCTTGTTGTCATTTTTTTGTCTGGTGGTAAGCTTGACCATGTGAGAGAATGACATCTGATAAGTTTGTAGGAATGTAAAAGTAGCAGATAGTGGCTATACTGTATTTGTGTTAGTTGTCTTCTTATGGATAGTGATACTAATATGGAAATTATTCAGAAATTGAAGTCATTATATATATTTGACAAAAAAAGGAATTCAGATTCATATCGAATCCGGGTATTTATTGGGTAACGGTGTGCTAATTGTGTATTACATTTGATATTACGCATCATATTGCATATGCCAGTCCTTATGTTCTGATCTGCCCTAGATATCCTACATCTGTTTGCCCAATTTGCGATGAAGATATAGAATTTACCTTATTGAACGGTTTTATTGTTTAACATGCTTCAGGCTGTTAGATGGAGCTACATTTTAGTTTATTTATTCATAGAGACCTATAATTGATTACTACATATGAATTGCATATTAATTACTCAATTGTAGAGTATTAATGGATTGATGTCCAGTGTTGTATTATACATCAATCATTCACATTACAAAAGACGAGCCTTTAATTTTAAAAATAAAAAAATAAAAGCTCCAACAGGAAATTGTTTCTTGTGGATTTCTGAGTCTCTTGCATTTTGTCATTGGGTGGTTGCACGGAGTGTAATCCAAAACAGAACCTCATTTTCGTTTATGTTACTAAAATTTTTGATGACTAGTAATTGCATGTTCTCGGATGTGAAAATAGATATGAGGCAAGTTTTGAAATGTTTTTTGTTTTTGTTATTTGTACGTGAGGATTGTGATTTGAAAACTGTAGATGTTTTGCCTTTTTTTAATGCAGTTTTGGCGTATCCATTGAATCAGTCAATGTTTAATGGCTAATTTTATTGGATGGGTTGTCTAAGTGTTTAGAAATAGACTATTTTGAATCGAATTGATGAAACCATTGCATGGTATTTGTTGGGGTTCATTCAGGTATATACCTCGATTACGCAACAATGAGATTATTGCAATACTTGGGAATTGATGATCTTATGCAATTTTGGGAATCAAATTCTATAACACCCATAGTGAATTCCTCGGGAATACTTGATAATTATTTTGCTTTCCGATAATCATATTTTTAGCCAACTCATGCTTTAAGATTAGTTATGTTCAGTAAGTAAGAGACCATGGAACCATGACCAAAATTGATTGGGTCACACCTCTGTTTGATTCATTGGGGCCATATTTCCCTACTTTATGAAAAGATCATGTTCTATTGGGATTTTTGCCCATGTCATTTCCTTAAGCATGGGATCCACAAGCCTTTATTTCAAATATTGCATCAGAAACGTCCCAGTTCAGCATGATTCGAAAAGTCTCATTTATATGTACGAAATATAATGTTCATGTATACATATTCGACATTTGGATAATCTCTTGCATTTGGATTATCTGATTTGCATGGTAAAATTGTTGCTTAACTTGTCTGTTGTCTTGACCATTCATAAGCATTGTGCCATAACAAGAGTTTGAGTTTGTTTAAAAAAAACCCTTGTTTACCTTAATGTGTGGGGGTGCCTAGCTAAAGTTCTTTTACAAGAACCTAAGAAATGAAAATTAGGTCATAAAAGCTTTGATTGCATGTTTATTAGCTATGCTCAAAATAGTGCTTCATTTGGACTCCTAGTTGTTAGAAGTGAACCAAATATCATGGAGCCTAACACTATTGTTGAAACCATGTATGCAAACTTGTTAAATCTATTTATGGTTTAAATCAAGCTCCAAAACAATGGCATGGTAAATTTGATTGTGTTTTGCTATCAAATGGGTATAATGATTTAAAAAAACATGTAGCTCCTCCATATAATAGCGATCATTGGAATGCATTGTCAAGAGTTATGAGATATTTGAAAGGAACTCTTGTATATGGATTATTATTTTTTTTTTGTGGCGATCGATCAGTTTTAGAAGGTTTTTACTGATGCAAACTGAATCTCTGATTCAGATGATCTTAAATCCACAAGTGGTTATGTTTTTACACTTGGTGGAGGTGTGGTGTCTTGGAAATCATCCAAGCAAACATGTTTTGCTCGGTCTAATATGTAATCCGAGTTTATTGCCATGGAGAAGGCATGTAGCGAAGCCGAATGGCTTAAGAACCTTCTTAGTGATCTTTCCATTTGTGAAAAATCGGTACCGTCTGTGTCTATCCAGTGAGATAGTCAAGTTGCAATTGCGAAAGCCAAAAATAAAAAAAATTTACTGGGAAAAGTAGGCTTATACGCCTAAGGCACTCTATTGTGAGGCCGCTGCAAGATCATAGGATTGTGTCCCTTGATTATGTTAGGTCAGAGATGAATTTGGTAGATCCTCTGACAAAACCACTAAATAAGAAGTTAGTGGAAAGTACATCGAGGGGAATGTGACTTATACCTAAAACATAGGTCAAGAGTGATGGTAACCCAACCTATGCGATTGATTATCTCATGAAGTAGGTTCATATGGGTAACAACAAGTCACTTGTTGATCGTGAAGAGCACTATCATTATATTCATGTCCCTTCCTATGGTGTAGACAGTGCTATCGACGATGAGAAAGGATGAGCATATGGCTCTTAATGGAAACCATAGCCCTTGTTGGGTGGTGTGCATAATCGTCGAGCACACTTGATGGGTCCACCTATATGGGTGTAGAAGTGGGGCCGCTTCCTATGAGAATTTGGGTACATTCGCTAAAGCACTCATGAAAATCTAGGTATGGCGCAAGGCCAAAACGTGCCAACCCGTAAGAGCAAGCAACTATTCATTGATGATTCAATATGGGTTGTGAGTCAATGTTTTACAATAAAGGAGATTGGTTCATAGAAACTATATGTTTCACCAACTTCTTGTAGAACACACTTTCATTCCCTAAGTAATGGTTCATAGATCGAAAGTCACCATTGCTAATGTATTGAATCGTCGTATTCGATCTCACATCTATTCTTCATATTCTTATATCCTTGCCTTTGAATTTTGAAATAGTGGGGGATTGTTGGTTATTTCATTCAATTCAAAGCTAAACTTTAGTCCCACATTGGATGGGAGAACACACATGGTTGGGTTTATAAGAGACTTCTTATAAATGGGCTATTGGACTTGTTAATGTGCTAGGACTTGGGGGTAGCTCGCGTACGCATGAGCTCAAGCAAGGGGCCGAGCCCAAACTGGGTTGAACCAAATGGAAAATATGGGCGTCGAATCCGAAAAACCTTAGCATGTGTGCGCTGGTGTTGCGCCTGCGCAGGGGAGGTTCATGGGTGCGCGCCCAGAGTGCCCGAGTTTTGCATCATAATTTTTAGCCCTTTTGTTTTAAAGAATATTAAAAGCCCATTATGTTTTCAACAGCCATATCTTTTGTTTTAATAGCTGTTTATTTTGCAACAGCTATTTTCGTATTGATGGATCATTAAATTCTCCAACATCCATATTCTCCTGAATAGCCTGTTTAATGTCTCAACAGCTATAATTTCATTTATTGGCTGTTTTAATTTCGCAACGGCTCTTTTATCTTTTAATGACCGAGTTATGGCTGAATTCCAACAGTCATTTCTCTTGCTCTATATAAACTCAAAATTCCACGAGTTTTATACACTGCGAAAACTTCAACGCTATGTTGCTTGATCGCCTCTGCCTCCCACAAACACGAACAGCTTCCCTGTTCTGCAGATCCTCTGTTCCAGCAGATCCCTTTCTGCTGTCAAACCGTTGCTGTTCCTCTTCCTCTACATGCGAGATCGAAGATCAGTTGCTGCTCGCTGGAGCCTTGTATTGTGAGTGCACACTTACAAGGCCGTTGCCGTTGAATCGTGGATGGTAGCGCTGGACCTGCCTTGCACCGAGTTCACACTCTGAGGGGCGGAAATCTACTCTTAAGGACAGTGCCTAGCACGCCTCGGCAAACTGATAAGTCTTTTCTTTCTCTGTCCTTAATAGCACCATCCTCCTACAATCTACAATTTTACCAACAACGTTGACCACCCGACCTTCGGTCAACGATTCAGCGGTGAGAAAACACTCATAAACATGAATAAAGTAAAAGTTAATACTAATCCAAATTCAAATCATATTATCATATCCAAATGATCGAGGACAAAGAAGTTAAATCATTTCAAACCCTTCAAAAGTGATTCTCTTGTTCATGTAGCTCATGCAAACTAATTAGACGTGAACTTTAAATAAATTATGACTCTGATACCAATTGAAGAAAACATACATAATCTTAATGCTACGATGATTATCCACATATCATGTATAAACATGATATGTGGATAATCATTTTTCATCGTACCATTATGTTTAGCATGTCTCCGACAATTGGTAGTATATGATGCGTGTTTCTTATTTTATTACATTTTTGTAGTAGGATAAGACAAGGGTCGAATTTAAATTCATTTATTCCACATGGGCGGCTTTGTTTATGATATGGCGTTCAAAGATTCAGTCCATATCATATTAGTTTTGAATTTTGATATCTTGATCTCTACAGATAACAATATCATCATTTTAACATATTGCAAGGACTCGGCGTTTTTTCCAATAATCCGCAAGAGTAAATAGTGGCGTCCAGTGAGAATCCTCAGCTTTCATGCATAGTAATCAGGACTTAAGCGGCCGCACTAGCGATTTGCTAGTTATGTGTGCTATATCAACTGGGGTTGCAGGTCTTGCCCCCCTCTCCCGCTTCATATTCTTTTTTCAAGTCTATGTTATGGCCAGCTAATTAATCAATCTGCTCTTGATGTTGATTCTTCAACACAAATCTTTGAAGCGTGTGAAAGGAATAAATACAGACGGCGAAATATGCGAAACATCATTTTTAAAAGTGTTAGATTACAACGAATATATTTAATGACCGACCGTTATATCCTAATCAATGGCGACAACTCAACAATAATCTATTATTCATTTGACATCGTTTTTTTTGAATTCTAGGGCTGACTAGGACAAGATAAAGAGTAGCTGAGATTTGATCTTGGTAAATCAATGGTTGAAAATGTATTTTGTAAAAATTTTAGTGGGAAAACTTAAATTTTGTTGGGAAAAGTGTCTTGTGAACCAAAACTTTGAAATTAGAAGTGTCTTGGGAAAGATTGTGGAGATTAAATCTGGAGGGAAAGCGTCTTGAAAACCTAAACTTTGAAATTAGAAGTGCCTTGGGAAAGATTGTGAAAATTAAATTTGGTGGGGAAAGTGTCTTGTGAACCTAAATTGTGAAATTATAAGTGCCTTGGAAAGATTGTGAAGAAGCATGATATATTAAATTAAACAAAATAAAAAATTTAGCGTAAAACAGTTTAGCGGAATAACAAATTAGCATAAAAATATCATGAGGTTTGTGCGCCGAAAATGCCCGATAAATTATTTTTTGCTAATTTGGTGTTGCACGCCGAAGGCGCCGGCGCCAAATTTGTTTTTCGACGCCGAATTTGTTATTCCGCGCCGAAGGCGCATGCGCCGAATTTGTTGTTCCGCGTCGAAGTTGCTCGTGCAGCTAAATATTTTTACGCTAATTTATTGTTCTGTTAAATTTTGGTTGTGGAAATAATTTTTCGGGAAACAAAGATAGTGGCAATGTCCGATGTGGCAAAATTTAAATTTTTGTTTTGGGTTTTTATGAACCGTGCCGACAGGCACGTGTTATGACTAGTGCATCAATAAAACCTCGGATTACGCCTGTTGCGGGGTAGAACTCGCGTACAATGAATTTGTATTATGGGGAACCAAGGGCATGATGGTTAAGCTAATGATGGGGTTAGGATAAGCTATTTGGCAGGTGATTTGTGGGGTGCAGAGGCTGAACTTGTCGCTAAAGCTAACCACGGTGTCGAATCCGACAGGATGCAGGCGAGGGGGGCCGAGCTGCTGGAGCTGGGGAGAGCACGACCGGGGGGACGAGCTATCCTGCGCAATGAACAACTCACCAGAAAGGCCGGGTTGGGGTCCAACCCTTAGCCTCTCCGATGCCTAAGTCAGTGGTAGGACTTAAAGCGGGGGCTAGGCACGCGGGTCGGACTAAAAAGTGAGTCGACCGCTGGTGACGAGCTATCAGTGGAAGAACAAACATATGGACGACCTCTGCTCTTGTGTGTGAATAAGAGGATTCAGAGTAAATTAGCTAACCCCTTCACCGGCGGAGGCGAAGGTGTATTTATACCTGATGGGAGGCGGTTGGATATGGCTGACCTGGCATGCTAACTCGGCGTGCTGTGCCGGCCCTGCTGTCAGCGGAAGCCTCGGACGAGGATGTCAGGAACAGGAGTACCAGCCACGCTTTTGTCAGATGGCACAATGGCAAGGGGCGCTTTTGTCAGACTGTCAGGACCGAAAGCATTATGTGTCAGGGGCGCAGCGGCTAGGGGGTGCTTTGTCAGGTGGTCGGGCGGCGTAAGCGTCAGTAGCGTCCTTTGTACTAGGTTGTTTGTCGTGTCCGATGAGCCAAGGATCCGGCGGAGCGCCTCCCGGTGGCAGGGCCCCTGACGAGCCTCCGGGCCGGCCCGGGTAGTGGGCGTGCAGCCTGGTCGCACATTCTCGGGTGCGGATCCTGGATCACCGGGGGAGAAAGGGTGCCCGTTGTCAATGTCCGACGCTGCGCTGTCCGGGCGTGCCTTGTGCGTGCTGTTCCCGGCGGATTGAGGGAGAGCGGGTAAGCACCTCTTTCAGTGGGCGAGGCGAGGTGCGTCCATCCCCCTGTCGTGCCGGACTTTTCAGATCGACTGGCACCCTGCGGGCCTCTGGAGTTCGGGCGCATGGCGCCCCGTCATTGGGTTGGCCGGCCGTTCGGGGAAGCGAGCCAACGGGGCACTTCGGTGGTTTAGGGCAGAAGGTCGGACTATCTCGATCATCTGGTTGTAACAATTGCCCCCGGCATTTGAGTTCGAGGCGAGAGCCCGATTCGGCTGGGATGACGTAATGTTACTCCACTTTGAGATGGCGGTTCGGATTTTAGCCCGTGCTCGGGAGTGAAGGCACAGGTCTGGGAATTCCCGCCAAGTTGGTCATTATTGCGATTTGAAAGCGCCTGGAGAAATCGAAGCGCCTCCGCTAATAGTCATGCGACGCGTGGATGATGGCGACTTTCACGTCCGTCGAGGCGTCAGGGACGCTTCGATGGGCGACGCGTGGTGGCGCATAGACTGTCATGATGGCCCGTTGTCCTCTATAAGTATGGGGAGGAGGGGATCGACAGTTGCCTTCTTCCGGCTTCAACTCTTCTTCCCACCTTCCGAATTCTGCCTGTCGCTTGCCGGCGCGGTTGTCGTCGCAGCAGTCGGCAGTCCTTTTCCGTTCGTCTTCAGAGCTCGGCCTCCTGCCAGGTAATCCCCATATCCTTTTAATCGATGGCTTTTCATTTTGACTCCGGGGCAGGTAGCAGTGCGGCGACGGAAGAGTCCATGACCGAGGAGAGGTGGTGGGGGGTACAAGGGCCTCAGTGGAGGAGGATGTGGCGCACTGACGTGCCGAGGGAGATTGTAGCCATTAGGTGCAGGACTGACAGTATTAACATCAGGGAGATTAGGGTGTGGTTTGTGTGTCCGTCCTGCGAAGCACGGGTCCCGGGGCCGACAGAGAGGGTGTGTTTGCTCGGGAATAATGAAGTTGGGGTCTATGCCAGATCCTTCAAGTTAGGGCTTCGCTTTCCGATCCACCCTTACCTCTTACACCTGATGAACTTCCTGGAGCTGCCGATTTTTGCCTTGGCGCCCTGCTCCTGGGGCTTATTGCTGGGGTTCGCTGTGCTTTGCTTTTCCAGCTCACTGAGTCCGTCCCTGGCGTTGTTCCAGTACTTCTTCACAGTTCGGAAGAGGAGGATGTACCATTGCGTCTGCGCGAGGAGGGGGAGGGAGCTCATCGTCGGGTACCCGCCGATGCAGGTAGGTGGATGGAGGATTTTGGTTTTGTTGAGATGCCGGTTGACGCGGTACTGATGTCGAACTGGGGGGCGCTGAACCCCCTGGTAAATGAGAAAGTGGAGCTAACCGGAGAGGACCTGGTGAAGGCGCAGATTTTAGCAGAGTTGGCCGAGGCGCACCGTAGGCTGGCGAACCTGACGCAAGACAGTCGGCTCACTGAGGTTTTTTGGTCCCAAAGTACTTTTTAGTTCTGTCGAGCCTTTAGGTAAGTTTACACTGATCTCTCTTTTCTTCGCAGGAGGGGACGTAATGGATTCGCCGGGGGGAGGATCCGGGGGCCGCTGGGGCGCCTGTCATGGAGAAAGCCGACCCTCGGGATAAGGGTAAGAAAGTGATAGGCGAGAAGGGACCTGTAAGGGAGGTGTTCCGAAAATAGAGAGCCGAGGCCGCAGGCGAAGAGGGGTCGAACCAGCGACGAAGGGAGTCCGTGTCAGCGGTCTCTCCCGGTCGAACTGTCGAGGGAACTGGCAAGGGCCTCTCCAAGGATTCGCCCATTCGGGGGGTGGTCCTCCCGGTCCCGGTGCGGACGTCAGAGGCAGATAGGCCCCGCAAGGCACCCCAGGTCCCGAAGTGGCCTTACGGAATCCCCATGCGTGAGATGGGAAGGTCGATGAACCCGAGTTGCGAGAGCACTCTCATCCATTTCAAGAGGACCCGAGCCGAGGTTGAGGCGTTTTCAGGCGACCGTCTTCATGGGGCACCCTTTCGGATAGGCTGCGATGAGTCGATATTCGAGGATGCCAGGGTAGCAGCACGCCTCGTGGAGTATTGCATGCTACCGCGGGATCGTGAGTCATTGATCCGCGTGGGGGTGGAGCAGTTGTGCGTCTTCGTTGTGTGGCATGTCATGCAAGTAGGTCGATCTCCTCGTCTCGTCCCTTGGTTTTCTCTATTCGTGTCCGGCTGACCATGGTCTTTTTGTAGATGGTCACTATGGTGGCCCTGCAGCACCGCACTTCGGTGGCCACCACGAAGGCTGCTCTCGATAAAGCGAGGGCCAACCTCAACATGGCCAGGGATAAGCTGAAGGAGACGGAAGCGGAGCTGGAGAGGGTTGTGATGGCCCACCAGGTTGAGAAGGGGCGGGCCGCGTACATCGATTCGTCGAAGGCTACGATCGAGCGTCAACTCTTGGAGGTGAAGGGGGAGAAAGACGATATCCTGGCGAAGCATGCTGGGGAACTGATGATTCGGGTTCAATATTACATATTTAACCCCCCATTTAGCCCTATTTTGTGCTCATGTGATGCTATATTGTTCTCTAATACGTACGTATTTTCTACACATTTATTTATTAGAGAAAACACACTATTTGAGCACAAAACAGTAATTAACGACGTATTTCTGCACTTTTTATATTTTTCCTAGCACCGTCTCGATCTCACGATTTCAACGACTATTTATTTGTATTTTTCTGAGATCTGTGCTAATTACTGTGAATTTTTGAATGCAGAATACCAATTTAATGGAGGAATACGCAAGGAAATACGTATATACGGTCGGGGCGCGAATATTGGCGCACACGTGGCGGATTATCGGCCGTTGGATTCGAATCCAACGACCCACATCGCACAAGAAGACATAGGCGACGTGGCCAAACCCTCGCCGTTGGATCACAATCCAACGGACAGGAAAGACGCTGAGGCGCGCTTCGGAGCGAACAGCCGCGTGCTAAGTGGCAAGATCCTAGGAGGCAGCCGCGCGAACCAACGGTCGAGATCGATGGAACGACGCGAAAATTCTGAGCGACGTGACGATCGTTTGATCGCCCGATCGCGATCGAAGGGCTGAAAGAACTTCCGCTCGAATTCGGAGAGCCCAGCTTACGGGGTGACGTGGCGCAACGAGGACCGGACGATCACGAACCCAACGGCACAGATTGAAGCGGGTCCGAGTTCGAAGCGGGTAGCGGGCTTCGCACGATTTTTGAACGCCACGTGGCGCACGGTGGTCCGATCCCGCTTTGATCAGCGGTCCACAATTGCCCCGATCCAGATCTACGGTCGGGATGCGTTCGGGTGCGGGTTTCAAACCCAATAAGCTTCTAAAACCCGCAATCTTATTATATAAGCGTATTTAGGGTTTTTGGGGCGTATTCAAGCAGATTGGGGCGTATTTTGGGCGTATTGGAGGCTCTAGAAGCCGTATTTTCCCCCTGAAAAATTCTGTAAAATTCCAGAGGCTTGTTTCTAATTTCCAGAGAGTTTTGAAGACTTTTCAGAGAGATTTGGTGATATTCTCTTCAACTTTAGCTTGTATTTGGGTGTTTTAGCTTGTATTTTGCCTCTAAACTTCCGTATTTTGCTATTAAACCTATGAATTCTGATCTGAAAATTGTTTATTTCTGCGCCATGAGTAGCTAAATTGTTATTGTGCATGGTATGGAGTAGTTAGGGGATATTATTTGTGTTAGTTTGGTTGAAATTCCTTGTGCTAAATCGTTTAACGTCGCTAAAATTGTGATCGTTGTTCGTAAATCGACTATTTTAGATTCCAAAAGAATTAATGTAGTTGATGATCGCTCCAAAAGGGTGAGTTTTGATCTCCCCAAAAGGGAGTTTCATACCGTAGTTTTGATCTCTCCAAAAGAGAGTTTCATATCGTATTATAATCTTAGCGACGATCTTTTTGAATATTTTGTTTGAACCCCCAAAAGGGCATCTTCCGATGAATTGCTCCCAAAAGGAGAATTCATTGAGTTATATTGGGTATTTTCCGGTGAATTGCTCCCAAAAGGAGAATTCATTGCGTTATACCTATCAACCAAAATTAATACGAATCGTTGACCCTAGCGAACCCATACCATGTACAAACTCTTTATAGATATTTTCTTACATGATTTTCTATGTTCACGTGTTCACATCACCGTCACCGTCACCATTGTTGAAGTGTTTAGTCTCTTTCCGATAGATTTCTATTTGATTTAAATTGTGGTTGCAACAGATTTCTTCCCGTGGATTCGACACCTGGACTCCCAGGTTTTACTACTTGTACGGACTCTTGCACTTGAGAGAGAGCACCTTTTCGGTCCCACCAAGTTTTTGGCGCCGTTGCCGGGGAGGAATGGTTTGTGACTACGGTTTATTTCATTTAGAGGACCTTCGGTGAGATCTTTCCACTTTACTGTACATAAACTTTTTTTATTTATTTTATTTTATTTTTTTTAAAATGGAATATATGAACTTCTATTGCACAAACAATCTTTATGATGCACGATATGCTAATGCACACAAACATAGAATGGAAAAGCTCAAAATTGTCAATTTTAGTCAAACTGACTGTGAAACTTTCTTTCAGGCCTGGAGGAGGTTCACAGACCTAATATCGAGCTATCCGCAGCATGGGTACACAAAGAACGAGCTTATGGAGTTCTTCCTAGATGGACTACAACCCCAGCTGCAGGAATTTTTGGGAGTCATGACGCCGACAGAGGCGTGGGAATACATGGAGTCTCTGCAAGAAAACGAAGAAACCGTGGAAGAGACTTCAGAGAGCGATTCAACGGAGCCTTCGTGCCTCGATCAAGAAGAGCAAAGCGTAGACGTACCTTTGCAATCCTTGAAAGAGGAAGCTTACCAGACTATTCAGACACAGGAGGCCACATCCCATCAATTCCAAGAGAATCTCCTCGCTCGGAGTCGGCAGATTCAAAAATCTATTGAAGATGTTAATTTGATGGCCACTTGCGTAGAAGAAGGTAATACTTTTGAAACTCAATTTAAAGAATCTCATACGAGTTCATCTTCTATTACAGGTATATCGAGCGAGGACACGAATATAAATATATACATGGCAAAAAGTGTGTGCGAAAGAGAGGACGAGCTAGCAATTTTGGATGAATGAGGGGAGGAGACAGCTAGGGAAAAGGGTTTTGAGATTATCGCCATGGAGTCAGAACCATGCTCTCTTCCAGTTTTATCCCAAAATCATTTATCCCTCTCCACAATGAACGAGCATCGTACAGAGAGTAGTGCAAATCTTTCAGGGAGTAGTCGTCAACTTGCTTTAATTCATTTCACTTATTTTGATGACTACGTTTGGAATAATTTTATTAAACGGAATCTTAAATTAATTTGGACTGACATAACTCATCTCTCGGAGGACATTGACAAACAGCTTATAGAGATGCTTGGAGTTGTGTTGCTGGGGTCCAAATTAGTCGTTGGGGGAAGAATAATCGCCGAGGAGCGCAAGGAGCAAATTGAACAACTTCCTCCACCATCAAAGATTCGGGATCCGCCATTTGATCACGGTGTGTTCTTTCCAGTAGTGTAGTTTTTAATTGCTTTCTAGGTTGCTTGCTTGAATAAACTCGTACCTCTTCCGACATTGAGGACAATGTTCATCTTTAATTGGGGGGTGTGTATGAGACCTTAGGATTTTTTTTTTGAGAAGAATAAATCACCAAATCTCATCATTTTAAAACTCATTCATATGCCTCTAATGCGGATGATTATACATTACTTGTGTTCCAAAAAAGTGTTTATGGCTTGATTAATTATTTTTCCTTCATGGAATTGCCGTTAATATGCTATTCATGAAAATTTTCAATTTCCATGATTAATATCTCGAAATAGTTTGAATTGATTTCATGCATGCTAATGTGATGGAAAAAGCTTAAGTATACACGATTTTTAAGAATAGTTTTCAAGTTGAAGAGGAATTTGGCCTTTGTTATTAATGTTTATATTCATGTTGATGGGTTTTGAGTTGCTTACAAAGAAAGAAACGAAAGAAAAGAAAAAAGAATGAAAAATGAACAATGAAAAATGAATGAATATGTATGTCACTAATAAATAACTTGGTTGGCTCGAGTAGTACAGTCCGAGGGGTCCTTTTTGGCCTAATGCCCTATTATCGTCTGATTTGGGAGCCATTAACCGGAACCTCACTCATTTGATGGAGCGATCCAAGTTATACTTTTTTCTGCGAATGTTGCTTGATGCGCGTTACGCGGAACGAATAAAGGAAAAGAAATGGTGAATATACTAATCAACTTCAATACCCATGTCTTGAATAATTCTTTTTGATAGGCCAATTCCTTGGAAACAAGAAAACTAGAATAAAACGACGTGTTATACTTTCGCTTGCGCAAAACGATGCTTGTATGATTTTTTATTCAAATTAAATTAGAGAAAATATCGTGTGATTGATTTTGTTCATGGATGTGTATATTGATGGCCAAGACCATGTTGGAATGCGTATTACCGAGCCAGGCCATAAGCAATTCGAAAGAACTTATTGTTTTATTGATCGTCCGTATTTATCGCTATTTTTGCTAGAGACTAGCAAATCGCTAGTTGGGGGGTGTGATTTGGGTTCAATATTACATATTTAACCCCCCATTTAGCCCTATTTTGTGCTCATGTGATGCTATATTGTTCTCTAATACGTACGTATTTTCTACACATTTATTTATTAGAGAAAACACACTATTTGAGCACAAAACAGTAATTAACGACGTATTTCTGCACTTTTTATATTTTTCCTAGCACCGTCTCGATCTCACGATTTCAACGACTATTTATTTGTATTTTTCTGAGATCTGTGCTAATTACTGTGAATTTTTGAATGCAGAATACCAATTTAATGGAGGAATACGCAAGGAAATACGTATATACGGTCGGGGCGCGAATATTGGCGCACACGTGGCGGATTATCGGCCGTTGGATTCGAATCCAACGACCCACATCGCACAAGAAGACATAGGCGACGTGGCCAAACCCTCGCCGTTGGATCACAATCCAACGGACAGGAAAGACGCTGAGGCGCGCTTCGGAGCGAACAGCCGCGTGCTACGTGGCAAGATCCTAGGAGGCAGCCGCGCGAACCAACGGTCGAGATCGATGGAACGACGCGAAAATTCTGAGCGACGTGGCGATCGTTTGATCGCCCGATCGCGATCGAAGGGCTGAAAGAACTTCCGCTCGAATTCGGAGAGCCCAGCTTACGGGGTGACGTGGCGCAACGAGGACCGGACGATCACGAACCCAACGGCACAGATTGAAGCGGGTCCGAGTTCGAAGCGGGTAGCGGGCTTCGCACGATTTTTGAACGCCACGTGGCGCACGGTGGTCCGATCCCGCTTTGATCAGCGGTCCACAATTGCCCCGATCCAGATCTACGGTCGGGATGCGTTCGGGTGCGGGTTTCAAACCCAATAAGCTTCTAAAACCCGCAATCTTATTATATAAGCGTATTTAGGGTTTTTGGGGCGTATTCAAGCAGATTGGGGCGTATTTTGGGCGTATTGGAGGCTCTAGAAGCCGTATTTTCCCCCTGAAAAATTCTGTAAAATTCCAGAGGCTTGTTTCTAATTTCCAGAGAGTTTTGAAGACTTTTCAGAGAGATTTGGTGATATTCTCTTCAACTTTAGCTTGTATTTGGGTGTTTTAGCTTGTATTTTGCCTCTAAACTTCCGTATTTTGCTATTAAACCTATGAATTCTGATCTGAAAATTGTTTATTTCTGCGCCATGAGTAGCTAAATTGTTATTGTGCATGGTATGGAGTAGTTAGGGGATATTATTTGTGTTAGTTTGGTTGAAATTCCTTGTGCTAAATCGTTTAACGTCGCTAAAATTGTGATCGTTGTTCGTAAATCGACTATTTTAGATTCCAAAAGAATTAATGTAGTTGATGATCGCTCCAAAAGGGTGAGTTTTGATCTCCCCAAAAGGGAGTTTCATACCGTAGTTTTGATCTCTCCAAAAGAGAGTTTCATATCGTATTATAATCTTAGCGACGATCTTTTTGAATATTTTGTTTGAACCCCCAAAAGGGCATCTTCCGATGAATTGCTCCCAAAAGGAGAATTCATTGAGTTATATTGGGTATTTTCCGGTGAATTGCTCCCAAAAGGAGAATTCATTGCGTTATACCTATCAACCAAAATTAATACGAATCGTTGACCCTAGCGAACCCATACCATGTACAAACTCTTTATAGATATTTTCTTACACGATTTTCTATGTTCACGTGCTCACATCACCGTCACCGTCACCATTGTTGAAGTGTTTAGTCTCTTTCCGATAGATTTCTATTTGATTTAAATTGTGGTTGCAACAGATTTCTTCCCGTGGATTCGACACCTGGACTCCCAGGTTTTACTACTTGTACGGACTCTTGCACTTGAGAGAGAGCACCTTTTCGGTCCCACCAACTGACTAGCAAGCAACGTGTAATCGAGCTGCAGGTGGGGCAGATAACAGACCTGAAGAAGGCCCTCGAGGCGGAGAGGAAGGAGAAGGGCATCCTGAGGTTGTGGCTGGAGGGGGAGCAGGAGGTTGAGCGCAATTTGATCGAGGCTTCCATTCATCGTTATCATGACGAGCACGTCGTTTCGAATTTACAGGAGGCGAGGGAGGCTGGAGCTTGCCAGGTGTCGAGTGAGATGGTGGTTCGGCCGTCGGAGAGGCGGCGGCGCTAAGGACTTAGAGTAGGGGAGCTTTTGGTTTCTTTTTGTACTGGGGGGTGCGGGCCAAACCCGATGTCGTGTTGTAATCGTTGGTGGGCTGCGTGGGTACACTCGCCCTTTGGATAAATGAAATGGGTTGATTTTGTCTGCGGGTATTTTCCTCCATTTGGTGCGCGTAGACTATTCGCTTTCACGGGATATGATTGCCCCCAACCTTCCTCTATCGAAGATCGTCGGATGGTCGGTGGAGGGAGGTTAAGACACCGAAAGTTTGTCAAGGATGTGAGCCAGAGCTCGATGCGACGCCCGGGGTCCGAAGGGTCGGGGCGAGAAGATGTGTCCTGTGCAGGCTGGGTGCTGAGGGTGGGTGTTGCGATCCGACCTCAATTATGAGGTACCTCACCTCCTGGGCCGGAATGATGGTGTCGGGGCTCCCTGTGGGCCTGAGTGAGCGAAAGGGGAGGGGAAGGAATTCGTTTCGGTTAGGCGTACTCATTTATCCATGGGAGAAGGCAGGAGTCAGAGGGTCTCAATGACCGCCTCGTAAGCCGACGTAATCTTTTCAAATCGGTAGCGGACGAAAATCGAAGCGACTCGACCATTCGGTGGGTGACGCATAGCAGATGCGATGGTTGTTGTCAGGCAAGTCATCATGTCTTGCGGATCGTGGCGTCATGCCGCGGATCGAAGCGTCGATGGGTGCGGATTAACGACACGTGGCCAGAAGTCCATGGCTGCGATCCCTCGAGGCATCTTATAAAGAGCGCTGGAAGGGGGTTAGTGTGGGTTTTTCACGTGAACAAATTTCGGAGGGCTTGTGTTGCCGGTGATTGTTTGGTTCCTGCCGAAGTTGTCGTCCGAGACCCAACCATTGTCGCAGAGTCACCGTCGAAGCCGTCGAAGTCGTTCAGGTACGAAACTTCTTCCTTCTTGATGTCTTCGTCAGCGTCTTCCTTCCATTTTTCGGGGTCAAAGGTGGTGGTGGAAGTGAGCTCCATCGCAGACACGGTGCCGAGTACGGGGGAAGGGTTATCGGAGAGTCGGGGCAGTGGCACATGCAACGATCAGTCGGTAGGCTCTCCTTCGGATGCTTCGAGGGACCGGAGGAAGGGGAAACGACCCATAGCGAGGACCTCGAGGCCCGTCCCTCTGGCCGCTGTTACGGTGGCGGAGGCCGGAGGGGTTCCCGATGAGATTACCGGCGCGAGGTCGATGTTGAAGACCTCGATCTCAGAAATCAGCAAGCTGTAGATCAGGCCGCCTTACTCCATCCAAGAGCCCACCGCGGCGGAGCGGGTGTGTTTTGCTGGAGACAGTGAGGTCGGGTTGTACGTGTCATGCTTTCAGCAGGGGTTTCGATTCCCCCCTCATCCCTTTGTGCTTGAGGTGCTACATTTCCTAGAGTTGCCACTGTTTCGCCTGATGCTGAATTTCTTCAGTGCGATCACAGGCTTTCTGGTGTTGTGCGTGAGCCACCGGGTCTGTCCGTCCCTGGCATTATTCCAACACTTCTTCGTGGTGAAGAGGCTGAGGTGCTATTATTATCTGTCCGCCAGGAAGAGCAAGCCGCTCCTAAGGGGGCTGCCGGGCAAGATCAAGGGGTGTGGCAAGCAGTATAGGTTCGTTTCACTGCCTGCGGGTGTGGTTATAAGGGCGAGCTGGGGGGGGGGGGGGCTGAACCCCGATTCATCGAAGGGGATCAAATTGAGCGAGGAGGAAGCAGATGTGGCCGGGTTATTGATGGCGATCTCGGAGGAGGGCTGGAAATTCGGGATGCTTGCTGAGTATGATAGGGTAGCTCGGCATATTTGGCCTGAAGGTACGACGAACTGTGTGGCTGCTGCATCTGAAACGCTCACTCTAAGCTTTCTCTTTTCTGCAGGTCACGCCATGAGTATCTCGCTAGAGGAGATAAAGAAGTGGGCTGAGGAGCGGGCGGAGCAGAGGGCAAGTCAGGCGGATCCGAAGAGGTCACGTGACGAGGCCGGGGGGTGGGATCGAGAAAAGGAAGGGTGCCCTCAAAGAGGAGGAGGCCGTCCACGCCCTCATTCGTCAGTGTTATCTGGCGGGAGGGGAGCGCCCGTCAACTCGGGGAGGGGGTTATCCATGAGACCGTCGCCCCGGTTATCGATCTGGAGGGCGGTGAAGTGGGGCATACCGAACCTTGGGAGGTTGCTCCCGAGGTCCGTCTGCCGAGCCCAAGGTTTTCCCCCGCCACGGAGGGGGTCGCAGCCTCGGATCGACCTAAGGGTTCCGGCAGGTCGGGCTCTGGGTCCCGGTCGTCGGATAGAGATGGCTGGCCTTACGACTGCCCATGGTTCGGGCTGGTGCGGCAGGCCCACCCTAGCTGCGTGGCTTCACTCATTCGATTCAAGGCCAAGAAGGCCGAGGTCGAGGGCTACTCGGACGAGGCCCTCCATCGAATGCCCTTCAAAGTGAGCGACGATGAGTCCGTCTTCGAAGACGGTGGGGTTACTACGAGGTTGGCAGAGAACATATTCCTGCCCCGCGACAAGGTGGGTTTGGAGGCTATCGGGCATGAGGGGTTATTCGGCACCGCGATATGGCATGGCATGCAGGTAGGCGATCTGGTTTGGGTGGGGTCCCTTAGGTGATTTTGTTGAGTACTTTAACCGAATTTTCCCTTGTCGTGCAGTCCATCGTTTTGATGCTCGGCACTTTGGGCCAGATGCCAGCCATCAATAAGGCCGAGAGCGCCATTGCGAGAATGGCAGCCCAGCTTGTCGAGTTTCATAAAAGTGCCGGCGAATAGCTGGAATAGGAGAGAGGCCGGTGTAGCTAGCTCGAGGCAGAGGTCCAGTACCTGAAGGGGCTACTTGCGGACCACAAGGCGAGGGCCGATCGGGTGAAGGAGCTGGAGAGCTCGCTTGAGCTGGAGAAAGCACGGTCCGTCGAGCTGGTGTCACAGTTGAACGAGCTGGCGGCCCAAGCGAAGGGCGGGGAGGAGGAGCTAGCTCAGAAGACAGAGGAGTTTCGGTCGTACCAGGAGTTGACGGTCGTCAACGCCGTATCGGATGCGATGTATGATGGCATGATGAAGGGTCGGACCAAGGGCTGGAAAGCCTGTCTAGGACGGGTAAAGGAAAGGGCAGCTAACCTTTGTCTCCCGATAGAGGTTGATTTTGACGTGCTGGTGGCCTCGGATGGAGAGGAAGAGGCGGTTGAGGATGAGGACGAGGAGGGGGAAGGCGAGGACGCACTTGGTGGCGAAGTCACGGTTGGCGAGGATGCTACCGTCCATAATGAGGCCGACCCCTCGGACGCCGTCGGGAGGGGCGTAGCGTCGAGTGGAGGAGCCCTAGGTGGCAGTGGTCCACAGGAGTAGTTGGCTCGCGTTCCCCCCTTCCCCCCCTTTTTTTGTTAAGGAGGAAGAGTAGGGCCGGCCCGAGGGAGACCTCGTTTTGTTAGGTCGGCCCCTGCTACAATTGTAAGGTTTTAAACTAAATAGATATATATATACTAGATTTTTCGTTAATTTTGTTATACTCTGTTTGGTGACGTCCTGGGTTTTGCTCTTGGGGGTAGGGGGTGGCACGGAGCTCGTCCCTTTTTCCCTCCGCCGTGTTGGGCGACCCAATCGTATGAGCTCGCCCCGTATTTTGACGGGGATCGTTCCCGAGTCTGAACGTGCCTAGATAATGACTAGGGATTCGCTTGGAATAGTCTTTTCATTAACTTTTATAAAAATTTAACAAAAAGGGCCAGAGATTTGACAACTGTTTGACTGCGGAGTTCTGACGGGATCCGATGCGTTATCCGGTCTGCGGGCAGACTGCGGAGCCGTTTTACTTGTTGTTAACCGCTCCGGGAAGTGGGAGTTCCTATTCTGAAGGGCGGCTCTCCTTCTCTTCCATTGCCTGTCACGTTTCTCCGCATCTTTCATGCGCTGAATGGTTGCGGAGTCTCTGCCTGGGGATCGCTTTATCCTGTAGTAAACTGCATCAGGATAAGCGAACTCCTTTACCCGGTGATTGTACTCATTCGTCTCATTAATCGTTGCGTCCCTTTTTGTCGCTGCGCCCCTGAAGGGTTGCAAGGTCTCTTCGGGGGATCCTTCCACCAAAGGGGAACCCCGGAAGAGGTGGGGGACGACATATCGGAGGCATTGGGCGAGGCCCGGCCTCCGTGTGAAGATAGAGGAAATGGAGGCGGAGGGGGCCTTTGGTGGCTACTCTATCCAGCGAGGCTCTTGCCTTTCCGCCGGTTGGAGCCGTTGTGGGACGGGTGCGGATGGAAAGGGGTGAGCTGTCGCAGGTCCTCTTCTTCCCCTACCGTAAGTTGTCTAGGAGAAGTCGAGGAGTGGAAGACAGTGCGCCCCTTGTGTAAGAGGGATAGCCTATCGGCGTGGCGGTACATCGGGATGCGGGCCCTGATTCGGAGTGAATATTGCATATTTAACCCCCTCTACTAGCATTATTTTGTGTGTAAATGATGTTTAATTGGTCTCTAATACGTTCTTATATTGTATACCATCATTTATAAGAGATATCACTTGATTTGTACTAAAAGTATGAATTTTATTGAGTATTTCTGCCTTTTTATATTTTTCATAGCTTGGTCTCAATCTCACGATTCCAACGACTATTTATTTGTATTTTTCTGAGATCTGTGCTAATTACTGTGATTTATTGAATGCAGAATACCAATAAAATGAGGAAATACGCAAGTAAATACGAAAATACGGTCGCCAGCCAATCACACGCTGCCACGTGGCAGCATTAGATCGTTTCCCGCTCCATCCAGCGGCGCACGAGAGCGGTCGACGCGGCGTATAATCAATCGTTGGATCTCGATCCAACGGTGCAAAAGCGAGGCTTTCGATTTCGAAATTCCTGTAGACGTGGCACCATCTGCCCCGTCGATTTACAATTGAACGGCTCCTGTCAGCCCCGAATCGCAGCGGAGAGAGGCAACTGAAGCGGCTACGCGGCCCATTGGAGACCACATGATTCCGATCGAACAGCTACGATCAGCGGGCTGCTGCGAATATTCGGGCTGCTGCGAATATTCGGGCGACGTGGCTTGATGAGAGGCGTCGGATGAAGATGCGACGGCGCGTACAAATTTTCGAAGAGAATGCTGAGAACGGAGCGGGCGAGATCTCAGCCGTTCGATCCTGCGATCGAACGGTCCAGATGAAGCCCGAAGAGAACTCGGAGCAGTGTGGATGCGGGCGCGCGTGATTTTTAATGCGCCACGTGTCGAAGCGTGGGCAAATCCCACTGAGATCAACGGTGGAGGTTTGCGCCGACGGCGGATCGGGTTTAAACGTGATTTGGGTGCGGTTTTGAACCCAATAAGCTCTTAAAACCCGCAATGTTCTTATAAAAGGTATTCCTAGGGTTTTTGGTCGTATTCTTGGCGTATTTGGGCGATTTTGGAGCCGATTTTTACAGAAAATCCCTGACATTACAGAGATCAACCTGAGGGAATTTTCAGAGGCTTTTAGGAGGAAGAAGAAGGGTTTTCTTAGGCAAATAGTTAGCGTATTTGGTGATATTCTTGAACTCTATTGCGTATTTTGAACTCTATTTACTTGTATTGTTTGGAACCATGCTTTATATGATGAAATTGGTGTTTATTTTCAGTATGAGTAGCTAAATTTTCACTGTGCATGGTGTGGTGTAGTTAGGGGATATGATGCGTATTTATTTGGTTGAATCGTTGTGCTAAATTGTTAACGTTAATAACGTTGTAATCTTTATTTTAAAATCATCTTTTTCATCTTCCAAAAGAATGTGATTGAGTTGATGATCGCCCCACAAGGGTGAGTTTTGATCTCTCCAAAAGGGAGTTTCATATCGTATTTTTAAAAGATTATAACTTTAGCAACGATTTTATTCAATATTGTGCTTTAATCCCCACACGGGTATTTTCCGGTGAATTGCTCCCAAAAGGAGAATTTATTGAGTTATATTTAATCAACCAAATTAATACGAATCATGGATCCTAATGAACCCATACCATGTGCATATTTCTCATAAATATTTTTATACACGAAGTTTCTTTGTTCGTATTGTTCACGTACCAAAAATCACAATCAAACGCTTTCAAACCATCGTCAATATAAGTGGTTAGTTTCTTTTCGTTGGATTTCTATTTGATTTAAGCTTTGTGGTTGCAACAGTTTTTCTCCTGAGGATTCGACATCTGGACTCCCAGATTATATTACTTGTACGGACTCTGTCGCTTGAGAGAAGCACATTTTTGGGCTGAGCAAGTTTTTGGCGCCTTTGCCGGGGAGAATGGTTTGTTACCACAGTTTATTTCATTTAGAGGACCTTCGGTGAGATCTTTCCACTTTACAGTACATAAATTTGTGTTTATTTTTGAAAAAAAATTGAGTATATGAATTTCTATTGCATAAACAATATGTATGATGCAAAGTACGCTAATGCACAAAAACATAGGATGGAGAAGCTCAAGATTATTAATTTTAATCAGACTGATTGTGAAACTTTCTTTCAGGCCTGGAGGAGGTTCACAGACATAGTATCGAGCTATCCGCAGCATGGGTACACAAAGAACGAGCTTATGGAGTCCTTCCTCGATGGACTACGACCACAGCTGCAGGAATTATTGGGTGTCATGACGCCGACAGAGGCGTGGAAATACATGGAGTCTTTACAAGAGAATGAAGAAATCATGAAAGAGACTTCAGAGTGCGATTCAACGGAGCCTTCAAGCCTCGATCAAGGGGAGCAAAGCATAGACGTACCTTTGCACTCTTTTAAAGAGGAAGTTTATTTGCTTATTCAGACACAGGAGGATACATCCCATCAATTCCAAGAGAATTTTCTCGCTTGCAGTTGGCAGATTCAGAAATCCATTGAAAACCTTACTCTGATTGCCACTTGTTTAGAAGAAAGTAATCCTTTTGAAACTCAATTTCTAGAATCTAACACGAGTTTATCTTCTATTGCAGGTATATCGAGCCAACCATGTCACTTTAAGGACACGAATAAAAATATCTACATGGCAGGAAGTGTGTGCAAAAGAGAGGACGAGCTAGCAATTTTGGATGAACAAGAGGAGGAGACAGCTAGGGACAAGGGTTTTGAGATTATCGCCATGGAGCCAGAACCATTCCCTCCTCTAGTTTTGTCCCAAAATCATTTACCCATCTCCACATTGATCGAGCATTATACTGATAGTAGTGCATATCTTTCAGGGAGTAGTCATGAATATGCTTTAATTTATTTCACCTATTTTTATGACTACGTTTGGAATATTTTTATTGAGAAGAATCTTAAACTAATAATGATTGACGTGACTCATCTCTTGCAGGATACAGATGAACATCTTATAGAGATGCTGGGAGTTACGTTGCTGGGATCCAGTTTAGTCATTGGAGGAAAATTACTCGCCAAGGAGCGCAAAGAGGAAATTGAACAACTTCCTCCACAATTAAAGATTCAGGATCCGCCATTTGACCACGGTGTGTTCTTTCCATTAGTGTAGTTTTTTTATTCTTTTTAGGTTGCTTGCTTTGAATAAACCCGTACCCCTTTCGACATTGAGGACAATGTCAATCTTTAGTTGGGGGTTGTGTATAAGTGACGTGCGTTTATATTTCATATATTCACGCACGTTTTCTATTGTGTTTTTCCGTTATTTTCTGCCGTCCCGTATCCGTTTTCTCGTATTTTCTTGTTTTCTTTCACTTTTTCGTGTTTTTTGTATGTTTGCAGGATTTTACTAGCATTGGGGACTTATAACGAAGATATCATGCGTCCCCGGAGCAGCGGGGGAAGTCACGCGCGATCCTGGGGGTCAAATGACCAAGATTGCCATCTTTCAGCCCCCACCCGATCGGTTGGACACAGCCAACCGATTGAGTGATGCACGTGTGTCCGACCCGGGCGGAAGCTGAAGCCAAGTGAAGTTCAACCGACCGGTTCGCCGACCGGTTGAACACAGCTGAGTTCTCGGGAATTTGGGCGTAATTCCAACCGATCGGGTGACTTATCGCCCGATCGGTTCATCTGCAGCCGTGACTCATCGTTTGACGGTGCCACCCGATCGCCTCAGCATCCGGTTGAAGATCTTCAAAGCTCTCACCCGATCGGTTGAACCATCAACCGATCGGGTGGCAATTTTTCTGCGGGTTCTGGACCCGAACCGCTAGGGATTCTTTGGGGGCTATAAATACACAATGTTGGCCGAATGTCAGGGGGTTTCTTTAGTTTTTCTAGGGCTTTTTCCCCTTTCTCTTGTGAGATTTAGATTAGTTTAGATTAGGTTTTTTTGGTTAATAAATCTTGTATTGGATTGAAGGTTCAAACTCAAGATAAGTATTTCTTTCTCTTGTTCTCCATTTTTGTGTTGTATTTGTTTTGCTTCATGATGAATGTTTGTATGTCTTTTGTGTTGTTTGTTTGTATGTTTTTCATCATGGAGTAGTTTTGATGAACCCTAATACGGGTTAGGGTAGGATTGATGCTTGGTTGTTTCATTTGACTTGGTTGCATGGCATGTGTTCGATGAAATGTGTCAATGTGGATTTCTAGAAATCTGGGTCCAATTCGTACGGCAACACACTAGTTGTGTTGGGGATTGGGGTCCGGTGCTTGTCCAGTCAAGATCCGCTTCGATGTGTTGCTAGAAATCACATTCGACCTATTTGGCCATTAGGGTTACTCGGGGTTGTTTCATTGTCATTGGCGGAAAAAAGACCGCCGCTGACCATCGGGCCAAGGGCGAATAAACTTGGCGGTTGACTCCCTAGCCACAGCTCACACCCCTAGTGTAGACATCGAGTCCTCACGCGTGGGAACAGCTTGGACGAAGTGTTGGGAGTTATCATTGTGGCCTTAATGCTCCCGGTTGCGGAAGGTGTTAATGGACATAGGAATGCCCACCATCTGGAACCGGGTAGGCCTAGCGTACTTGGCACTGACCAGAATATCGGGCCATGGACGCTAGGTACCACCTTTTGGGGTAATGTCTCACCCTGGGTCAAGTCAAATGCCAAGTGTCATGAGTGCTCTAGCCCGTGTTAGCGGGGATTCATTTCGTGTCTTTTTCATTTCTTTCTTTTGTTCCTACACTTCCACCCACATCATCCGCGTAGCTAGCACACAACCTAGGCGAGGCTAGTAGCTATTCAAGCCATCCACCTCCCTGAGTTCGATAAACCCGCACCCTACACTAACCGTGCACTTGCGGTAAAACGACACCGCGCCCAAACCGTAAACGGGGCGCCGGTCAAGTTTTTGGCGCCCTTGCCGTGGAGGCGTTCGGTTTGATATTAGCTTATCTTGGGTTCGTTAGACTACGCATAAAACCAAAAAAAAATATTCAATAACCAAGAAATTTTTCCCCCACTATTATATTATCTTTTTGTTATTCTCTTGTACTATTGACGCTCCTCTCTAGTTTTCTTATTTTTGTTGTCCAGGTATTTTTGGTGTAACCATGTGGAGATCAAATTTCGATGCTCAGATGGGAGGATACAATCCTTATTCGGTTGTGGTTTGTGAGACTTGTGGGATGGCGGGGCATGTGTATTATGACTGCCCTTTACGCTCGAGAGCCTCCCCCTACACCAAGGCCAAACATTTTCCCACAACCTTAGCCCAAACACCTCCCATCCATTTTCTCAACCTTATATCCCTCCACCAACACAAGAAGAATCAAACCTCGTGTCTCTCCTTGAAAGTGCCATGTTTAACCAAGGCCAAACATTACGAAACTTGATGGTGCCAATCATCGAGCCTACACCGAGGAGAGGGGATGAAGGAGAGGATATACCTACTTTCATGGTTGAGACTACCATGCCGTTGGCCACCATAGACACATCTCATGCCGATCCACCATTTCTCCATCACTACCATTTGGATGACGAAGCATTTTTTGATGATGATAGTCAGGATGGGGAGATTTCTCTAGGATCTGTGGGAGAGACTTCTTGTCTTGATTTAGATACCCCACATGAGTCCTATGAGAGGACCGAGGAGTTTACAGAGCTTATGCATAAGGGTGATGAGGATGTGCGTGAGGACGAGGACACGATGACCACTCACGAGGGGTCCGCTCCACATCCACCTCCACAGACATCTCTGTCACAGCTTCCTCCTTGGTCGGTGGTCAACCATGAGGATGTCATTCAGGACATCGGACAGATGGTGGAGTATGAGCATATCATCGAGGAGGACGTGCATGAGGGCTTGGATATGATGGTCCACTCCATGGACCCCGAGTCATATCTACCTTTACCGTCGCTCTCCACTTCTTTTGCGGCTGAGCATCTACTTGAGCATATTGCCCCTATTCAGGGAGATTTTCATACTCACTCTCACTCCACTTTTGAGTCTCGCTTTTCACTTCCTATTTCTTTAGACTCATATATATTTGACACACCATATCTCTCGCAGGACACAGGATCTATCTCCCTTGAGGTATGCTGCGGTGTGTCACCACCTGGAGAGCCACTTCTCATGGAAAGCAAGGATTTGGTCGTCACTAGTACAGAGGATAGCGACCCATTCTCAGGGAGTATTCGTCACCTGTTTACTATTCTCCCATCTTATGTTTGTTGGATCCTGTGGATGTCAAACAACACTAGAAGGGGGGGTTGAATAGTGTTGTATAAAGATAAAACTTTTTCGTTCTTTAATCAATCAACACAAAACAAAACCTTCCAATGTTGCCTAAGAAACCAAGTAGAGCGATCTACGCTTGGTTCTTAATCAACAATATAATTTAAAGTGCACAGCGAAAATTCACAGCAGGTAGTCGACTCCTTATGAGCAGTAGTCGACTCCCAGAGTATATGTTAGCACAAATAAGATTATAGATGTAAATCTCAGCGTATAGAAATAGGATTGATATTTGCTGAAGATAGAATAAATGCAAGGATAATCAAACACAGAAAATGCAAGCGCAAAGACAAGGATTTTTATCCTGGTTCCCCGCAACCCGGGTACGTCCAGTCCCCGACCAATCCGGTACGAGATTTTCACTATCTGCATTGGCAAATACAAGCACCTAACTTCACTCGTTAGGATTTCCAACGACCTAGCCTTGACCAGGATTTCCGAACACAACGCCTAGACTTGTCTAGGGTTATACCCTTGCCTCACAAACCGAGGACTTTCCAACTGGCAACAACTAGACTTGTCTAGTGTTCCAACAATTCAACACAATAAGAAATTTGTCCAATACTCTACAACAAGTGATAGAGATTGGAAATACACCCGATTCTATAGCCAATCAAAAGATAGACAATTGTGTAGTGGCTTAATAGAATGATAGTCTAGATCACACAAAGATACGAGATAAGTTCTTTGTGATCTAGAGTTTTTTCAAAAATCCTTCAAATAGAATTTAAAGAGAAATAATAGAGAGGATTTTGAAAAACAACTTAGCCAATAAAATAATAATATGATCTTCAAAAGAATTGGAAAATATTGCAAGATCAAAAACTGAAATTAAAATTGGCTAGAGAAGAAAATGAGAGAGCTTTGATTCACGAGAGCTTTTGCAAATTTTGATTTTCAATAATCTTGTATTTTTCACAAAAGAATTAAGCTCTATTTATAGGGAAAAACTGGGATTTGAAATTTGAATTTCGTTTGACTTTTGTCCCAAAAATTTCGGAGTAAATCACTCAAAAGAATTTAAAATTCAAATTCAAAACGTTTGAAAATTTCCAGCAGGTAGTCGACTCCCTATATAGGTAGTCGACTCCCAGAGGAGTCTAGGAAATTTTCATCTCTGAGAAGTAGTCGACTCCCTACTTTTGGTAGTCGACTCCCAGAGGAGTTTTTCCTGTTGTTTTAGTCAAAAGTGTAGTTAACTCCAGGGTGCGTGGAGTTTCACTACGAGAATTGAGGTGACTAGAAAATCTCTTTAAAAACCATTTTTGAAGATAGTTAAAAACATTTGTTTTGAAATCATTTGTGTGTGTGTTGTCTATTTGATATGGCTTTGACAAATATCCTAAAAGACACGACACACTCACACTAGACTCTGAACATGTCTTCGGCAGTTTAGTCAACTTGATGAAGTGAGGATGAGCTTCTCTTTGAGCTTCTTGCTTTGTTTGAGCTTGACCTTCATCACTTGAGTTTATCCATGTTCGTCTTTGTCGTGGAGCGTTGATGCGTGCTTCTTGGAGTATTAGTAGAGCTTCACAAAATCTGTATACTTGTAGTGTAGTGTAGTTAGTATACTTAGCATTCATTTGGTGTGCTCATCATCAAAATTACTTAGGGGTGGAATTCAATTTCCATCAATGTTGACGATTATCTCTGGGATACATTTATTTTGGGAAATAATTTCTTGCCATGGACTAATGCACCTCGTCCTCTGCATGTCACATGTGGACACCTACTAAGGATGCTTGGAGGTGCATTGCTTGGGTCCATTGGCACACGTGGCACAGTGCTTCTGGCGGAGCCACAGAAGGAGCTGTTAGAGCAGCTACCTGCCCCACTCCAGATCTTGGATCCGCCTATGCTCAGGTGTATCCTAATCCGGTAGTGTAAAAATTTACCGCTTTCTAGTTTAGATTTGAATAATCTCGTCTCCTCTCATTAGCGAGGGGAGCGTATGTAGGATTTGCTTTTGCATCATAATAACCCTTCATCTCGTGCCCTTATATCATTTCACCCCCATCCTCTTCCGAGGAGAACGAGCACAATGTCTCTCCTGCATTCTGATTTCTTTGTTTTCCTATTTTCCCCCTAGCATATCTCTACATCCCCATTGATCATATCATTTTGCTAGCATTGTCATGTTCAGCTTGGGGGAAATCGACTTTTGTGTGCATGTTTTCGTGTGTCGTTGTCGTGTGTTTGTGTCTTTGAGTCCTTCGTCGTGTTTTATATCTTTTATTTGAGTGTTTCTTTTTCTTCATTTTTAGTTTCGTTCATGTGTTTTTCGTGTTTTTCATTTTTTGTGTCGGTGCGCACCCCCCCCCATTTTCTTTGCCCTCCCGTATAAACTATTATTGCATTGAGGTCAATGCAAGTTTCAGCTTGGGGGAGTCGCACTTCGTGCGTCATTTGTCTCTTTTTCTTTGTTATTTGAGTCGTTTTTCTCCGTGTTTTTCTTTTTATTTTTCTTTCTTTTCTTCTATTTATCTCTTTCTCCTAGAGATGAACCCTATGATGAATTGCCACGAAAATCACACGCACACTTAGCATAGCTTTGATAATCACATTCACTAACCCTGGGAAGCCGAGTCCATTGCATTTCATGCTTCGTGGGTTCACTTTGCTTTTGTGTGAGTTGTTTGTCGTGACTAGCTAGGGGTGTACTTCTACTTTGTGATGTTGATTTATATACCTATCCTTGGTTGACCCCTAGATTATCACGCTTCGATTTGAATGTGCTATATCTGCTTCTACTGTCTGCTTCTATATGCATGCTATATTTATATCGTATATTTCAATTCGCATGTGTGGGGATTCCACAAACAAGGACTAGGATAACCCATTTAGCCTATGCTCTATTTAGCGAGAATAGTTTCCTTTGCCCAAGTGTTTAGATTCCGACTTCTTTTTTGTTTTACTTGGTGCAAATCCCCTCGTCGTGTACCGTTCTCCCACTTGGGAGAGTACACATGTGTATAGCCAAAAACCCAAAATCCAAAAAAAAGAGAAAAGAAAAGAAAAACCCAAAAAGAAGAGAAAAGAAAAGAAAGAAAAAAATTGTATAGCCAAAAATCCAAAAAAAAAACCCAAATACACAAAACCCAAAAAAAATTCCCGTGTGAATATCTTCTCCTACTTGCCGAGAATAAAGGGAAGGCGAGAATTTGCACCGAGTATCCTTCTCCACATCATCTCAACCCCCATCGGTTTCGCAAACACTTGGCTTAGGAACTTTATAGCTATTATCTAGGCTATAGTGGAGTGATCTCCTTAACCATTGTTGTGGAGTCCCTGACGCATGATATGTTTCGATTCTCTCCCTATTCTCATGCATGCTTGAACTATATATTCACTGCTTTAATCAATTCGAATCGATATTTGGGTCATTTCCTGGATTTGTGTATATGGAACCTTATTGCACAATGTAGATAGCGACACCGTCTGCTAGCACACGACCACACTCACTCGTGCTTCACTGCGTGGGCCCACGACACTTGTTTGGACTCACATTCCTTGGTTTAGTGTTGTGTTTTGTCGTATGCTTGCTTAATGTGGCGTGTTTGATTTTGTTGGCCCTTACGAGCGATTTAGGATTTAGAATTCTCTTCTTCTCTCTTTCTCTCTATTTTCTCCCTCCGAGCTCCTACTCTCACTCGTCTTCCTCGAGGACGAGGAAGGGTTCAGCTTGGGGGATTTTGACGTGCGTTTATATTTCATATATTCACACACGTTTTCTATTGTGTTTTTCCGTTATTTTCCGCCGTCCCGTATCCGTTTTCTCGTATTTTCTTGTTTTCTTTCACTTTTCCGTGTTTTTGTATGTTTGCAGGATTTTACTGGTATTGGGGACATATAACGAAGATATCATGAGTCCTCGGAGCAGCGGGGCGAGTCACGCGCGATCCTGGGGGTCAAACGACCAAGATTGCCATCTTTCAGCCCCCACCCGATCGGTTGGACACAGCCAACCGATCGGGTGATGCACGCGTGTCCGACCCGGGCGAAAGCTGAAGCCAAGTGAAGTTCAACCGACCGGTTCACCGACCGGTTGAACACAGCTGAGTTCTCGGGAATTTGGGCGTAATTCCAACCGATCGGGTGACTTATCACCCGATCGGTTTATCTGCAGCCGCGACTCCTCGTTTGGTGAACCGACGGCGCCACCCGATCGCCTCAGCGTCCGGTTGAAGATCTTCAAAGCTCTCACCCGATCGGTTGAACCATCAACCGATCGGGTGGCAATTTTTCTGCGGGTTCTGGACCCGAACAGCTAGGGATTCTTTGGGGGCTATAAATACACGAAGTTGGCCTAATGTCAGGGGGTTTCTTCAGTTTTTCTAGGGCTTTTTTCCCCTTTCTCTTGTGAGATTTAGATTAGTTTAGATTAGGTTTTTTTTTGTTAATAAATCTTGTATTGAATTGAAGGTTCAAACTCAAGATAAGTATTTCTTTCTCTTGTTCTCCATTTTTGTGTTGTATTTGTTTTGCTTCATGATGAATGTTTGTATGTCTTTTGTGTTGTTTGTTTGTATGTTTTTCATCATGGAGTAGTTTTGATGAACCCTAATACGGGTTAGGGTAGGATTGATGCTTGGTTGTTTTATTTGACTTGGTTGCATGGCATGTGTTCGATGAAATGTGTCAATGGGGATTTCTAGCAATCTGGGTCCAATTCGTACGGCAACACACTAGTTGTGTTGGAGATTGGGGTCTGGTGCTTGTCCAGTCAAGATCCGCTTCGATGTATTGCTAGAAATCACATTCGACCTATTTGGCCATTAGGGTTACGCGGGGGTGTTTCATTGTCATTGGTGGGAAAAAGACCGCCTCTGACCATCGGGCCAAGGGGGAATAAACTTGTCGGTTGACTCCCTAGCCACAGCTCACACCCCTAGTGTAGACATCGAGTCCTCGTGCGTGGGAACGGCTTGGACGAAGTGTTGGGAGTTATCATTGTGGCCTTAATGCTCCCAGTTGCGGAAGGTGTTAATGGACATGGGAATGCCCACCGTCTGGAACCGGGTAGGCCTAACGTACTTGGCACCGACTGGAATATCGGGCCATGGACGCTAGGTACCACCTTTTGGGGCAATGTCTCACCCTGGGTCAAGTCAAATGCCAAGTGTCATGAGTGCTTTAGCCCGTGTTAGCGGGGATTCATTTCGTGTCTTTTTCATTTCTTTCTTTTGTTCCTACACTTCCACCCACATCATCCGCGTTGCTAGCACACAACCTAGGCGAGGCTAGTAGCTATTCAAGCCATCCACCTCCCTGAGTTCGATAAACCCGCACCCTACACTAACCGTGCACTTGCGGTAAAACGACACCGCGCCCAAACCGTAAACAGGGCGCCGGTCAATGAGACCTTCGGATTTTTTTAATGCTAAGAGAAGAATAAATCACCAAATATCAGTATTTAAAACTCCTTCACACTCCAACTGCGGATGATTATGCATTGATTGAGTTCTAAAAATTGTTTATGGCTTGAGTTAATTATTTTTCTTTCATGGAATTACCGTTAATATGCTAATCATGAAAACCTTCAATTTCCATGATTAATATCTCGAAATTGTTTGAATTTATTTCATGCATGCTAATGTGATGAAAAAGCTTAAGTATACCCGATTTATTAGAATAGTCTTCAAGTTGAAGAGGAATTTGGCCATTGTTATTAATGTTTATGTTCGAAGAATGGGTGTTGAGTAGCTTACGAAAAAAACAGAAAAAAAGGAGAAAAAAATGAAGAAACAGCAAAGAAAAAAGAATGAATAAGTATGTCACTAAATAAATAACTTGGTTGGATCGAGTAGTACAGTCCGAGGGGTCCCTTTTTGGCCTTATACCCTATGATCGTCTGATTTGGGAGCCATTGACCGAAAACTCACTCATTTGATGGAGCGATCCAAGTTATACATTTTTCCGCAAATGTTGCTTTATGCGCGTTACGCGGAACTAATAAAAGAAAAGAAGTGGTGAATAATCTAAGCAACTAAATATACCTATGATTTGAATGATTGTTTTGATATGCCAATTCCTTGGAAATGAGAAGACTAGAATATAATGACGTGTTATACTTTCGCTTGCGCAAAACGATGCTTGCATGTTATTTATTCAAATTAAATTAGAGAAAATATCCTGTGATTGATCTTGTTCATTGATTGAGTATATTGATGGTCTAAATCATGTTGGAAAGTATAGTATTGGGCCATGCCATAAGAGATTGATAGAATTTATTGTTTTATTAATCATCAGTATTCATCGCTCTTTTTGCTAGAGACTAGCAAAACGCTAGTTGGGGGGTGTGATTCGGAGTGAATATTGCATATTTAACCCCTCCACTAGCATTATTTTGTGTGTAAATGATGTTTAATTGGTCTCTAATACGTACTTATATTGTATACCATCATTTATTAGAGATATCGCTTGATTTGTACACAAAGTATGAATTTTATTGAGTATTTCTGCCTTTTTATATTTTTCATAGCTTGGCCTCGATCTCACGATTCCAACGACTATTTATTTGTATTTTTCTGAGATCTGTGCTAATTACTGTGATTTATTGAATGCAGAATACCAATTAAATGAGGAAATACGCAAGTAAATACGAAAATACGGTCGCCAGCCCATCACACGCTGCCACGTGGCAGCATCAGATCGTTTCCCGCTCCATCTAGTGGCGCACGATAGTGGTCGACGCGGCGTATAATCAATCGTTGGATCTCGATCAACGGTCCAAAAGCGAGGCTTTCGATTTTGAAATTCATGTAGACATGACACCATCTGGCCAGTCGATTTACAATCGAACGGCTCCTGTCAGCCCCGAATCGTAGCGGAGAGCGGCAACTGAAGTGGCTATGCAGCCCATTGGAGACCGCACGATTCTGATCGACCGGCTACGATCAGCGGGCTGCTGCGAATATTCGGGCGACGTGGCTTGATGAGAGGCATTGGATGAAGATCCGACGGCGCGTACAAATTTTCGAAGAGAATGCTGAGAGCGGAGCGGGCGAGATCTCAGCCGTTCGATCCCGCGATCGAACGGTCCAGATGAAGCCCGAAGAGAACTCGGAGCAGTGTGGGTGCGAGCGCACGATTTTTAAAGCGCCACGTGTCGAAGCGTGGGCAAATCCCGCTGAGATCAACGGTGGAGGTTTGCGCCGACGGCGGATCGGGTTTAAACGTGATTTGGGTGCGGTTTTGAACCCAATTAAGCTCTTAAAACCCGCAATGTTCTTATAAAAGGTATTCCTAAGGTTTTTGGCCGTATTCTTGGCGTATTTGGGCGATTTTGGAGCCGATTTTTACAGAAAATCCCTGACATTACAGAGATCAACCTGAGGGAATTTTCAGAGGCTTTTAGGAGGAAGAAGAAGGGTTTTCTTAGGCAAATAGTTAGCGTATTTGGTGATATTCTTGAACTCTATTGCGTATTTTGAACTCTATTTACTTGTATTGTTTGGAACCATGCTTTATATGATGAAATTGGTGTTTATTTTCAGTATGAGTAGCTAAATTTTCATTGTGCATGGTGTGGTGTAGTTAGGGGATATGATGCGTATTTATTTGGTTGAATCGTTGTGCTATATTGTTAACGTTGATAAAGTTGTAATCTTTATTTTAAAATCATCTTTTTCATCTTCCAAAAGAACGTGATTGAGTTGATGATCGCCCCCACAAGGGTGAGTTTTGATCTCTCCAAAAGGGAGTTTCATATCGTATTTTTAAAAGATTATAACTTTAGCAACGATTTTATTCAATAGTGTGCTTTAATCCCCACAAGGGTATTTTCCGGTGAATTGCTCCCAAAAGGAGAATTTATTGAGTTATATTTAATCATCCAAATTAATACGAATCATGGATCCTAATGAACCCATACCATGTGCATATTTCTTATAAATATTTTTATACACGAAGTTTCTTTGTTCGTATTGTTCACGTACCAAAAATCACAATCAAACGCTTTCAAACCATCGTCAATATAAGTGGTTAGTTTCTTTTCGTTGGATTTCTATTTGATTTAAGCTTTGTGGTTGCAACAGATTTTCTTCCTAGGATTCGACATCTGGACTCCCAGATTATCTTACGTGTACGGACTCTTTCGTTTGAGAGAAGCACATTTTTGGGCTGAGCAGGCCTGCGGGGGCTGGTATGCCCCAGCAGAGGCTGGAGTGCCCAATGGAATGATTTGGCAGGGCTGCCCCGTCCATCGGGTTGTCGGCCCGCTGCGTCAAAGCGCATAGGACGCCGGTGGTGGGGCGTGGCCCGGCATTGGAGCTCCGGTTTCCGTGTCTCAAGTTGTCTAAGGGAAGTTGAGGAGCGGCAGGTGGGGCGTCCTATATGTAAGGGGAATAGCTCTTCAGGGATCGTCGTGTTGGGACGGCCAGCCGTCAGAGCGGTCAGGGTCCCTTGCTCTTTTTCATCCTCCATGAAAGGGATTGAGATTGACTTGCCCTCGCCTTATCTTTTTTCCCCCTCTCCCTCGAAGGGGTGAGGAGAGTATTTATAGAGGGAGTAAGATAACTGCTTCCCTGAGTTAATGTGATGTGCTGGCATCATTAATGGGCTCCTTTGAATCACGTCTTTTGGAAATCGCTTTTGGCATGTGGCGCTGGATGTGATTCGCCCGTCCTTGTCTGTCGGGTGGTGTGTCGTCATTAATGGCGTCTTCCCCGAGCGTCCTTTAGTCACGATGAGTCACATCGGTGGCAGGATTTATCAGGACCCCGAGTTGTTCATCGGTCCTTGGCCTATATGAAGGACGCCTCAAGCCGCGTGCCCTTGTCCTTTTCCCGAAGATCGAGTTTATCAAGGATCACGGGTTTGCCTGGGAGGCCAGTGGGTGAGCGCATGGCGCATATGGTGCTCCGGTTTGGGTGGAGAAACTCCGTAAGCTCGCCCTGGAGGCCTTCACAGGTGGGGGCGGGGGGCGAGCGCGTAGCTCGGCCCGTACCCCTTTACAGTTCGGGTGGCGAGGATTGGTCCTGCCCCGGAGTCTTTGAGAGGGCAGGTATTGGGCCGTCATCTCCCCACAGCCTCTATAGTTAGACGGGTATTGGGCCCTCACCTACCCCGCCAACAGCGCTCCGGTTTGGGTGGCGAAGCTACATAAGCTTGCCTCGGAGGTCTTCACTGGTGGGGGGGATTGAGCGCGTAGCTCGACCCATGCCCCTCTTCGGTTTGGGTGGCGAGCATTGGTCCTGCCCCGGAGTCTTTGAGAGGGCTGGTATTGGGCCGTCGCCTCCCCGCAGCCTCTATAGGAGGACGGGTATTGGGCCATCGCCTACCTCGCATATGGCGCTCAAGATTGGGTGGCGAAGCTCTGTAAACTTGCCCCGGAGGTCTTCACTGGTGGGGGGAGCGAGCGCGTATCTCGGTCCAAGCCCCTCTCCGGTTTGGGTGGCGAGGATTGGTCCTGCCCCAGAGCCTTTGAGAGGGCGGGTATTGGGCCGTCGCCTCCCCGCAGCCTCTATAGTCGAACGGGTATTGGGCCGTCGCCTACCCTGCATATGGCGCTTCGGTTTGGGTGGCGAAGCTCCGTAAGCTTGCCCCGGAGGTCTTCACTGGTGGGGGGGGGGAGCGAGCGCATAGCTCGGCACATACCCCTCTCCGGTTTGGTGGCGAGGATTGATACTACCCCGGAGTCTTTGAGAGGGCGGGTATTGTGCCGTCGTCTACCCCGCATATGGCGCTCCGGTTTGGGTGGCGAAGCTCCGTAAACTTGCCCCGGAGTTCTTCACTGTGGGTGAGCGAACACGTAGCTCGGCCCATGCCCATCTTTGGTTTGGGTGGCGAGGATTGGTCCTGCCCCGGAGTCTTTGAGAGGACAGGTATTGGGCCGTCGCCTCCCCGCAGCCTCTATAGTCGGATGGGTATTGGGCCATCGCCTACCCCACATATGGCACTCCGGTTTGGGTGGCGAATCTCCGTAAGCTTGCCCTGGAGGTCTTCACTGGTGGGGGGAGCGAGCGCGTAGCTCGGCCCATGCGCCTCTCAGGTTTGGGTGGCGAGGATTGATACTGCCCCAGAGTCTTTGAGAGGGCGGTTATTGTGCCGTCACCTCCCCATTTTCTCTATAGTCGGACGGGTATTGGGCCATCGCCAACCCTGCATATGTCGCTCCGGTTTGGGTGGCAAAGCTCTGTAAGCTTGCCCCGAAGGTCTTCAGTGGTGGGGGGAGAGAGCGCGAAGCTCGGCCCATGCTCCTCCCCGGTTTGGATGGCGATGATTGGTCCAGCCCCGGAGTCTTTGAGAGGGCGGGTATTGGGCCATCGCCTCCCCGTAACCTCTTTAGTCGGACGGGTATTGGGCCATCGCCTACCCCGCATATGGCGCTCTGGTTTGGATGGCGAAGCTCCGTTAGCTTACCCCGGAGGTCTTCACTAGTGGGGGAGCGAGCGCGTAGCTCGGCCCATGCTCCTCTCCGGTTTTGGGTGGCGATGATTGGTCCTGCCCCGGAGTCTTTGAGAGGGCGGGTATTGGGCCGTTGCCTCCCCGCAGCCTCTATAGTCAGACAGGTATTGGGCCGTCGCCTACCCCGCATATGGCGCTCCGATTTAGTTGGCGAAGCTCTGTAAGCTTGCCTCGGAGGTCTTCACTAGTGGGGAGAGCGAGCACGTAGCTCGGCCCATGCCCCTCTCCGGTTTGGGTGGCGAGGATTGGTCCTGCCCCGGAGTCTTTGAGAGGGCGGGTATTGGGCCGTCGTCTCCCCGTAGCCTCTATAGTTGGACGGGTATTGGGCCGTCGCCTACCCCGCATATGGCGCTCCGGTTTGGGTGGCGAAGCTCCGTAAGCTTGCCCCGGAGGTCTTCCCTGGTGGGGGGGCAGCGAGCGTGTATCTCGGCCCATGCCCCTCTCCTGTTTGGGTGGCGAGGATTGATCTTGCCCCGGAGTCGTTGAGAGGGCGGGTATTGGGCAGTCGCCTCCCCGCAGCCTCTATAGTTGGACAGGTATTGGGCTGTCGCCTACCCCGCATATGGCGCTCCGGTTTGGGTGGGGAAACTCCGTAAGCTTTCCCCGGAGGTCTTCACTGGTGGGTGGAGCGAGCGCGAAGCTCGGCCCATGCTCCTCTCTGGTTTGGGTGGCAATGATTGGTCATGCCCCAGAGTCTGTGAGAGGGCGGGTATTGGGCCGTCGCCTCCCCGCAACATCTATAGTCGGACGGGTATTGGGACGTCGCCTACCCCGCATATGGCGCTCTGGTTTGGGTGGCGAAGCTCCGTAAGCTTGCCCCGGAGGTCTTCACTGGTGGGGGGAGCGAGCTCGTAGCTCGGCCCATGCCCCTCTTCAGTTTGGGTGGCGAGGATTGGTCATGCCCCGGAGTCTTTGAGAGGGCGGGTATTGGGCCGTCGCCTCCCCGCAGCCTCTATAGTCGGACGGGTATTGGGCCGTCTCCTACCCCCCATATGGCGCTCTCGTTTGGATGGCGAAGCTCTGTAAGCTTGCCCCAGAGGTCATCACTGGTGGGGGGAGCGAGCGCGTAGCTCGGCCCATGCTCCTCTCCGGTTTGGGTGGCGATGATTGGTCCTACCCCGGATTCTTTGAGAGGGCGGGTATTGGGCCGTCGCCTCCCCGCAGCCTCTATAGTCGGACGGGTATTGGGCCGTCGCCTACCCCGCATATGGCGCTCCGATTTAGGTGGCGAAGCTCCGTAAGCTTGCCCCGGAGGTCTTCACTAGTGGGGAGAGCGAGCGCGTACCTCGGCCCATGCCCCTCTCCGGTTTGGGTGGCGAGGATTGGTCCTGCCCCGGAGTCTTTGAGAGGGTGGGTATTGGGCCGTCGTCTCCCCGCACAGTCTATAGTTGGACGGGTATTGGGCCGTCGCCTACCCCGCATATGGCGCTCCGGTTTGGGTGGCGAAGCTCCTTAAGCTTGCCCCGGAGGTCTTCACTGGCGGAGGGGGGAGCGAGCGCGTAGCTCGGCCTATGCCCCTCTCCTGTTTGGGTGGCGAGGATTGATCCTGCCCCGGAGTCGTTGAGAGGGTGGGTATTGGGTAGTCGCCTCCCCACAGCCTCTATAGTCAGACAGTTATTGGGCCATAGCCTACCCCGCATATGGCGCTCCGGTTTGGGTGGGGAAACTCCGTAAGCTTTCCCTGGAGGTCTTCACTGGTGGGTGGAGCGAGCGCGAAGCTCGGCCCATGCTCCTATCTGGTTTGGGTGGCGATGATTCGTCCTACCCCGGAGTCTTTGAGAGGGCGGGTATTGGGCCGTCGCCTCCCCGCAGCATCTATAGTCGGACGGGTATTGGGACTTCGCCTACCCCGCATATGGCGCTCTGGTTTGGGTGGCGAAGCTCCGTAAGCTTGCCCCGGAGGTCTTCACTGGTGGGGGAGGGCGAGCTCGTAGCTCGGCCCATGCCCCTCTCCAGTTTGGGTGGCGAGGATTGGTCATGCCCCGGAGTCTTTGAGAAGGCGGGTATTGGGCCGTCGCCTCCCCGCAACCTCTATTGTCGGACGGGTATTGGGCCGTCCCATACCCCGCATATGGCGCTCCGGTTTGGGTGGCGAAGCTCCGTAAGCTTGCCTCGGAGGTCTTCACTGGTGGGGGGAGCGAGCGCGTAGCTTGGCCCATGTTCCTCTCCGGTTTGGTTGTCGATGATTGGTCCTGCCCCGGAGTCTTTGAGAGGGCGGGTACTGGGCCGTCACCTCCCCGCAGTCTCTATAGTCGGACGGATATTGGGCCGTCACCTACCCCGCATATGGCGCTCCGGTTTAGGTGGCGAAGCTCCTTAAGCTTGCTCCGGAGGTCTTCACTGGTGGGGGGAGCGAGTGCGTAGCTCGGCCCATGCCCCTCCCCGGTTTGGGTGGCAAAGATTGGTCCAGCCCCGGAGTCTTTGAAAGGGCGGGTATTGGGCCGTCGCCTCCCCGCATTCTCTATAGTCGGACGGGTATTGGGCCATCGCCTACCCTGCATGTGGCGCTCTGGTTTGGGTGGCGAATCTCCGTAAGCTTGCCCGGAGGTCTTCACTGGCGGGGGGAGCGGGTGCGTAGCTCAGCCCATGCCTCTCTCCGGTTTGGGCGGCGAGGATTGGTCCTGCCCCAGAGTCTTTGAGAGGGCGGGTATTGGGCCGTCGCCTCCCCGTTGCCTCTATAGTCGGACGGGTGTTGGGCCGTCGCCTATCCCGCATACGGCGCTCTGGTTTGGGTGGCAAAGCTCCGTAACCTTCCCCCGGAGGTCTTCACTGGTGGGGGGAGCGAGTGCGTAACTCGGCCCATTCCCCTCTCCAGTTTGGGTGGCGAGGATTGGTCCAGCCCTGAAGTCGTTGAGAGGGCGGGTATTGGGCCGTCTCCTCCCTGCAGCTTCTATAGTCGGACGGGTATTGGGCAGTCACGTACCCCGCATATGGCGCTCCGGTTTAGGTGGCGAAGCTCCGTAAGTTTGCCCCGGAGGTCTTCACTTGTGGGGGGAGCAAGCGCGAAACTTGGCCCATGCTCCTCTCCGGTTTGGGTGGCGATGATTGGTCCTGCCCCGGAGTCTTTGAGAGGGCCGGTATTGGGCCGTCGCCTCCCCGCTGCCTCTATAGTCGATCGGGTATTAGGACGTCGCCTACGCTGCTTATGGCGCTCTGGTTTAGGTGGCGAAGTTCCGTAAGCTTGCCCTGGAGGTCTTCACTGGTGGGGGAAGGGAGCGCATATCTCGGCCCACGCCCCTCTTCGGTTTGGGTGTCGAGGATTGGTCCTGCCCCGGAGTCTTTGAGAGGGGGTGTATTGGGCCGTAGCCTCCCCGTAGCCTCTATAGTCGGACGGGTATTGGGTCGTCGCCAACACCGCATATGGCGCTCTGGTTTGGGTGGTGAAGCTCCGTAAGATTGCCCCGGAGGTCTTCACTGGTGGGGGGAGCGAGTGCGTAGCTTGACCCATGCCCCTCTCAGGTTTGGGTGGCAAGGATTGGTCCTTCCCCGGAGTCTTTGAGAGGGCGGGTACTGTGCCGTCGCCTCCCCGCAGCCTCGATAGTCAGACGGGTATTGGGCCTTCGCCTACACCGAATATGGCGCTCTGGTTTGGGTGGCGAAGCTCCGAAAGTTTTCCCCTTAGGTCTTCACTAGTGGGGGAAGCAAGCGCGTAGCTCGGCCTATGCCCCTCTCCGGTTTGGGTGGCGAGGATTGGTCCTGCCCCGGAGTCTTTGAAAGGGCGGGTATTGGGCCGTCGCCTCCCCGCAACCTCTATAGTCGGACGGGTATTGGGCCACTGCCTTCCCGCATACGGCGCTCCGGTTTGGGTGGCGATGCTCCGTTAGCTTGCCCTGAAGGTCTTCACTGGTGGGGAAGAGTGAGCACGTAGCTCGGCCCATGCCCCTCTCCGGTTTGGGTGGCCAGGATTGGTCCCGCCTTGGAGTATTTGAGAGGATGGGTATTGGGCCGTCGCCTCCCCACAGCCTCTATAGTCGGACGGGTATTGGGCCGTCGCCTACCCCACATATGGCACTCCGGTTTGTGTGGCGAAGCTCCGTAAGCTTGCCCCGGCGGTCTTCACTGGTTGGGGGGAGCGAGCACTTAGCTCGGCCCTTGCCCCTCTCCGGTTTGGGTGGCGAGGATTGGTCCTGCCCCGGAGTCTTTGATAGGGCGGGTATTGGGACGTCGCCTCCCCGCAACCTCTATAGTCGGACGGGTATTGGGCCATCGCCTACCACGCATATAGCACTCCAGTTTGGGTGGCGAAGCTCCGTAAGCTTGCCCCGTAGGCTTCACTGGTGGTGGGGGAGCTAGCACGTAGCTCAGCCCATGCCCCTCTCCAGTTTGGGTGGCGAGGATTGGTCCTGCCCCGGAGTCTTTGAGAGGGTGGGTATTGGGTCATCGCCTACCCCGCATATGGCGCTCCGGTTTGGGTGGTGAAACTCCGTAAGCTTGCCCCAGAGGTCTCCACTGGTGGAGGGAGCGAGCGCGTAGCTCGGCCCAAGACCCTCTCCGGTTTGGGTGGCGAGGATTGGTCCTGCCCCGGAGTCTTTAAGAGGGAGGGTATTGGGCCGTCGCCTACCCCGCATATAGCGCTCCAGTTTGGGTGGCGAAGCTCCGTAAGCTTTCCCCGGAGGTCTCCACTGGTGGGAGGGGAGCTAGCGCGTAGCTCGGCCCATGCCCCTCTCCGGTTTGGGTGGCGAGGATTGGTCCTGCCCCGGAGTCTTTGAGAGGGCGAGTATTGGGCCGTCGCCTCCCCGCAGCCTCTATAGTCTGACGGGTATTGAATCGTCACCTACCCCACATATGGCGCTCCGGTTTGGGTGGCGAAGCTCCGTAAGCTTGCCCCGGAGGTCTCCACTAGTGGGGGGGAGCGAGCGCGTAGCTCGGCCCATGCCCCTCTCTGGTTTGGGTGGCGAGGATTGGTCCTGCCCCTGTGTCTTTGAGAGGACGGGTATTGGGCCGTCGCCTACCCCGCATATAGCGCTCCAGTTTGGGTGGCAAAGCTCCGTAAGCTGGCCCCGGAGGTCTTCACTGGTGGCAGGGGAGCTAGCGCGTAGCTCGGCCCATGCCCCTCTCCGGTTTGTGTGGCAAGGATTGGTCCTGCCCCGGAGTCTTTGAGAGGGCGGGTATTGGGCCGTTGCCTACCCCGCATATAGCGCTCCAGTTTGTGTGGCGAAGCTCCGTAAGCTTGCCCCGGAGGTCTTCACTGGTGGCAGGGGAGCTAGCGCGTAGCTCGGCCCATGCCCCTCTCCGGTTTGGGTGGCGAGGATTGGTCCTGCCCCGGAGTCTTTGAGAGGGCGAGTATTGGGCCGTCGCCTCCCCGCAGCCTCTATAGTCGGACGGGTATTGAGTCGTCACCTACCCCACATATGGCGCTCCGGTTTGGGTGGCGAAGCTCCGTAAGCTTGCCCCGGAGGTCTCCACTGGTGGGGGGGAGCGAGCGCGTAGCTCGGACCATGCCCCTCTCTGGTTTGGGTGGCGAGGATTGGTCCTGCCCCTGTGTCTTTGAGAGGACGGGTATTGGGCCGTCGCCTACCCCGCATATAGCGCTCAAGTCTGGGTGGCGAAGCTCCGTAAGCTTGCCTCGGAGGTCTTCACTGGTGGCAGGGGAGCTAGCACGTAGCTCGGCCCATGCCCCTCTCCGGTTTGGGTGGCGAGGATTGGTCCTGTCCTGGAGTCTTTGAGAGGGCGAGTATTGGGCTGTCGCCTCCCCGCAGCCTCTATAGTCTAACGGGTATTGGGACGTCACCTACCCCACATATGGCGCTCCGGTTTGGGTGGCGAAGCTCTGTAAGCTTGCCCCAGAGGTCTCCAATGCTGGGGGGAGCGAGCGCGTAGCTCGGCCCATGCCCCTCTCCGGTTTGGGTGGCGAGGATTGGTCCTGCCCCGGTGTCTTTTAGAGGGCGGGTATTGGGCCGTCGCCTCCCCGCAGCCTCTATAGTCGGACAGGTATTGGGCAGTCGCATTCCCCGCATATGGCGCTCCGGTTTGGGTGGCGATGCTCCGTTAGCTTGCCTCGGAGGTCTTCACTGGTGGGGGGAGTGAGCGCGTAGCTCGGACCATTCCCCTCTCCGGTTTGGGTGGCGAGGATTGGTCCTGCCCCTGAGTCTTTGAGAGGACACGTATTGGGCCGTCGCCTCCACGCAGCCTCTATAGTCGGACAGGTATTGGGCCGTCGCCTTCCCCGCATATGGCGCTCCGGTTTGGGAGGCCATGATCAGTTAGCTTGCCCCGGAGGTCTTCACTGGCGGGAGGAGTGAGCACGTAACTCGGCCCATGCCCCTCTCCGGTTTGGGTGGCGAGGATTGGTCCTGCCTCGGAGTGTTTGAGATGACTGGTATTGGGTCGTCGCCTCCCCACAGCCTCCATTGGCAGACGGGTATTGGGCCGTCGCCTACCCCGCATATGGCGCTCCGGTTTGGGTGGCGAAGCTCCGTAAGCTTGCCTCGGATCTTCACTGGTGGGGGGAGCGAGCGCGTAGCTCGGCCCATGCCCCTCTCCGGTTTGGGTGGCGAGGATTGGTCCTGCCCCGGAGTCTTTGAGAGGGCAGGTATTGGGCCGTCGCCTTCCCGCAGCCTCTATAGTCAGACGGGTATTGGGCCGTCGCCTACCCCGCATATGGTGCTCCAGTTTGGGTGGCGAAGCTCCGTAAGCTTGCCCCGGCGGTCTTCACTGGTGGGGGGAGCGAGCACATAGCTCTGCCCATGCCCCTCTCTAGTTTGGGTGGCGAGGATTGGTCCTGCCCCGGAGTATTTGAGAAGGCGGGTATTGGACCGTCGCCTCCCCGCATCCTCTATAGTCGGACGGGTATTGGGCCGTCGCCTACCCCTCACATGGCGCTCCGGTTTGGGCGGCGAAGCTCCGTGAGATTGCCTTGGAGGTCTTCCCTGGTGGGGGGAGCGAGTGTGTAGCTTGACCCATGCCCCTCTCAGGTTTGGATGGCAAGGATTGGTCCTTCCCCGGAGTCTTTGAGAGGGCGGGTACTGTGCCGTCGCCTCCCCGCAGCCTCGATAGTCAGACGGGTATTGGGCCTTCGCCTACACCGAATATGGCGCTCTGGTTTGGGTGGCGAAGCTCCGAAAGTTTTCCCCTTAGGTCTTCACTAGTGGGGGAAGCAAGCGCGTAGCTCGGCCTATGCCCCTCTCCGGTTTGGGTGGCGAGGATTGGTCCTGCCCCGGAGTCTTTGAGAGGGCGGGTATTGGGCCGTCGCCTCCCCGCAGCCTCTATAGTCGGACGGGTATTGGGACAATGCCTTCCCGCATACGGCGCTCCGGTTTGGGTGGCGATGCTCCGTTAGCTTGCCCCGAAGGTCTTCACTGGTGGGGTAGAGTGAGCACGTAGCTCGGCCCATGCCCCTCTCCGGTTTGGGTGGCCAGGATTGGTCCCGCCTCGTAGTATTTGAGAGGATGGGTATTGGGCCGTCGCCTCCCCACAGCCTCTATAGTCGGACGGGTATTGGGCCGTCGCCTACCCCGCATATGGCACTCCGGTTTGTGTGTCGAAGCTCCGTAAGCTTGCCCCGGAGGTCTTCACTGGTTGGGGGGAGCGAGCACTTAGCTCGGCCCTTGCCCCTCTTCGGTTTGGGTGGCGAGGATTGGTCCTGCCCCGGAGTCTTTGATAGGGCGGGTATTGGGACGTCGCCTCTCCGCAACCTCTATAGTCGGACGGGTATTGGGCCATCGCCTACCACACATATAGCACTCCAGTTTGGGTGGCGAAGCTCCGTAAGCTTGCCCCGTAGGCTTCACTGGTGGTGGGGCAGCTAGCACGTAGCTCAGCCCATGCCCCTCTCCAGTTTGGGTGGCGAGGATTGGCCCTGCCCCGGAGTCTTTGAGAGGGCGGGTATTGGGTCGTCGTCTACCCCGCATATGGCGCTCCGGTTTGGGTGGCGAAGCTCCGTAAGCTTGCCCTGGAGGTCACCACTGGGGGGGAGCGAGCGCGTAGCTCGGCCCATGACCCTCTCCAGTTTGGGTGGCGAGGATTGGTCCTGCCCCAGAGTCTTTAAGAGGGAGGGTATTGGGCCGTCGCCTACCCCGCATATAGCGCTCCAGTTTGGGTGGCGAAGCTCCGTAAGCTGGCCCCGGAGGTCTTCACTGGTGGCAGGGGAGCTAGCGCGTAGCTCGGCCCATGCCCCTCTCCGGTTTGGGTGGCAAGGATTGGTCCTGCCCCGGAGTCTTTGAGAGGGCGGGTATTGGGCCGTCGCCTTCCCCGCATATAGCGCTCCAGTTTGTGTGGCGAAGCTCCGTAAGCTTGCCCCGGAGGTCTTCACTGGTGGCAGGGGAGCTAGGGCGTAGCTCGGCCCATGCCCCTCTCTGGTTTGGGTGGCGAGGATTGGTCCTACCCCGGAGTCTTTGAGAGGGCGAGTATTGGGCCGTCGCCTCCCCGCAGCCTCTATAGTCGGACGGGTATTGAGTCGTCACCTACCCAACATATGGCGCTCCGGTTTGGGTGGCGAAGCTCCGTAAGCTTGCCCCGGAGGTCTCCACTGGTGGGGGGGAGCGAGCGCGTAGCTCGGACCATGCCCCTCTCTGGTTTGGGTGGCGAGGATTGGTCCTGCCCCTGTGTCTTTGAGAGGATGGGTATTGGGCCGTCGCCTACCCCGCATATAGCGCTCAAGTCTGGGTGGCGAAGCTCCGTAAGCTTGCCTCGGAGGTCTTCACTGGTGGCAGGGGAGATAGCGCGTAGCTCGGCCCATGCCCCTCTCCGGTTTGGGTGGCGAGGATTGGTCCTGACCTGGAGTCTTTGAGAGGGCGAGTATTGGGCCGTCGCCTCCCCGCAGCCTCTATAGTCTAACGGGTATTGGGACGTCACCTACCCCACATATGGCGCTCCGGTTTGGGTGGCGAAGCTCCGTAAGCTTGCCCCGGAGGTCTCCACTGGTGGGGGGAGCGAGCTCGTAGCTCGGCCCATGCCCCTCTCCGGTTTGGGTGGCGAGGATTGGTCCTGCCCCGGAGTCTTTGAGAGGGCGGGTATTGGGCCGTCGCCTACCCCGCATATAGCGCTCCAGTTTGTGTGGCGAAGCTCCGTAAGCTTGCCCCGGAGGTCTTCACTGGTGGCAGGAGAGCTAGGGCGTAGCTCGGCCCATGCCCCTCTCCAGTTTGGGTGGCGAGGATTGGTCCTGCCCCAGAGTCTTTGAGAGGGCGAGTATTGGGCCGTCGCCTCCCCGCAGCCTCTATAGTCGGACGGGTATTGAGTCGTCACCTACCCCACATATGGCGCTCCGGTTTGGGTGGCGAAGCTCCGTAAGCTTGCCCCGGAGGTCTCCACTGGTGGGGAGGAGCGAGCGCGTAGCTCGGACCATGCCCCTCTCTGGTTTGGGTGGCGAGGATTGGTCCTGCCCCGGTGTCTTTTAGAGGGCGGGTATTGGGCCGTCGCCTCCCCGCAGCCTCTATAGTCGGACAGGTATTGGGCAGTCGCATTCCCCGCATATGGCGCTCCGGTTTGGGTGGCGATGCTCCGTTAGCTTGCCTCGGAGGTCTTCACTGGTGGGGGGAGTGAGCGCGTAGCTCGGACCATTCCCCTCTCCGGTTTGGGTGGCGAGGATTGGTCCTGCCCCTGAGTCTTTGAGAGGACACGTATTGGGCCGTCGCCTCCACGCAGCCTCTATAGTCGGACAGGTATTGGGCCGTCGCCTTCCCCGCATATGGCGCTCCGGTTTGGGAGGCCATGATCAGTTAGCTTGCCCCGGAGGTCTTCACTGGCGGGAGGAGTGAGCACGTAACTCGGCCCATGCCCCTCTCCGGTTTGGGTGGCGAGGATTGGTCCTGCCTCGGAGTGTTTGAGATGACTGGTATTGGGTCGTCGCCTCCCCACAGCCTCTATTGGCAGACGGGTATTGGGCCGTCGCCTACCCCGCATATGGCGCTCCGGTTTGGGTGGCGAAGCTCCGTAAGCTTGCCTCGGATCTTCACTGGTGGGGGGAGCGAGCGCGTAGCTCGGCCCATGCCCCTCTCCGGTTTGGGTGGCGAGGATTGGTCCTGCCCCGGAGTCTTTGAGAGGGCAGGTATTGGGCCGTCGCCTTCCCGCAGCCTCTATAGTCAGACGGGTATTGGGCCGTCGCCTACCCCGCATATGGTGCTCCAGTTTGGGTGGCGAAGCTCCGTAAGCTTGCCCCGGCGGTCTTCACTGGTGGGGGGAGCGAGCACATAGCTCTGCCCATGCCCCTCTCCAGTTTGGGTGGCGAGGATTGGTCCTGCCCCGGAGTATTTGAGAAGGCGGGTATTGGACCGTCGCCTCCCCGCATCCTCTATAGTCGGACGGGTATTGGGCCGTCGCCTACCCCTCACATGGCGCTCCGGTTTGGGCGGCGAAGCTCCGTGAGATTGCCTTGGAGGTCTTCCCTGGTGGGGGGAGCGAGTGTGTAGCTTGACCCATGCCCCTCTCAGGTTTGGATGGCAAGGATTGGTCCTTCCCCGGAGTCTTTGAGAGGGCGGGTACTGTGCCGTCGCCTCCCCGCAGCCTCGATAGTCAGACGGGTATTGGGCCTTCGCCTACACCGAATATGGCGCTCTGGTTTGGGTGGCGAAGCTCCGAAAGTTTTCCCCTTAGGTCTTCACTAGTGGGGGAAGCAAGCGCGTAGCTCGGCCTATGCCCCTCTCCGGTTTGGGTGGCGAGGATTGGTCCTGCCCCGGAGTCTTTGAGAGGGCGGGTATTGGGCCGTCGCCTCCCCGCAGCCTCTATAGTCGGACGGGTATTGGGCCAATGCCTTCCCGCATACGGCGCTCCGGTTTGGGTGGCGATGCTCCGTTAGCTTGCCCCGAAGGTCTTCACTGGTGGGGTAGAGTGAGCACGTAGCTCGGCCCATGCCCCTCTCCGGTTTGGGTGGCCAGGTTTGGTCCCGCCTCGTAGTATTTGAGAGGATGGGTATTGGGCCGTCGCCTCCCCACAGCCTCTATAGTCGGACGGGTATTGGGCCGTCGCCTACCCCGCATATGGCACTCCGGTTTGTGTGTCGAAGCTCCGTAAGCTTGCCCCGGAGGTCTTCACTGGTTGGGGGGAGCGAGCACTTAGCTCGGCCCTTGCCCCTCTTCGGTTTGGGTGGCGAGGATTGGTCCTGCCCCGGAGTCTTTGATAGGGCGGGTATTGGGACGTCGCCTCTCCGCAACCTCTATAGTCGGACGGGTATTGGGCCATCGCCTACCACACATATAGCACTCCAGTTTGGGTGGCGAAGCTCCGTAAGCTTGCCCCGTAGGCTTCACTGGTGGTGGGGCAGCTAGCACGTAGCTCAGCCCATGCCCCTCTCCAGTTTGGGTGGCGAGGATTGGCCCTGCCCCGGAGTCTTTGAGAGGGCGGGTATTGGGTCGTCGTCTACCCCGCATATGGCGCTCCGGTTTGGGTGGCGAAGCTCCGTAAGCTTGCCCTGGAGGTCTCCACTGGGGGGGAGCGAGCGCGTAGCTCGGCCCATGACCCTCTCCAGTTTGGGTGGCGAGGATTGGTCCTGCCCCAGAGTCTTTAAGAGGGAGGGTATTGGGCCGTCGCCTACCCCGCATATAGCGCTCCAGTTTGGGTGGCGAAGCTCCGTAAGCTGGCCCCGGAGGTCTTCACTGGTGGCAGGGGAGCTAGCGCGTAGCTCGGCCCATGCCCCTCTCCGGTTTGGGTGGCAAGGATTGGTCCTGCCCCGGAGTCTTTGAGAGGGCGGGTATTGGGCCGTCGCCTTCCCCGCATATAGCGCTCCAGTTTGTGTGGCGAAGCTCCGTAAGCTTGCCCCGGAGGTCTTCACTGGTGGCAGGGGAGCTAGGGCGTAGCTCGGCCCATGCCCCTCTCTGGTTTGGGTGGCGAGGATTGGTCCTGCCCCGGAGTCTTTGAGAGGGCGAGTATTGGGCCGTCGCCTCCCCGCAGCCTCTATAGTCGGACGGGTATTGAGTCGTCACCTACCCAACATATGGCGCTCCGGTTTGGGTGGCGAAGCTCCGTAAGCTTGCCCCGGAGGTCTCCACTGGTGGGGGGGAGCGAGCGCGTAGCTCGGACCATGCCCCTCTCTGGTTTGGGTGGCGAGGATTGGTCCTGCCCCTGTGTCTTTGAGAGGATGGGTATTGGGCCGTCGCCTACCCCGCATATAGCGCTCAAGTCTGGGTGGCGAAGCTCCGTAAGCTTGCCTCGGAGGTCTTCATTGGTGGCAGGGGAGATAGCGCGTAGCTCGGCCCATGCCCCTCTCCGGTTTGGGTGGCGAGGATTGGTCCTGACCTGGAGTCTTTGAGAGGGCGAGTATTGGGCCGTCGCCTCCCCGCAGCCTCTATAGTCTAACGGGTATTGGGACGTCACCTACCCCACATATGGCGCTCCGGTTTGGGTGGCGAAGCTCCGTAAGCTTGCCCCGGAGGTCTCCACTGGTGGGGGGAGCGAGCTCGTAGCTCGGCCCATGCCCCTCTCCGGTTTGGGTGGCGAGGATTGGTCCTGCCCCGGAGTCTTTGAGAGGGCGGGTATTGGGCCGTCGCCTACCCCGCATATAGCGCTCCAGTTTGTGTGGCGAAGCTCCGTAAGCTTGCCCCGGAGGTCTTCACTGGTGGCAGGAGAGCTAGGGCGTAGCTCGGCCCATGCCCCTCTCCAGTTTGGGTGGCGAGGATTGGTCCTGCCCCAGAGTCTTTGAGAGGGCGAGTATTGGGCCGTCGCCTCCCCGCAGCCTCTATAGTCGGACGGGTATTGAGTCGTCACCTACCCCACATATGGCGCTCCGGTTTGGGTGGCGAAGCTCCGTAAGCTTGCCCCGGAGGTCTCCACTGGTGGGGAGGAGCGAGCGCGTAGCTCGGACCATGCCCCTCTCTGGTTTGGGTGGCGAGGATTGGTCCTGCCCCTGTGTCTTTGAGAGGACGGGTATTGGGCCGTCGCCTACCCCGCATATAGCGCTCAAGTCTGGGTGGCGAAGCTCCGTAAGCTTGCCTCGGAGGTCTTCACTGGTGGCAGGGGAGCTAGCGCGTAGCTCGGCCCATGCCCCTCTCCGGTTTGGGTGGCGAGGATTGGTCCTGACCTGGAGTCTTTGAGAGGGCGAGTATTGGGCCGTCGCCTCCCCGCAGCCTCTATAGTCTAACGGGTATTGGGACGTCACCTACCCCACATATGGCGCTCCGGTTTGGGTGGCGAAGCTCCGTAAGCTTGCCCCGGAGGTCTCCACTGGTGGGGGGAGTGAGCTCGTAGCTCGGCCCATGCCCCTCTCCGGTTTGGGTGGCGAGGATTGGTCCTGCCCCGGAGTCTTTGAGAGGGCGGGTATTGGGCCGTCGCCTACCCCGCATATAGCGCTCCAGTTTGTGTGGCGAAGCTCCGTAAGCTTGCCCCGGAGGTCTTCACTGGTGGCAGGAGAGCTAGGGCGTAGCTCGGCCCATGCCCCTCTCCAGTTTGGGTGGCGAGGATTGGTCCTGCCCCAGAGTCTTTGAGAGGGCGAGTATTGGGCCGTCGCCTCCCCGCAGCATCTATAGTCGGACGGGTATTGAGTCGTCACCTACCCCACATATGGCGCTCCGGTTTGGGTGGCGAAGCTCCGTAAGCTTGCCCCGGAGGTCTCCACTGGTGGGGAGGAGCGAGCGCGTAGCTCGGACCATGCCCCTCTCTGGTTTGGGTGGCGAGGATTGGTCCTGCCCCTGTGTCTTTGAGAGGACGGGTATTGGGCCGTCGCCTACCCCGCATATAGCGCTCAAGTCTGGGTGGCGAAGCTCCGTAAGCTTGCCTCGGAGGTCTTCACTGGTGGCTGGGGAGCTAGCGCGTAGCTCGGCCCATGCCCCTCTCCGGTTTGGGTGGCGAGGATTGGTCCTGCCCTAGAGTCTTTGAGAGGGCGAGTATTGGGCCGTCGCCTCCCCGCAGCCTCTATAGTCTAACGGGTATTGGGACGTCACCTACCCCACATATGGCGCTCCGGTTTGGGTGGCGAAGCTCCGTAAGCTTGCCCCGGAGGTCTCCACTGGTGGGGGGATCGAGCGCGTAGCTCGGCCCAAGCCCCTCTCTGGTTTGGGTGGCGAGGTTTGGTCCTGCCCCGGTGTCTTTTAGAGGGCGGGTATTGGGCCGTCGCCTCCCCGCAGCCTCTATAGTCGGACAGGTATTGGGCAGTCGCATTCCCCGCATATGGCGCTCCGGTTTGGGTGGCGATGCTCCGTTAGCTTGCCTCGGAGGTCTTCACTGGTGGGGGGAGTGAGCGCGTAGCTCGGACCATTCCCCTCTCCGGTTTGGGTGGCGAGGATTGGTCCTGCCCCTGAGTCTTTGAGAGGACAAGTATTGGGCCGTCGCCTCCACGCAGCCTCTATAGTCGGACAGGTATTGGGCCGTCGCCTTCCCCGCATATGGCGCTCCGGTTTGGGTGGCGATGATCAGTTAGCTTGCCCCGGAGGTCTTCACTGGCGGGAGGAGTGAGCACGTAACTCGGCCCATGCCCCTCTCCGGTTTGGGTGGCGAGGATTGGTCCTGCCTCGGAGTGTTTGAGATGACTGGTATTGGGTCGTCGCCTCCCCACAGCCTCTATTGGCAGACGGGTATTGGGCCGTCGCCTACCCCGCATATGTCGCTCCGGTTTGGGTGGCGAAGCTCCGTAAGCTTGCCTCGGATCTTCACTGGTGGGGGGAGCGAGCGCGTAGCTCTGCCCATGCCCCTCTCCGGTTTGGGTGGCGAGGATTGGTCCTGCCCCGGAGTCTTTGAGAGGGCGGGTATTGGGCCGTCGCCTTCCCGCAGCCTCTATAGTCAGACAGGTATTGGGCCGTCGCCTACCCCGCATATGGTGCTCCGGTTTGGGTGGCGAAGCTCCGTAAGCTTGCCCCGGCGGTCTTCACTGGTGGGGGGAGGGAGCACATAGCTCTACCCATGCCCCTCTCCGGTTTGGGTGGCGAGGATTGGTCCTGCCCCGGAGTATTTGAGAAGGCGGGTATTGGGCCGTCGCCTCCCCGCATCCTCTATAGTCGGACGGGTATTGGGCCGTCGCCTACCCCTCATATGGCGCTCCGGTTTGGGTGGCGACGCTCCGTAAGATTGCCCCGGAGGTCTTCCCTGGTGGGGGGAGCGAGTGCGTAGCTTGACCCATGCCCCTCTCAGGTTTGGGAGGCAAGGATTGGTCCTTCCCCGGAGTCTTTGAGAGGGCGGGTACTGTGCCGTCGCCTCCCCGCAGCCTCGATAGTCAGACGGGTATTGGGCCTTCGCCTACACTGAATATGTCGCTCTGGTTTGGGTGGCGAAGCTCCGAAATTTTTCCCCTTAGGTCTTCACTAGTGGGGGAAGCACGCGCGTAGCTCGGCCTATGCCCCTCTCCGGTTTGGGTGGCGAGGATTGGTCCTGCCCCGGAGTCTTTGAGAGGGCGGGTATTGGGCCGTCGCCTCCCCGCAGCCTCTATACTCGGACGGGTATTGGGCCATTGCCTTCCCGCATACGGCGCTCCAGTTTGGGTGGCGATGCTCCGTTAGCTTGCCCCGAAGGTCTTCACTGGTGGGGAAGAGTGAGCACGTAGCTCGGCCCAAGCCCCTCTCCGGTTTGGGTGGCCAGGATTGGTCCCGCCTCGGAGTATTTGAGAGGATGGGTATTGGGCCGTCGCCTCCCCTCAGCCTCTATAGTCGGACGGGTATTGGGCCGTCGCCTACCCCGCATATGGCACTCCGGTTTGTGTGGCGAAGCTCCGTAAGCTTGCCCCGGAGGTCTTCACTGGTTGGGGGGAGCGAGTACTTAGCTCGGCCCTTGCCCCTCTCCGGTTTGGGTGGCGAGGATTGGTCCTGCCCCGGAGTCTTTGATAGGGCGGGTATTGGGACGTCGCCTCCCCGCAACCTCTATAGTCGGACGGGTATTGGGCCATCGCCTACCACGCATATAGCACTCTAGTTTGGGTGGCGAAGCTCCGTAAGCTTGCCCCGTAGGCTTCACTGGTGGTGGGGGAGCTAGCACGTAGCTCAGCCCATGCCCCTCTCCAGTTTGGGTGGCGAGGATTGGTCCTGCCCCGGAGTCTTTGAGAGGGCGGGTATTGGGTCGTCGCCTACCCCGCATATGGCGCTCCGGTTTGGGTGGCGAAGCTCCGTAAGCTTGTCCCGGAGGTCTCCACTGGTGGGGGGAGCGAGCGCGTAGCTCGGCCCATGACCCTCTCCGGTTTGGGAGGCGAGGATTGTTCCTGCCCCGGAGTCTTTAAGAGGGAGGGTATTGGGCCGTCGCCTACCCCGCATATAGCGCTCCAGTTTGGGTGGCGAAGCTCCGTAAGCTTTCCCCAGAGGTCTCCACTGGTGGGAGGGGAGCTAGCGCGTAGCTCGGCCCATGCCCCTCTCCGGTTTGGGTGGCGAGGATTGGTCCTGCCCCGGAGTCTTTGAGAGGGCGGGTATTGGGCCGTCGCCTCCCCGCAGCCTCTATAGTCGGACGGGTATTGGGCCATTGCCTTCCCGCATACGGCGCTCCGGTTTGGGTGGCGATGCTCCGTTAGCTTGCCCCGAAGGTCTTCACTGGTGGGGAAGAGTGAGCACGTAGCTCGGCCCATGCCCCTCTCCGGTTTGGGTGGCCAGGATTGGTCCCGCCTCGGAGTATTTGAGAGGATGGGTATTGGGCCGTCGCCTCCCCTCAGCCTCTATAGTCGGACGGGTATTGGGCCGTCGCCTACCCCGCATATGGCACTCCGGTTTGTGTGGCGAAGCTCCGTAAGCTTGCCCCGGAGGTCTTCACTGGTTGGGGGGAGCGAGTACTTAGCTCGGCCCTTGCCCCTCTCCGGTTTGGGTGGCGAGGATTGGTCCTGCCCCGGAGTCTTTGATAGGGCGGGTATTGGGACGTCGCCTCCCCGCAACCTCTATAGTCGGACGGGTATTGGGCTATCGCCTACCACGCATATAGCACTCCAGTTTGGGTGGCGAAGCTCCGTAAGCTTGCCCCGTAGGCTTCACTGGTGGTGGGGGAGCTAGCACGTAGCTCAGCCCATGCCCCTCTCCAGTTTGGGTGGCGAGGATTGGTCCTGCCCCGGAGTCTTTGAGAGGGCGGGTATTGGGTCGTCGCCTACCCCGCATATGGCGCTCCGGTTTGGGTGGCGAAGCTCCGTAAGCTTGCCCCGGAGGTCTCCACTGGTGGGGGGAGCGAGCGCGTAGCTCGGCCCATGACCCTCTCCGGTTTGGGAGGCGAGGATTGGTCCTGCCCCGGAGTCTTTAAGAGGGAGGGTATTGGGCCGTCGCCTACCCCGCATATAGCGCTCCAGTTTGGGTGGCGAAGCTCCGTAAGCTTTCCCCAGAGGTCTCCACTGGTGGGAGGGGAGCTAGCGCGTAGCTCGGCCCATGCCCCTCTCCGGTTTGGGTGGCGAGGATTGGTCCTGCCCCAGAGTCTTTGAGAGGTCGAGTATTGGGCCGTCGCCTCCCCGCAGCCTCTATAGTCAGACGGGTATTGAATCGTCACCTACCCCACATATGGCGCTCCGGTTTGGGTGACGAAGCTCCGTAAGCTTGCCCAGGATGTCTCCACTGGTGGGGGGGAGCGAGCGCGTAGCTCGGCCCATGCCCCTCTCTGGTTTGGGTGGCAAGGATTGGTCCTGCCCCTGTGTCTTTGAGAGGATGGGTATTGGGCCGTCGCCTACCCCGCATATAGCGCTCCAGTTTGGGTGGCGAAGCTCCGTAAGCTGGCCCCGGAGGTCTTCACTGGTGGCAGGGGAGCTAGCGCGTAGCTCGGCCCATGCCCCTCTCCGGTTTGGGTGGCGAGGATTGGTCCTGCCCCGGAGTCTTTGAGAGGGCGGGTATTGGGCCGTCGCCTACCCCGCATATAGCGCTCCAGTTTGTGTGGCGAAGCTCTGTAAGCTTGCCCCGGAGGTCTTCACTGGTGGGAGGGGAGCTAGCGCGTAGCTCGGCCCATGCCCCTCTCCGGTTTGGGTGGCGAGGATTGGTCCTGCCCCGGAGTCTTTGAGAGGGCGAGTATTGGGCCCTCGCCTCCCCGCAGCCTCTATAGTCGGACGGGTATTGAGTCGTCACCTACCCCACATATGGCGCTCCGGTTTGGGTGGCGAAGCTCCGTAAGCTTGCCCCGGAGGTCTCCACTGGTGGGGGGGAGCGAGCGCGTAGCTCGGACCATGCCCCTCTCTAGTTTGGGTGGCGAGGATTGGTCCTGCCCCTGTGTCTTTGAGAGGACGGGTATTGGGCCGTCGCCTACCCCGCATATAGCGCTCAAGTCTGGGTGGCGAAGCTCCGTAAGCTTGCCCCGGAGGTCTTCACTGGTGGCAGGGGAGCTAGCGCGTAGCTCGGCCCATGCCCCTCTCCGGTTTGGGTGGCGAGGATTGGTCCTGCACTGGAGTCTTTGATAGGGCGAGTATTGGGCCGTCGCCTCCCCGCAGCCTCTATAGTCTAACGGGTATTGGGACGTCACCTACCCCACATATGGCGCTCCGGTTTGGGTGGCGAAGCTCCGTAAGCTTGCCTCGGAGGTCTCCACTGGTGGGGGGAGCGAGCGCGTAGCTCGGCCCATGCCCCTCTCCGGTTTGGGTGGCGAGGATTGGTCCTGCCCCGGTGTCTTTTAGAGGGCGGGTATTGGGCCGTCGCCTCCCCGCAGCCTCTATAGTCGGACAGGTATTGGGCAGTCGCATTCCCCGCATATGGCGCTCCGGTTTGGGTGGCGATGCTCCGTTAGCTTGCCTCGGAGGTCTTCATTGGTGGGGGGAGTGAGCGCGTAGCTCGGCCCATTCCCCTCTCCGGTTTGGGTGGCGAGGATTGGTCCTGCCCCTGAGTCTTTGAGAGGACAAGTATTGGGCCGTCGCCTCCACGCAGCCTCTATAGTCGGACAGGTATTGGGCCGTCGCCTTCCCCGCATATGGCGCTCCGGTTTGGGTGGCGATGATCCGTTAGCTTGCCCCGGAGGTCTTCACTAGCGGGGGGAGTGAGCACGTAACTCGGCCCATGCCCCTCTCCGGTTTGGGTGGCGAGGATTGGTCCTGCCTCGGAGTGTTTGAGATGACTGGTATTGGGTCGTCACCTCCCCACAGCCTCTATTGGCAGACGGGTATTGGGCCGTCGCCTACCCCGCATATGGCGCTCCGGTTTGGGTGGCGAAGCTCCGTAAGCTTGCCTCGGATCTTCACTGGTGGGGGGAGCGAGCGCGTAGCTCGGCCCATGCCCCTCTCCAGTTTGGGTGGCGAGGATTGGTCCTGCCCCGGAGTCTTTGAGAGGCCGGGTATTGGGCCGTCGCCTTCCCGCAGCCTCTATAGTCAGACGGGTATTGGGCCGTCGCCTACCCGCATATGGTGCTCCGGTTTGGGTGGCGAAGCTCCATAAGCTTGCCTCAGAGGTCTTCACTGGTGGGGGGAGCGAGCACATAGCTCTGCCCATGCCCCTCTCCGGTTTGGGTGGCGAGGATTGGTCCTGCCCCGGAGTATTTGAGAAGGCGGGTATTGGGCCGTCGCCTCCCCGCATCCTCTATAGTCGGACGGGTATTGGGCCGTCGCCTACCCCTCATATGGCGCTCCGGTTTGGGTGGCGAAGCTCCGTAAGCTTGCCCCGGAGGTCTTCATCGTTGGGGGGAGCGAGCGCGTAGCTCGGCCCATGCCCGTCTTCGGTTTGGGTGGCGAGGATTGGTCCTGCCCTGGAGTCTTTGATAGGGCGGGTATTGGGCCGTCACCTCCCCGCAGCCTCTATAGTCGGACGGGTATTGGACTGTTGCCTACCTCTCATATGGCGCTCCGGTTTGGGTGGCGAAGCTCTGTAAGCTTGCTCCAGAGGTCCGTAGCTCGGCCCATGCCCCTCTCCGATTTGGGTGGTGAGGATTGGTCCTGTCCCGGAGTCTTTGAGAGGGCGCGTATTTGGCCGTCGCCTCCCCACAGCCTCTATAGTCGGACGAGTATTGGGCCATCGCCTACCCCGTATATGGTGCTCTGGTTTGGGTGGCGAAGCTCCGTAAGCTTGCCCCGGAGGTCTTTTGTCTTAAACTGAAACTTTCAAGTAGACAACAAGATTTGAAAAAGGCAAATGAAAAAAGAAGTACTTCATTAAAGACTTACAACTTCCGGCTACACTCTAGCAGATGTTCAGCGTTCCCTGGGTGGATTGGCTCGCCCTCCTCGAGGGGGGGCTAGGAACGTGGCGGGTCTGATGACGTCGATGAACTCGTAGGGTCCCATCCCTCTTGCGACCCGCTTCCCTCAGCGAGCGGTCTCGGTGGGCTGGAGGGTGGCACCCCTTAGGACCTAGTCGCCGGTTCAGAAGTTCAATTTCTCCCCCCACGTATCGCAGTGCCAGCGGAAGAGGTTTTACCCTCCTTCACAGCCACGGGTATCCCAACAACTTCTTCATCCGGAGTCAGCCTTCGGCTGCAAAAGTCTTCTCTCTTATAGAGGAGGCCGACCAACATGGCTTGCTCCGGACCCTTGTGCTTGGTCGACCCCACGTAACAGCTCCTATATAGCTTCTGGCTCCCCCGTACTAACCCCACCCCTCGCGGGGTTTGGAACTTGACCATCTGGTGAAGCAGGCTGGGGAGCGCTTCGATGGCCGTCATGTATGGCCGCCCTATGATCCCATTATAGGCCAACACGATGTCGTCAACCACGAACTGCGTCATGCGGGTGACAACCCTTGGTTCCTCTCCGAGAGACACCGGTAAGGTGATCACGCCCACAATAGGGGTCGAGTGGCCAGTGAAGACGACGATGGGCCCCGTGCAAGGTATCAGGTCTGCCTGCCTTAGTCCCATCTTCTCAATCGTCGACATAAATAGGATGTCACATGAGCTCCCAGTGTCAATCAGGAGGCGGCTGATGACGGCCGTCCCGATCTGGGCTTCGATTACGATGGTGTCATCATGCGACAGCTCGATTTCCTCCAGATCTTCGTCTCTAAAGGTAATGGGAGATCGGGCTACCCTTCTCCCCTTTATGTCCCCGCCGAGACCCGCTATCATCACTTGCCACGCATACGCCTTCTTGCTCAACGACAACGCTCCTCCTGAGGACGGTCCACCACATATCATATCTATGCGCATGACGGGCTTCAGGGGGAGAGGTTCCTCCCGCTCCCTGCGCGGTGGTGGGTCTGCTCTTCACGCCCTCCAGTGGTTCCCATCTTCTCGGTCCGGCCTTCTGCCCTCGACGAAGCCCCCGAGGTGGCCCGCCTGGATCAGCCACTCGATCTCCCTCTTGAGGGTGAAGCAGTCGTCGGTGTCATGACCATGGTCCCGGTGGTATCGGTAATATTTTTTGAAATCTCGCCGCGCCGGGTCCGATTTCATCTCTCTGGGCGACTCCGGTAGCAGTCCGACCCTTGTTGCCGCGGCCAATACCTCTATCATGGGGGCATTGAGCTGTGTGTAATGGGCCTGCAGGGGCCCCTCCAGCCTCGAGACAGCTCGGGCGGGCTATTGGGCCGGAGCGAACTCTCGGGCCGGGCCCGTGCGATCTTGCGGGCGACGCCCCGCCGGGTCGTGCCTCGGTTGGGCCAGCTGGTCGCACCCCCGAGACTCGTCTTCTTTCCTTGGTCGTGGATGCGATCGAGGCTCACCTTGGGGCGGCCTCGCTGGGGGGGACAGTTTCTTCGTGCCGAGAGTCTCCTCGGCCAGCGCATGCCTCTCTACCATAACGACTAGCGCCTCGTAGTCGGCCGGTGGATCTCGGAGCAAGGATTTGTGGAGGCTCCGAGTTCGCAACCCCGTCTTGAACGCTAGCATAAGCACCTCATCGCCGCAGGCCACCACCGCCCGCCTCTCATCCTGGAAGTGGCACATGTATTTCCCAGTCGTCTCTCCTTCCCCTTGGATTATCGTGCTGAGGTAGTCCAAGGGCTTTTTCTTCGTACGCCCGGCCCGGAACTCCTGGCAGAACTTATGGAACAGTTCGCCGAAGCTCCTAATGGATCTCACGGGTAGGCCAAATTACCAATCCAGCGCCGTGTCCCTCAGACTTTGCGAGAAAAGCCGGCATAGGAACGCGTCATCCATATCATGCGCCTCTATTGCCCCCCGGTATTGTTGCAAGTGGGAGAGGGTGTCGCCTCTTCCGCTGTAAGTGGCCAAGTGGGGGGCTTTGAATCTTACGGGCCTCGGGGCAGACATGATCCACCGCGCCAACGGCGTGGCCTCCTCAGGGTAGGCGGTCCCCTCTGGCGCGTGCCCTCTCCGCCATTCCGGGGTTTGGCTCCGGTCGCGCCTCGGCTGCTGACGGTCGTCGTGCCTCGGGGGATAGCGACGCGGTCGTCTGGGGGGACTCCTTCTGCGGGTAGAGGATTTGACGGGCGGTGGGCTACGGTCGTCCCAGTGCCACCGTCCCCCGGTCGTCTCCTCCGGGACCTCTCTCCACTCCTGGTTCTCCCTCAGGAGCATTTCGCATTCGGCGGCGAGGAAGCATAATTGTCGTTGAACGGCTTCTTCGTCCAGACGATCAGGGGAGGGATGCCGACGGGGCGGACTTTGCCCTTGAGGTGGAGACCTGGCGAGCTGCGGGCCGCGCCCGTCCATGTGTCACCGACCTGTCGCCGACACCTCAGGGATTCCCTGGTTCTCCTCATTCTCCCTCCGGATCCTTTCGCTTTCTGCGATAATGAAGCGGAGTTGGCGTCGGGCGGTCTCGTCGTCCAGGAGGGCCTACCGGGTGGCCTCGGCCGCCTCACCCAAATGCCTTTGCACGGTGGCCATCTCCTCCCGATGCCTCCGCAGCCACGCGATCCCCATTTCTTCCTCCAAGAGCTTCCGTTGGGCAGCAATCTCCTTGGCGAGCCCCTGGTCTCCCCCTCCTCCTCGAACTGAGGGTGAAGATTCCGTCTCACGTTCGGGAGCTCAGAGGGGCCTGGAGGTGCTTCCGTCCCTATTGTTGCGAAGCCCACCATCGCCTTAATGAAGGCCTCAAATCTCTTTTGTATCTCGCAGACCGAGGCCTGGACTGTCTTGACCTCTACCCCAGGGGATGGGTCAGTCGCAGGAGTCATTGGTTGAGAGAGTGGTTCTTGATCCATGGGATCCTTGCCGTGGTCAGGGTTTCGGGTGATTGGTATGGGTTCTGACATGGGTGTGAACCTTCGAACCCACAGACGGCACCAATTTTTGCGGGGTAGAACTCGCGTACAATGAATTTGTATTATGGGGAACCAAGGGCACGATGGTTAAGCTGATGATGGTGTTAGGATAAGCTATTTGACAGGTGATTTGTTGGGTGCAGAGGCTGAAATTGCCGCTAAAGCTGACAACGGTGTCGAATCCGGCAGGATGCAGGCGAGGGGGGCCGAGCTGCTGGAGCTGGGGCGAGCACGACCGGGTGGTGAGCTATCCTGCGCAAGGAACAACTCGTCAGAAAGGCCGGGTTGGGGTCCAACCCTTAGCCTCTCCGATGCCTAAGTTAGTGGTAGGACTTAAATCGTGGGCTAGGCACGTGGGTCGGACTAAAAAGTGAGTCGACCGCACATGACGAGCTATTAATGGAAAAACAAAGATATGGACGACCTCTGCTCTTGTGTGTGAATAAGAGGATTCAGAGTAAATTAGCTTACCCCTTCACCATCGGAGGAGAAGGTGTATTTATACCTGACGGGAGGCGGTTGGATAGGGCTGACCTGGCATGCTAACTCGGCGTGCTGTGCTGGCCCTGCTGTCAGCGGAAGCCTCGGACGAGGATGTCAGGAACAGGAGTGCCAGCCACGCTTTTGTCAGACGGCACAACGGCCAGTGGCGCTTTTGTCAGATTGTTAGGGCCGAAAGCATTAGGTGTCAGGGGCGCAACGGCCAGGGGTGCTTTGTCAGGTGGTCGGGCGGCGTAAGCGTCAGCAGTGTCCTTTGTACTAGGTTGTTTGTCGTGTCCGATGAGCCAAGGATCCGACGGAGCGCCTCCCGGTGGCAGGGCCCCTGACGAGCCTCCGGGCCGGCCCGGGCAGTGGGCGTGCGGCCCAGCCGCACATTCTCAGGTGTGGATCCTGGATCACCGGGGGAGAAAGGGTGCGCCCCTGTCAATGTCCGAGGCTGCGCTGTCCGGGCGTGCCTTGTGCGCGCTGTTCCCGGCGGACTGAGGGAGAGCGGGTAAGCGCCTCTTTCAGTGGGCGAGGCGAGGTGTGTCCATCCCCCTGTCGTGTCGGACTTTTCAGATCGACTGGCACCCTGCGGGCCTCTGGAGTTCGGGCGCGGGGCGCCTCGTCATTGGGTTGGCCGGCCGTTCGGGGAAGCGAGCCAACGGGGCACTTCGGTGGCTTAGGGCGGAAGGTCCGACTACCCCGATCTTCTGGTCATAACAACGCCCATCAACCGCCTATGTATAGTCTCTCAGGCAATGGCCGGGGGGGACACCTTTTAGGAGAAACAATCCCAAGTGATGTACTCCAACTTCAGGATTTCTACATTTCCTCTATACCTCGGCACTATAACTATCGATCGATCTCCCAACAGATCGGCAATATATAGTTACCACGAGCCTTCTTTGAGTCACCGTCTAACTTAAGCATCGGAAGGGATTAGGTCGAGCCCTAGATCCGACCCTCCCAACGAGCTCTTTGTGTTGCAGGAAGTTGACAACAGCTCTAATCGAGGCATGTTCGGCCTGGGGTTCACTCACACAGGATCCGGTCAGCCGCCAACTTCCTTTTACGCAAGCTGCCCATCATCCAACAACATCAGGGACGAGAAAACACCCGTAAACAGTATGAACAACAGATTACTATTTTTGCTTTTTTGAGCCAGGATTGAGGACAAAAACGAACATATCATTCCATTGATAGGATTTTTAATGAAACCAAACAATTACAACCACGGCGGCTGGAAGCCACACAGAAGAACCAGGACACGGCACTACAACATCAGCAAACCAAGGGCCGTCCAAAACCAACGCATGCACCCAAGCGTGCAACTGTAGAGCACATGCAAGTTAATCTGCAGCTTCAAGAAATTCTAAGAACGCTAGTATCTGTGAATATGAGAACTTTTTAACGTTTCTTGTCGGCATGAGATCTGACTTCGACTTTGCGAGCGGGTCCAGCTGGTCCGCCGCAAAAGCAGGGAAAACATGAAAGAGGATTGCTATCTGCACCTCATTCTTTGAGGTGCAGATTGGAGTAAGTGCAGAAATTAGCCTTTTTTGGCAAGGAAATGAATGATTAGACCCAGGATGTGAGGTTTTTGCATTTTTTTGGCAAAACAAAAGGACATGCACCTCATTCATTGAGGTGCATGCAGCATTGCCCAACATGAAATGTGTGTCTGGATGGGTTTAGAGACGGACGTACCTAATTGTATCGGTAAGAGGAAGACTGTCATGTTTCAGCACTTTGTCGTCCTTGTGTTACACGTCCACCGGTTGGTGGGTTGATTTTGTTGTCGTTCCAGGAAGCCGTAATCAATTTGGTCTTTTGTTTACACGTGCAGCACTGATCGCGAACTATGTATACGTCTTCATCGCGAACTATGTATACGTCGTCCATGTGAGCTCATTGCAAACCTCTAACTCTTATGCCGGCGTTGATGATAGAAGGTTCTGCGTTGCAGGACCCAAGGTGTAGCCTTTGCTTATCTTCAATGCACATGATGCTTGGTGAGGTGTCAATTGGACTTGGAGCTCACATTCACATTGAAGATCATAAGCTCAAGCCAAAGACTCAAGTTGTGCAACACGTCAAAACCAAGCCTTTTGGTGACACCAAAGTCCAAAGATTGTGTGATTTGTGTCTTTTTGCAATTTCCTTTTCTTAGAATGTCAAAGTCATTAGTTGAAGCTTGCACACACACACACACAAAAGGTTTTAAACTTCGAAATTTATCTTAAAATGTTTTGAAATTATTTTGAAAATGATTACAATATTTTCCTGGGCATTTGAGCAAAGTTTTCCATGTGTCAGCAGAATAGCAGCCTACAATTTGTATTGTAGCCGACTACTTTGTGAAGTAAAGCAAGTGTTTCAATCTGATGCTTAAAGTAGCCGACTACAGTAGTCGAAGTAGTTGACTACAGTAGTAGCGATAACCGACTACTTCTACAGCGGTAGTCAACTATTCTGCTCTCGAGACACAGCTCCGTGATTTTCGCTAGGCTGTCAAAAGAGTGTTGTAAGGGCATTTTGGGAGGATTTTTCAATGGTTTTCCAAGTCCTATTTAAGGGGACTTTGTTGGAGCTTTTTGGCACAAATATATTGCATATAATTTTTGAGATTCATAAGATTTAAAATCTTCATCAATCTCTAACAAATATTTTCAAAGCCCTAAAATCTGCTTTTGATTTGAAAAGCTTTAAAGCAATTTGGGCATTTGATTAAGAATCTCCTCAAGCTCCATAATGAGTTTCTGAGATCCTAATCAAGTTTCTTTGATCTCTTTAAATTTTTAATCTTCATTTTATTTGTGATCAAATTTTTTTCCATAGCCACTTCAAATACACAAGAAGATTTATCTTTTGGTGTTACTCCAAATATGTCATGCCGGTCCATGGCCCAAATCTTCATAATTGAATGAGTCAACCTCCACCTCGCTCATAAAGAGCCATCAATGGTGGACAGTAACACCTCATCATGGCCTACTTTAATGGCCAGTAATTCCGTAATTTTGGCCTACTATTATGGTAACGGTTACTCCAATAAGGCCACATTATTAGCTTGGAGGCTACAAGGCAAGGAGGGACATATAAAAACCGAGGAGATAATGGGAGAAATGGGAGAAAGGGGTGCCAGGATCCTACCTGGAGGTATCTTCATACTCATTATTTTCCCCCACCAAATTATATTTCTTCCTCCATAGCTCGGCGTGATGGTGATTGATAAGTGTTCATTTTATATGTTTTTCATGTTATATTCTCGTGCATCTCATACCACTCTGCCACATATCCCATGCAATTCCATCTACTTTTTAGTTGCTTTTCACTTTTGGGGTCCCCTTTTTATATTTCAGGTATAAACATGGAGTTTCGAGACCCTAGAGCGGATGTGAAGGTGTTGGAATGAAACAAAAAGGAAACGGGAGCCAAATCGTCTAATGAAGTGAAGAGGAAGTGGAGACATGCATAGCCGCATTGCATACACCCTGCGGCCATGTCGCCAAAGCCCCAAAGGAGCATCTGGAAACAATGACGACTTAGAAAGTCCGAGGACGGCCTTTATATTAAGGTGGGTAGGATGTCATGCCCCGTATCCGGAATATCCCCTTTGGGTGTACTTCTATGTGTGCTTTGGGCTTTGTCTACCAGCATGGATCTTTGTGTGTGTTGCATGTGTCCTTATGAGAGTGTGTATGCCTCTTGAATAGTTGTAGATGTATGTGAATGCTAAGTATATTGTGTGTGCCTTGGCAATGCTTGTGTATTTGGTATGTTGTGTGGAATGTCTTGGTGCATTTACTGTATTGGGTGTACATTTGTATTTGGAAATGCGAAGTGTATGTGTATGTGCATGTGTTTGTTACTACAACAAAATTAGTCATTTACAACTTTCATGAGACAACGTTTCTATTTTGATAGTTGTAATAAATGTTTACCACAACTTTTTTCTCCGTAAAAGTTGTAAAAAATGTTTATTACAACTTTTTTTTCGTGGATAGTTGTAAAAAATACTTCTTACAACTTTTTTTTCGTGAATAGTTGTAAATGTTAATTTTGATACCATAACTTTTTTCTCTGAAAGTTGTAAAAAATGTTTATTACAACTTTTTTTATTGGATAGTTGTAAAAAAATATTTATTACAACTTTTTTACATGAATAGTTGTAAATGTTAATTTTGACACCACAACTTTTTTCTCTGAAAGTTGTAAAAAATATTTAATACAACTTTTTTCTTAGAAAGTTGTAAAAATGGTGTAATGCCCTACCAGCTACTGCACAAGTACTAGAGGGGGGGTGAATAGTACTTTAAAATAATAAGGCGTATAATTCCAAATTAAATTGCACACAACTACCAAATCAATTTGCGGAAGCTTAAATTGAATGACAACAATGAAATTAACAATGCTAACAAACGATGTTAATGGGTTCGGATCCACCCAAGTCTCCCCGACTTGTTCCCGGTGATCCTACGTCCCAACCACCCGGATCCCTTCCGGATACTTGAGTTAGAAACCCTAACTCAAGATTTCCACTATGAATATCTTGTGAAAAACCTTCACAAGATCAAATCATACATGCAATGGCAAAGTGAATCCCACAACCCGGGATCACAAACTTCTCTCACAACCGAGAGAGCCAATAATCAATATAAAAGAGTTTAGATGAAATAAATACTCTTACCACAAAATCCTATACCTTGAGTTTTTCTTACCCAATAGGTGGAATGAAGGATTTGAGGAAGATGAAGTTACCAAACCCTAGCACCAAGGAAATGAGCAGCAATGGGTGCCTAGGGATGATTTGGAAACTTGAATCAAGCAATAGCTTGAAGAGCTCACCAAGAACAAGCTTCTCTCTAGATCTAGAAATGAGAGAGAATGGGTTTCTTGTGAGGAAGAGAGCTTTTGATTTGAGGGAGAATAGCTATCTCTTTAGAACTCAATGAATCTCTTAATGGCAGCTCTATTGAAGATAGAAATGACCTAGGTTCGTATTTATAGGGTCCCATAAAAACAAGTTAGGTCAATCTCCAACGGAAAGAAATCTGTGAGAATTAGTCGGTCAAAGAACACTCACTGACCGACTAGTTCATCAACTAGTCGGTCAGTCACAAAGCATGGACCGACTAAGAGCAGATCTGAGAAGAGATAGAATTTCAGACCTAGAAATCTAGTCGGTCCAAGAACACTGTCTGACCGACTAGTTTCACAACTAGTCGGTCATCCAATGAACGTAGACCGACTAAGAGGCAAAACAACATAGTCTGAAGGCAAGATGACTTAGTCGGTCCAAGAACAAAAGTTGACCGACTAAATTGACAACTAGTCGGTCACCAAACGTTCTTAGACCGACTAACGGTAAACAGTAGCTTAGGAGAATTTTAGAGTGAACAGTAAGTCTCAACTAGTCGGTCAAAGAAGCATCACTGACCGACTAGTTCACAAACTAGTCGGTCGGTGAGTCAACGTAGACCGACTAACTGTAAACAGTAAAGTCCAAGAAATTAAGGAATCAAACTAGTCGGTCCAAGAACAGTTGCCGACCGACTAGATCACCATCTAGTCGGTCAGTACTTGTTCTTGTACCAACTAACATGCACAACAAAGTCCGAATCGAAGCGCGACGCTTCGAGGAAGTTAGAATGAACTTGTGCAAGGATCCTAGAGCTACGAAATAAGCGTAATGAAGATATATACGTAAGATATACTCAAGGCTTAACATTCTATATATCGAAGCTAAAAGACTATAAATAAAACCTTAATAAACGGTCTTCGATAGCTTCGATTGAATCTTCATATTTTCCAAAGCGTCGCAAGAGCTTCAACGAAGCTTTAGGCATGAATATGAGCTTTGGAAAGTGTTGAGATGTCGCTTTGAATGTTCACGTGAAATTGGCGACGATCTCCAATACTGCGCTCACAAATTGTTAGTTCATGAATTATTTATGTTTGCTCATCATCCAAAACCAAATCCGGGGAGTCCAATATTCAACATTCTCCCCCTTTTTGGTGATGACAAATCAACATAAATAATAAACAAAGATAATAATTCAAATGTAAAATACTTACTCCCCCTGCATTGATGACACGTTAATTCCAAAATGAATATAAATGAATTGCATCAAGCAGACGAGTAAGATAAATAAAATGAATTGATTTTTGAAATATCGGATTTTGAAAATCCTTATATGTATCTTAACTCCCCCTGAATCTAACATATCAAACTAGATTCTTGGAAATTGAGTTAAATTTTCATTTGCGCTATTTTATTATCATTATCTCTCCCCCTTTGGCATTATCCCAAAAATGGGGGGCATACAACGACAACAATTAGGAAATGTAAAATCCAACATCGGGAGTCGTAGACAAAGGCAATGGACCAACTTGACACCAAGGGAAAAATTGTGGAAATCAAAACAAGGTGTGCCAAATTTTCCATTATATATTAAAAAAAAATCAACGATAATCAAAATCATTAAAAATAATATTTGGTATTTTTTTATTTATTGAATAATGAAACATATTCTCCAATATTCAATATTTCTTGGTTAAATTTGTGCATGGAAAACAATTCTATATTAATATAGAAATATAATCTATTTAACCAAGTTTTTTTTTAATCGTCGAGCGACGAATTCACAATTCAAATGCATTCAACGAATATATAAAAAAAATGCACGACGAATAAATGACAAAGTGAATGACGATGAACATATATATATATATGTAGAGACAATGTGAGAATATCCAAAAAATATCACATCGAATATATGAGATACATCATATCAAGCGCTACATATCATCAAAAAGAAATACATCATCATCATCATCCTCATCAAAATAAATACTACAACAACAAGTACAGCATCATCATCTACATCGTCATATCATAAAATCCAACACCGACAACCAGAAAGCACAAAAAAAATACATCGAAGCATCTCTCAACCCCATCCTAACCCAAAACACTCTCACTAAGATATATCATCCAAAGCGTATATGGAGAGTCCTCGGAACAACGATCACGAGGAGGAGGCTGGATCTGCAGCGTCCGTGGGTCCAGTCGACGGAGTGGACTCAAGATCTGCAGGGAGTAGAGGAGTCTCAACAGATGGAATCGACGGGGCAGGAGTCGAGATCTCAGGAACAGGCTCTACAGCAGCATGGGTCTCGACAGCAGATGTGTCAGCAGGAATATCAGCAGGCTCAGCAACAGGGTCTACAGCAGGCTCAGAAGACTGAAGTGCTGAAGCAGAAGGCTCTGGAACACCGGAAGTGGTGCCAACTCCAGGAGCAGAAGTGGTAGTACTAGCAACAGCAGCAGCAGTGGCCTCATCGCCACGGGCAAAAGAAGTAGCAAGCTCGTCAAGCTCCTCATCGTCCATCTCCTCGGCCTCAGACACCGAAGGAGGAAGCTCAATCCCCATCATACGAGCCATACGGCAGACTACCTCCTCAGTACGAGCCAAACGGGAGTCGTGCTGACGAAGTAGGCGTACGACATCGTCCAAAGTAGCAGGGGAAGACGAGGCTGCAGCAGCTGACGGAGTAGACTGGGAAGCAGATTCGGTAGACCTCTGCACGTGACGAAGAGCCGCTAGAGATTTCTTCACGGCCGTCACGTTCAGAGGTGTACCCAAAGGACGCTCATCGTCAGGAGGGAGGGGAACTCGAAAATGACGAAATACGAGGGTCAACAAGCAGGGGTATGGAATGTGCGCAGACTTATTGGTCTTGCGTATACACTCGAAAGAATCCATCTTATCGAGTATCACGCGAGCCCAATTTATCTCGCACCCCAAGAAAAGAGCGTATATGAGCTTCAAAAACGGCTGAGAGGGGAGAGAAGAGGATCCATACTTAGGGAGGAGACACGACTTCAAAATCAGGTTAAGAACCCACGCATTCGGCTTAAAAGATTTCGATGGAACACCAATGAATGCGGAGGGGATAACCTGGAAAATCTCTGAAAGAATAGACTGATCCAAGGAAGAAATGTCGTCTACGGAAATGTCCGAAGGGAGGAGACCACACGACGCACAACCAAGGATCTCCCCCAAGATTTCTGCCGTGAGAACTATAGGAGTTCCCAAGACAGTCGTCTCAATGGAGTGACTGGCGTCGTACTGGCCTCGAATACGGTTGGCATAGAACAATTTCACGAGGCGAGGGTACGGTTTGGGATTGGCCTTGGGGTCGTATCGGAGATAGTCTAGAAGGCCACTATAAGAGAGAAGATCAGCAAGGCCGAGAAAATCAGAGAACTGAACGTAATGCTCCAACAACAGTGGACAGTGTTCTATACGGTTGTACGCGGCGAGACACTGAGGGTCATCGCGGCACAACGATATGTCTACACCGCCAACTGGCATAGGAGCTTTACCCTTGGCCTTACGGGTCTTCGGAGGAGGGGTAGGTTCCCTAGTAGGCTCATCCTCTGGGATAAAATCAGTATCAGAATAGGGAGGAGTAGCCGGAGTGTGAAGAATAGGCTTTTTGGTCTTGGATTTACGGGGTTTAACTATGGCAGTCCTAGGCTTCTTAGGAGGAGGTGAAGATGGAGAGCCTTGGGTTGACTTGGCACGACGCTTAGGCTTCGGGGGATTCCTAGGGTCCGAAGGTTGTTCTACGGTCATAGGAGAGGCCCCGGAAGAGGCGATCGGAATGCGAGTCTTAGCCATAGCACTACGAGCACAATCAATCAAAGAAGCTAGCACAAACCCTAGAAGCTAGCACAAACCCTAGAATACCAAATGAAATCGAAAAGCACAAACCCTAGGTTAAAAGCTAGAATCCGAAACCCTAGAATACCTAGGAGGAGAAATCGAACCCTAGGGCAAGAAATCGACCTAGGAGAGGGAGGGAGATACCTAGGAGGCTGAGTCGACGGCGGCGGACGGCGGAGATGGCCGGAGATATGGCCGGAGACGACGAAAGTTGAAAGGGCTCGAGAGGGGGTTTGAGGTTTTCGGGCTGGAGCAAAAGGGAAGACCGACTAATAGAGAGATTAGTCGGATGAAGAATGAATATAAGTCGGTCTGGATACGAAAAGACGTAACAGCCCTAACATACTTAGTCGGTCACAGTTCAAGCACTGACCGACTAGATTACGATCTAGTCGGTCGGTCAATGAGCTTGAACCGACTAAGTCGAAACAGTAGCTCAGAGTGATTTTTAGGGCTAGATTTAGTCGGTCTCAGTATACTTACTGACCGACTAGTTTTCAATCTAGTCGGTCGGAAAATGTACTAAGACCGACTAACGAAAGAAAAAGATAGGAGATGGATATTTGCTTGATCTAGTCGGTCTGAGTTCATTTGCTGACCGACTAGATGAGCATCTAGTCGGTTGACAAGTGAACTGAAACCGACTAGAAGAGTCCAAAAGTAGAAATTTGATTTCTCTTCACAAACCACTTGGATGAAACATCCTAACTCACTCATTAGTCATCTAAATTACCCCATTAAACGTCGAAATCTTAAATACGACATTGAAATACGAATTCGAGCAATAAATTCGAATAAATCACATAAAATTCCCAAAAATTCAATTAATCTAGCATGAATGAAATATCGCGAAATATATTAGCATGCAAGATGATTGAATTTAAATATGAATCCTATATCTCGGATTCACCCATAATCCCCAATTCTCGACGCAACCGCACAAAGGAGTCCTCCTTTAGGGGTTTCGTGAAAATATCGGCGATTTGCTTTTGGGTTTCAACGTACACTAAAATGATGTCCTTTTTAGCAACATGATCATCTAAGAAATGGTGTCGGACATCTATGTGTTTCGATCGGGAATGGTGCACCGGATTCTTTGAAAGACAAATAGCACTTTGGTTATCCACCATGATAGGGCTAGTATCACAATGAATACCAAAATCCTTCAATGTGTGTCTCATCCAAAGAACCTGGGCACACGCGGCACCGGCGGCAATATATTCCGCCTCGGTGGTTGAAAGTGATACCGAATTTTGCTTCTTGGAAAACCAAGAGACAAGAGAATTTCCTAGAAAATGGCAAGTGCCACTAGTACTTTTCCTGTCGGATTTGCATCCCGCATAATCAGCGTCACTATATGAGACTAACTCATATGTGCTAGATCTCAGATAAAGTAATCCAAAATCTAATGTGTAACTTAGATAGCGAAGAATACGCTTTACCGCTACTAAGTGAGACTCCTTAGGTTGAGACTGATAACGAGCACATATACATACGGAAAACATAATATCGGGCCTACTTGCGGTAAGATAAAGCAAACTACCTATCATACCTCGATATAGACGAATGTCTACATCCTTACCACCCGTATCCTTGTCAAGATGCGTAGTCGTGCTCATTGGAGTCTTTTTCCCGGAGGCATTCTCCATTTCAAATCGCTTTAGCAACTCCACCGTGTACTTCGTTTGGTGGATGAAGATTGCATCGTTCATTTGGCGAATTTGGAGACCTAAGAAATATTTGAGTTCGCCCATGTGGCTCATCTCAAATTGTTCCTTCATCACATTAGAAAACTCTTCGCAAAGAGCGAAGTTAGTAGCACCGAAAATGATATCATCAACATAAATTTGAACTAATAAAATATCATTATTCGCATGCTTAATAAAAAGTGTTGAATCGGCTTCGCCCATTTTAAAATTCAAATCCAAAAGAAAATTCTTTAGGCGATCATACCAAGCTCGAGGAGCTTGTCTCAAACCATAAAGAGCTTTCTTTAGTTTAAAAACGTGATTTGGAAATTTTTCATTTACGAAGCCCGGAGGTTGAGAAACGTAAACTTCCTCAACGACATCTCCGTTTAAAAATGCACTTTTAACATCCATTTGAAATAATTTAAAATTCTTATGGCATGCAAAAGACAAAAGTAATCTAATTGATTCTAATCTAGCTATCGGAGCGAAAGATTCTTCGAAATCGATACCTTCCTCTTGACGATAGCCTTGAGCTACTAACCGAGCTTTGTTCCGGACGACGACTTGGTTTTCGTCGGTTTTGTTCTTGAAGATCCACTTTGTCCCTATGACGGTGTGGTTCTTCGATGGCAATGGAACAAGCTCCCAAACTTCATTCCTCTCGAATTGAATGAGCTCCTCCTCCATGGCTAGGATCCAAGCGCTATCTTCGCATGCTTCATTAATATTCTTTGGCTCTATCGATGAGGCAAAGGCACAATTTGCGAAGTGGTGAACTTGCGATCTCGTCTTGACACTATCATAGATATTGCCAATGACTTGCTCATGGGGCTGGTCACGAACCGAATGAAGCCGTTTGGGAATACCTTGATCACTTGGAACATTCTCAACAACTTCATTAGTTGGGTTAGTCTCAATAGAATCAATAGAATCATTAGACTTAGAATTTTCAAACGAATCACATAAAACATCCATAGAATCATTATCATTTGAAATTCTAGTTGGAACAAATCCTTCATTAAATGAGACATGAAGCGATTCCTCGATCGTTGAGGTTCGTTTGTTGAATATCCGGTAGACTTTGCTACGCGTAGAATATCCAACAAAAATCCCCTCATCGGATCTCGGATCGAATTTGTCCAAACTACCATATGTGTTCTTAATAAAACATTTCGAACCAAAAACACGAAAATGTTTAACTTGAGGCAACCTACCAAACAACAATTCATAACAAGTTTGTTTAGTGCCGGGCCTCAAAAGTATTCTATTAAACACATAGCAAGCGGTGTGTACCGCTTCCGCCCAAAATTGATGGCCAAGTTGGCTATCATCAAGCATAGTGCGAGCACACTCCACTAGCGTCCTATTCTTTCTCTCAACTACACCATTTTGAGGAGGTGCACGAGGGAAAGAGAAGGTGTGAGTAATACCAACTTTATCACAAAATGTCTCAAAAGACTCATTCTCAAATTCACCTCCATGATCACTACGAATAGTGACAATGGTGGTTCCTAAGAGATTTTGTACTTTCTTAACAAAAATTGTGAAGTTTTCAAAAGCTTCATTTTTATTACACAATGAAAATACCCAAGTAAATCTTGAATAGTCATCTACGATGACAAGTCCATACCTTGCATTTCCTAAGGAAGCTACTCTAGTTGGCCCAAATAAATCTAGATGTAATAGCTCTAGTGGCCGTTTAGTAGAGATGCTTTTCTTAGGTTTAAATGAAGATTTAGGAAGCTTTCCGCGTTGACAACAATCACAAAAACTTTTCTTTTCAAAAACAAGCTTCGGAAAACCTTTAATAGAATTCAATTTTGAAAGCTTATATAGTGTTCCAAAGTTCACATGTCCAAAGCGTCGATGCCATAAGTGTTGTTCACTTGTGTTGGCAACGAGACATTGTTCATATGACTTAGGAAGATCCAAAATATAAATGTCTTTACGACGAGTTCCGGAAAATAATAATTTTTCATTATCCTTTCTTAAAATATGACACAATCCTTTCGCAAAGCTAACTTTGTAACCTTTGTCACAAAGTTGACTTATTGAAATAAGATTATGATTTAAACCACTAACAAGATAAACGTCACTAATTAATGGTTTAGAAGGGTTACCGACTTTACCAACACCTATGATGGTTCCGCTCTCGTTGCCTCCAAATACGACGCGGTTTCCATGCGCAATGGGAACCACTCCGGAGAGCAAACGAGCGTCACCCGTCATGTGTTTGGAGCACCCGCTATCGAGTATCCAATTCCCTTTGGAGCTAAATTTAAATTTGATGCTCCTTTTCTTTTGCTTTTCCTTGAGTACCTAAAGATAGACACTTTCATATCATGGTACCCAAGGTCATTGGGTCCAAGGGATTAGACCTTTGGAAGCCAAGTCCAAGTGGACTTAGACTTCCCCACATAATTCTTACTATGCACAACATCCGAAAAATAAGCATTCATGTACATTTGTTTTTCGTCCATGCTTGTGTCCTTTGGGCTCCAAATAGTGAATATTTTGGGAGCCATCATCCTATTGGGTGCATGCATGCTACGTTGATTTCTACGTGATGCATGTTGTGGATAGGCATACGGGACATGATGGAATGGTGCACGATGAGAATTATTCATATGATGAGGTGGGTGTACATATGCATGTGTGGGAACACGTGCGTGAGGGTGTCTCACTTGGTGTGCACGTGCCCGGGAATGTGTTGCATAAAAATCATCATAAGTGTGAGACGGTGGAGTAGGACGTGTGTTCCTACGTGGCATGGTATTGGTGTACATGTAAGCATGCCCCTTCTTTGGAGGTCCACCCAATGTGGGTTTCTTTCCGAAAGAGGGTGTGGACGAGGTGGAAGCACTATTGGAAGATGAACTTCCAATAGAGTGTTTGCTCCCACTCGTTGAGGCTTCGGAAGTTGGCCTAACAAAAGTAGTGACCGACTTGGATGAATTTCCCATCATATACCCCAAGCCAATGTGGTGTTTGGCCGGAAGTAAATCTTTTAGGATATTATCCAAATGGCCCTTACCCTTGTTGAATTTGTTGATTCGGCCCAATGTGTTCTGATATTTCTCTTTGAGAGAATGCAAAGAAGTATCCAAAGTGGATATTTGCGAAGTGAGCACATAAACACGAGATTTAAGATTCTCGTTCTCAATACTCAAAGTCGAGTTTTGAGAAGTTAAATCCGCTATCTCATGTTCTTCCGCATCCTCAATGCTAACATGTTCGAGTTTAGATTTGAGATTCGCAATCTCATTTCTTAACTCTTCAACACCGGTGTCGTTGTTGGTGATGATATTCTTAGGCGATGTTTGAATGCTAGCTAGGTCATCTTTTACCTTAGTATATCTATTTACTAACTTAGTGTATTTTGACCAAAGTTGAGAGTTAGCATTTCTAAGATCATCCATCGTTACCTCATCGCTTTCGTCATTACTATCATCGGAAGAGGAGGATCCTTGATCGTTCTCCTCTCTTGCCATGAAGCACATATGTGCTTGCTCCACTTTCTCATCATCCGACTCTCCGCTTGAGGAATCCTCGGAGTCGGTGAAGGTAGCTCCGACAAGTCCTTTCTTGTACCCCTTTTTGTATTTCTTGGACTTATCGAATTTTGGCGCCTTCCACTTCTCCTTTTGTTTGTTGAGAGGACACTCCGCTTTCATGTGTCCTGGCTTATTGCACTTGAAACACAAAGGAGAGGAAGAGGCGTTAGAAGAACCAAATTTACCTTTGGTCTTGAAGTTACCTTTCCGGAAGAAACGGTTGAACTTCTTGGCCATGAGTGCCATGGACTCCAAGTCCAACTCGTTTTCCGAGTCTTCATCATCGGAAGATGTGGATGAAGCCGCCTTGAATGCAATCGCCTTTTTCTTAGGCGCATCTAGGTTCAAATATGACTTCATCTTTTCTTGTAGCTTCACCTTGCTATCTTTGCGTACCTCGTATGACATCAAAGTACCCATTAGTTGAACTACGGTATATTTGTTCATGTCATTACCTTCCTCGATGGCGAAGGTACGTTTTTCCCAAGAAGAGGGAAGTCCTTCAATAAGCTTTAAGCACTTCTCCTTTTGAGTGTAGATCTTGCCGAGGGCCTCTAACTCGTTTATTATGTCAACGAAGCGAGCGTAATATTCTTTCATCTTCTCGCCCTGTTGCATATGAAACATTTCGTAATCTTTGGTTACGACAACGAGTTTAGAGTCTCTTACCCGACTCGTCCCTTCATGTAGTATGAGGAGAGAGTTCCAAATTTGATATGCACTCTTACATGTGCATATCTTATTTAAGTCCTCGGGCTCCAATGCGCATTGCAAGGCGTTCATTGCCTTGGCATTGCTTACCTCCGCGGCGACCTCCGCGGTAGTCCATTTCTCAAAATCTTCTTCTTCGGGCTCGATGTACTCCTTCATTGTAGTCCTCCATAAAGATGCACTTCGGAGGAAGGTTTCCATCCGACATTTCCAGTACCCGTAGTTGGTACCGTTGAAGAATGGAGGCCTTGTAGAGGAATGTCCTTCCATCACCGATGACGCTCCTTCACGGTTCCTGAAGGTGTCGTAGTTGGAAGGTGGAGGCACGGTCTTGTTGTCGTTGGCAGACATAGCTGAGTATCTGGCTCTGATACCAAATGTAATGCCCTACCAGCTACTGCACAAGTACTAGAGGGGGGGGTGAATAGTACTTTAAAATAATAAGGCGTATAATTCCAAATTAAATTGCACACAACTACCAAATCAATTTGCGGAAGCTTAAATTGAATGACAACAATGAAACTAACAATGCTAACAAACGATGTTAATGGGTTCGGATCCACCCAAGTCTCCCCGACTTGTTCCCGGTGATCCTACGTCCCAACCACCCGGATCCCTTCCGGATACTTGAGTTAGAAACCCTAACTCAAGATTTCCACTATGAATATCTTGTGAAAAACCTTCACAAGATCAAATCATACATGCAATGGCAAAGTGAATCCCACAACCCGGGATCACAAACTTCTCTCACAACCGAGAGAGCCAATAATCAATATAAAAGAGTTTAGATGAAATAAATACTCTTACCACAAAATCCTATACCTTGAGTTTTTCTTACCCAATAGGTGGAATGAAGGATTTGAGGAAGATGAAGTTACCAAACCCTAGCACCAAGGAAATGAGCAGCAATGGGTGCCTAGGGATGATTTGGAAACTTGAATCAAGCAATAGCTTGAAGAGCTCACCAAGAACAAGCTTCTCTCTAGATCTAGAAATGAGAGAGAATGGGTTTCTTGTGAGGAAGAGAGCTTTTGATTTGAGGGAGAATAGCTATCTCTTTAGAACTCAATGAATCTCTTAATGGCAGCTCTATTGAAGATAGAAATGACCTAGGTTCGTATTTATAGGGTCCCATAAAAACAAGTTAGGTCAATCTCCAACGGAAAGAAATCTGTGAGAATTAGTCGGTCAAAGAACACTCACTGACCGACTAGTTCATCAACTAGTCGGTCAGTCACAAAGCATGGACCGACTAAGAGCAGATCTGAGAAGAGATAGAATTTCAGACCTAGAAATCTAGTCGGTCCAAGAACACTGTCTGACCGACTAGTTTCACAACTAGTCGGTCATCCAATGAACGTAGACCGACTAAGAGGCAAAACAACATAGTCTGAAGGCAAGATGACTTAGTCGGTCCAAGAACAAAAGTTGACCGACTAAATTGACAACTAGTTGGTCACCAAACGTTCTTAGACCGACTAACGGTAAACAGTAGCTTAGGAGAATTTTAGAGTGAACAGTAAGTCTCAACTAGTCGGTCAAAGAAGCATCACTGACCGACTAGTTCACAAACTAGTCGGTCGGTGAGTCAACGTAGACCGACTAACTGTAAACAGTAAAGTCCAAGAAATTAAGGAATCAAACTAGTCGGTCCAAGAACAGTTGCCGACCGACTAGATCACCATCTAGTCGGTCAGTACGTGTTCTTGTACCAACTAACATGCACAACAAAGTCCGAATCGAAGCGCGACGCTTCGAGGAAGTTAGAATGAACTTGTGCAAGGATCCTAGAGCTACGAAATGAGCGTAATGAAGATATAGACGTAAGATATACTCAAGGCTTAACATTCTATATATCGAAGCTAAAAGACTATAAATAAAACCTTAATAAACGGTCTTCGATAGCTTCGATTGAATCTTCATATTTTCCAAAGCGTCGCAAGAGCTTCAACGAAGCTTTAGGCATGAATATGAGCTTTGGAAAGTGTTGAGATGTCGCTTTGAATGTTCACGTGAAATTGGCGACGATCTCCAATACTGCGCTCACAAATTGTTAGTTCATGAATTATTTATGTTTGCTCATCATCCAAAACCAAATCCGGGGAGTCCAATATTCAACAAATGGTAATTACGATTTTTTTTGAAAAGTTGTAAATGTTAATTTTGACCGAATATTTACACCTTTTTGAGACGATATGTTAGTTAAAGGGGTTTACTCGTTGCCTCCTTTCCATCTGCCCTTCGGTAGATGGTGTGCTTAAACAAGCATTGCTGTAATTCACAAGGCAGGTCACCTACACTACTGCAGATTTGGGCTTGGGTAATGCCACTTAGATAGCGCTTCTAAAAAGCGCTATCTAATTGAGCTCTTGTATAGCGCTTCTGCACTTATAGAAAATAACAATAAATCAAAATTAATATAAAAATCACTTAAATAGCGGTTTTTGTTAAAGCCTTATCCAAGTAATATCTTAAATAGCGCTTTATTTTAGCGTTATGGTACTAATCGTTACGTAAAAACTTTTATTAAAAAATATACATATATAGAGTACCTTACATAGCGCTTAAACAAAATATCGCTGCATTGGGGGGAAAAATTTCGCGATTCCCTCTATTTTCCGCTCTCAAGCCTGCCATTTTTCTCTTGCGCTCACGAGGTTCTGATCTAAAGAGAGGTTCTGAGTCCCCGCTCGCCGCATCCGACACTCTGCAGACCATCCGGCCTCTGCTCGCCGCATCCGCACGAGGGGCCCCGAGTCCGCCGCCCGATCCGAAGCCCTCTCTCAGACCTTGTTCTTTTGTTCCTTCCCCTCTCTCGATTTCTCTACCCAACTTTAATCCATCGAAGATGAGTTCTGTGGCGGCGACAAAGGGCGGAAGGCGCAAGCCGAAGAGCTCGAAGTCGGTGTCGAGGTCGCACAAGGCCGGGATCCAGTTCCCCGCTGCCGAGGTATGTGATCTGAAGCCTTTAAAGTTGGGGTTAGGGTTTTGCTTTTTGTTCTTGTTTGATTTTGCCCGATTTTTGCTTTGGTGGAAACTAGGGTTAGAGTTTTCGATCATTGAAATTTATGTAAAGCTGTGGCCTTTTTAATATAATGTTAAAAATTTATATAAAATTTAGGGTTGGGATGCTGCAATCGAGTTTGGATAGAATTAGGGATTTTTGTGTGTCAATTTGTTGTTTTTTTCTTTCATTGTTAGGGTTACGGAATGGTTTGTTGTTATTTAGTTTGTTTTCTTTCATTGTCTGGATGGATATATGAGGTTCCCATGAACTGGGAAGTTGTTTCATTTTGATGTTCTGAGCTCAAGTAACTTGTCATCTACTTTGATACTATTTTTGGACAAGTTCATTTAAATCCCAACATCGATGTGTCACTGTGATATAACTTAAAGTATTTACATTTTATTGGATCAAATGTTGGAGAACACACACATGAAATGGATATTTGTACATATGACAGGTACAGGTAAAAAATACTTGGTATGTATGCTGCTTTTCTGTTAAGAAGATACTGAAATTCCTTTATCTGTATATCTGTATAATTTGTAACTCTAACATTATGCATCCATATGCTAGTAAACACTGGATTTCTGTATTCTGTATCGAAAAAACAGCTTACTGGGTTATACACTGATACACAAATGTACATGTGTTATCCTCATTGAAGGTATATATATGTCGTTGGTTATGCATAATGCAGATGTTTGGTATACTGAATTTATTCTAGTCTCTAACCATTCACTCATCTGATAGCATTATCACAATAATTCTATTCACTATGAATGATTAGTTACAAGAGGTTTTAGAGCAGTCTCGTGTGAGCTCCTAATGAAACTATCCTTCAATGAAAGTGGAAATGCATTGTATATCATCAGGAACTTTAGTAACCCTGCAGTGATCCTGGTCTCGAATCTGTGTTTTACATAGTTCATGCATATTTATATTTAATATAGTCTTCAACCAAGGAACCTGCATATACTAGTATATGAAAAATTTGGATCAAATTGCACTTATTGCATACGAAGACCTTTCTGTTTACATATTCAAAAAGTGCAGGTCGGATTATGTTTAATGTTAAAAAGTCATAGCGGGAAATATTTTTATTGTCGATGAATATCTTCAAATACCAAGTAATACTACAACATGGCTACTTGTTAATTCTTCATCATTTTATCTACAAGCCAAGTATGCAAGTTACTTTCATTCTCATTTCTCCCTAGCCTATCTTTTTATAGATTCCCAGAAATATAACAACCGAGTTGGTTACATAGTCTTTTGCAAACTGTTAACAATGTCAATCAAAGGTACCACCATCAAGACACATAGATTGGCATACTGTTAACAATATTTGGTTACATAGTATGTTGCAAACAAAATTATATGACACAACACAGAATTTCAAGGAAACGCGAGTTGCATTTTTCTCACACATTATTTGGTGACGCATGTTTGAAAACAAGCAAATTCATTTATTCATTGTTAAGAAAACACACACATAATTTCAAAAGAAGCAGATACATTTACTCGTCAACTCATGGGCAACTCTGGGCATGACGACTACTTCCTCGAGTAATGTAACTTTAGGATCAAACTCCACATCTTCAATAATCGCCAACATAGAGACTGGTCTTGGAATGACAACACACTCTTACAAAATGCTTCTTTCTTGCACCTCAAGATACTCCTAGAAGGGTGGCACCTCATATCACTAACCATATATGACAGCTGAGGTAATGTATAGTATCAGCTTATCAGTGGTGATAATCTTGGACAACATATCGGCTAGGTTCTTCGATCTATGAATATTCTTCAATGATAATATCCCATCTTCGATCAGTTTACAGATATAATTATATGCATGTGATACACACACACACACACACACACACACAAACTTTAGCAGTTTCATACATGGTTGTTGTGCATGTGATACAGACCAAGGGTATGTTTTCTTCTTAGATGTCAATTGAATTCCTTCCATACATAAATGAACATGTCAATTATAAATTAAATTTGTTGGGTTCTATTTTATTTTCTATCAAGTTTTGTTGTTCTCCATTGGTTTAGCTGGTGTGGGTCCTAACACAACATGCATATCATGCATTCTTAAAATAGGAAAGAAGCATTCATTTAAATCTGAACTTCCATGATGTGAAACTCTCTTTCAAGATGCAGTGTCTATCAGCATGCCTAGCACTTTTTTTGTGGTTTTTTTTTTTTGGGGGGGGGGGGGGCTGAAACTCAGATGAGCCCCATCCATAACAAAAGCAACATCCACTTAAATCCCAGTGTCCCAAAATATTGGCTCAAGTGGCACTCCTTCCCGCTCTATCATACTTGCACTTCCTTTCTTTTGTTATGAATAGTATTGAATAAAATTGATTGCAGTGAATAACTGACACCCTGGTAGAATCCAACATCCTTAGCTTGTCTTTTTTGAATTCTGGAATTTAAGTCTCAAGAAAAGGAAAGAATTCATGTAGAAGTTGACTTGTGTTGATATAGCCATGTTCACTATGAACCATGCAGCATCATCTCCTATCATGTTGTGATATCTTTCAGTAGTTTCCAGTATAATACATATCAATACAATTCAAAATAAAGCTGTCATTATATTGAATCTGCCACTTATGTAGTATTTTCTCATATGAACTTAACATCAGCAATGATCACTAATATGATCACTAATATTGAATCTGCCACTTATGTAGTAATCTGCCACTTATGTTGTATTTATGATATTTTCAACCTCACATTCAACAATAAAAATTGAGCGATTGCAAAACTATTTTGAATGCAATAGGGATTTGTCTGGAAGCCTTAACGGCTGCATTGTGAACATGTCTGATAGTTTAATTTGGAAATTTAAATGTCGGAAAGGTGGTTCACAGCAGGACAAGAATGATTAGAGACGTGAATTTGATTTTTATTATAGTTGTATACCTTTTTGGGAACTACTATTCTAACATTGAATTGATCTTGCCTTTTGACTTCCTCGCCTTTTCGTATGTCTCATAAATTGCCGAATTTTGAAACATTTAATTATCTCTCTTCTGGACTAATTTTGAAACAACTGAATTCTCACCATAAGCTTTTTTTCGTGTAGATGGGTGCTGCATTTTCTGTTGGAATAGATATAGATCCCCAGACGGTGAGACAGTGACATCTGCTCGTCAAAATATTTCTTTGAATGTGATAGATTCCAATAAGATATCGGTTTACTTGGTTCCTAGCAAGATCTGCTCACCTAACACACATGAATGGACCAACAAGACCCCAGAGGAGCAAACCTCAGATAACATGGAATTGCTTGCAATGAAACAAAATTTTGACATAGTCATAGCAAATATTCTTCTTAATCATTTGATGGACCTGGCAGAAAATATCCTTGCCTTTGCAAAGCCTGGCGCAGTAGTTTGCCTCTCAGGAATTTTATCTGAATTCAGGGTGTCTAGATTCACTAGCTTCCGATATTCGTGGCCTTGAAGCTTTTTCATGGCATTAACTTTGTTGGATACCAAGTGTTCCTACAGTCACTCGAAGATGAGGTAAAAACTGTAAAGGTTTTATTGATGTAAACTTGAGGTGCTCTACTTCTTTGTGCTTTGATGCATTTTAAATGAAATTAGAAATTTGTCAATGTAGCTGGCTTGACATTTCGGGCAACTTCTGTAATAAAGCTTCTTGTTAGTTTTTTAATATGCATCTTCTGTTTCAGATCATCATGTCTATTCAATTTGGGATTTTGGAGCCTACTATCAAGGGATAACAAAATAAGTGATGTCAACTGTTGATACTTGATCAGATTAAGGTAAAGGTTTAGCAGCATGTTCGTGTTACTTCTGATTCAAATTAATTAATTGTTACATGCAATCTTGAATCTATTTTTATTTACAATGTAGCCATTGATACATAATAATACCACATTTGCACCACATTAGAAAATATCTAAGGCTGGAGATGGCTTTTTGCTGAAAACACGCATCACTTAAGGAAATGAAAAAACAATTAATACCTCTGCATTGTAAACAAACATAAATTACATACCAACGATCTCTCTCTTATCGATCACAGTACTCTTACATAGGTGTCCAACACAATACACAACATAGGATGAACAAAGGCTTAGTAACGAAAGACAAACAATGTTCATGATGGGGGAAAGTTGCACGGAAGTAAATTATGCAGGAGGAGGAAGCTGCCCCTGAAGAAAAGATGTGATCATTGTCCATGCACGTTCAGTTTGGAAGCTTGGAACCATGTGTCCAGCTCCTCTTACTGTGGTAAATATCAATCGTTTGTAACCAAGAACATGCCCGCCAACCTGCCATCATGTAATTACGTCATGCCATCAATAACACATGAAGTTGATATGCAGATGAAAACAGCTCCTTGCGAAAAAAGTTTCATTGATGAACAACCGTTGCTGGACCTTTAATGGTATTATATCAAAGGCATTATTTCTAAGATTGTAGCATTACCATATAAATATTTTTAGCGAAAAGGGTATGAAGTTCTTTATTGGTTACGATTATTTTACCTCATTGTCAGTGTACCATGGACGCCATGAAGATTCCACAGGAAGCTCCATCGCATTTATGCAGTCTTTTGTGGATGTTACAGGACACACTGAATCATGGTCACCAGTGCAGCATTTGAGCTTTAACATTAGAAGTTTACTTTTTTCTCGGCACTAAAGAATTTAATGTATGAGCTTAACCTGTACATCGAAACACGGATACCACTAGCTATGAGGCCTAGGATTGTCGGCAAAAGAGTTGTAGGTGCATCAACCCAGTGACGGCCTCCTACAACGGAACTACATAAAAACAAAAGATTACGGTTAGAGTTAAGTTTCAATATCATATCTTGTATTTGTTAAGGTCGACATGTATTTGACTGAACTCAGAGCACAAACAAATTTCAGAAACCTTAGCTTCATTCTGCAGTATTTGAGGTTTTCCTTTAGCTGTTGAAGCAAGCGTGTCCACCCCTCAAAACATATGCATATTGTTTTGTTGATTTATGTGCATATTCAATTCAAGTGTGACTTTTATGGTGGACTTTGTCACCATCAAATTATCATATTCCGAGTCTTTTCCGCCATGTTACTATGCAGGACCAAAGGAATTCACAGCCTTCAGAATTGAAGGGTATGCCAGCTTCCATTGATTGTCATATCTTTTATGTGCTTTCGTCTACTATTTAAATTCCAAAATCGAGAAGGTAGAAAGTAGGTTCTCATCAACCAATATGTATACTGATCTTGGTGCATTCTACAAGGAATCTTTGAAAGGTTTGACTGTGACCGCAGTGGCAAGATTGACAGCACAGAGTTGAGAGATGCTCTTCTGAGCCTGGGACATCTGAGTTACATTCCCACGTTCATGCAGGTGGTCCTAGTTCTCTTACTTTTAGTGTTACATGTAATTAGGATTTGAAGTGCATGTCTTATTGGCCATCAAATATGAGAGGTGTATCAAAATGTTGAGCTATTCATTTGATGATGCCAGATATATGAGAATATGAAAAATAGAGGCAATGACATAATATGTGCATATTCAACCAAACGTAAAACCTTATTTCCTAAATTCCTCTTGCCTGCTCAGTTATCAACATAGCTAGATCAACTAGTAGCAATCAAATCTGAAAGGCACTGTTTATATTCTTTCCTATTCTATTTCTCTTAGATCCCTATGAGGATCTTAAAATTATTTATGCATCTTCTTTCTAAATAAACGCATCATACAGGGAGATGAATACTTTAAAAATTATTTATGCATCGTCTGCAGCTTGTTCACTTGAAATCATACATCTGTAGATTTACTCTGTTGCATTTATTTTGATACATGAAAATTGCACCCATATCAGTGCATAATGTATGTTATACCTCACATGATTAAATGGTTGCGTTTATTGGATCACTTGATTAGAAACGATGAATTCAATCTTGGTTGCACGAGCAAGGCGAGCCCACCATGGACACGGTATGCCGACATATAGAAAATACCAAAAAAATACATGTCATGTCTCCAACACATTTCTGACATGATATGGTTTTGTGATAGATGTCTCCGTGTTACTTGTATTTCAGTCATCAAAATTTTAGTTTGTTTTTCCTTGCTACATCTGATGCCTAGGATATACATGCCCACATACACACATGTAGTCACATCCAACATTCATGTTTCCTAATTTTTAAGGATTGTGTGCATTGCCTTGTCACTGTTGTATTCATGTGGTTCCCATGCCCGTCCTTTCTAGGTTACATATATTTCCTCATGCTGGCTATACAGTGAATGCTTTGCCTGTAATATGATAAACAAACTTCCATCAAGCAGCTGTGCCTCATGCATTGTAAATCCTGATCAGTCCATCTAAATGAAACAGCAAAACCTTCCTTTGTTAATAAGGTTCTAATGATGTGCGCATCTTTCAACTGTGTACTGCTCCATACGACCACCCCCGTGGACCGAGCAAGAGGGGAGCAAGGGATTCCCTTGTACCGAAGAAGAACACAGGTACTATTCCATAAGACCACCCCCATATGATAATTTTAATACAATATGTATCACACTGAACAACATGAACAAGTAATTGAGTTAAAGATTTGTTTGTGGAGAACAATGAATGATTTGGGTAGCAATGGAGACTGCAAAGATTTGTCTGTGGAGAACTTATCAAAGCCGGAGGAATCGTCGCGGTATTGTTCTAATGGTACGTCTGTTTCGATTCTGTCATCAAATCCCTCACTTCAATGTGATTGATGCTCTTCCCATCGTTTATTTGTTTCCCCTTTGATTCGTTTTTCTGTTGATTTTTATTGGAAGTTCAATGATTAAATTCCTGAAGCTATTGATTCTTCTTTGGGGTTTTGCCGTACATAAAGAGAATATTTGTTGGTTATTTTTTCCCCTTGTTAATTAGTAAACACACTTCACTTGAAACTTGTAGTAATTCATCAAATAAAAATTGCCCTTCATTTGTGTTTTTAAATGCATGATAGCTTTCTGTTGTTTCCAAATATAATTGAGTTACTGAATTAGTACTCTTTTTTCTCTGATCATTTTTCGCAGGCGTAAATACGAAGAGAGATTGGCCCGAGGAGATGAACCCCCCACCATCCACACAAGACGACATATTTAAGGCTGATCGATATGATCTCAGCCCCAGGCATGCCTACAGCGTCGAACTGGTACAACACCGCCAGCACTACGACCGAAAGCCACAACATCTCAAACGGAGGACAGTCATCGGCTGTCACAGACGAGGAGCTTGGCCTCGAGCTGCAACACTTCACATCATTGTTGTCCGTCCCAGCCGCTCCTCCGGCAGACCAAGAGTGGAACATTGGATCCTGTCCGTGGAGCAACATGCCCGGTATCTGCTAAGGCAAGGGAAAGTGTGCAAGAGAGTGCGTGATGTTGGTTACTAGAGTTACAGTGGGATCAGATACCATATGATTCCAGCCTCGATGTATTGTGAGCATCAATCATGCAATTAGCGTTTGGGCATCTTTTTAGATGGAACTGGTTCCTTCAGGGTAGATGAACAAGGAATGTGGTTATGAACAATGAATGTGGTTTATGAATAACATTATGTGTGTATTTATTTGGAACAGCTGTAACCGCGTATATTTTTTTTAAATTCGTTCTTTTTTCACAACATTTTATAAAAGTTGTAGTAGAATTTTAAACAACTATTTAAACAAGTTGTAATAGAGGTTTTCACAACCTTTTATAAAAGTTGTAATAGAAGTTTACACAACTTTTAAAGAAAGTTTTAATATTGTTTTATACAACCTTTTAAAAATGTTGTAATAGTAATTTTCACAACTTTTGAAAAAAGTTGTAATATTGATTTACACAACCTTTTATATCAGTTGTAATAAAACTTTATACAACGTTTATTAAAAGTAGTAATATAAGTTTAGACAACGTTTATTAAAAGTTGTAATATCTTTATACACAACCTTTTCTAAAAGTTGTAATAGAAGTTTACACAACGTTTCAAAAAAGTTGTAATATTTATCTATTACAACGTTTTCTTACAACATGTAGAAAAAGTGGTCAAAGGAGCCGACCCTATTACAACTTCGCATATTACAACGTTTGTTAAAAAGTTGTCGTACCACTATTACAACCTTTTTTAGAAGTTGTCAATGACCATTTTTGTTGTAGTGTGTGAATGTGTATACATGGATTCTATATTAGATGTCTTGTAACTTATGTAGGTCTTGACATGTACATGGATGCTTGGATGTATATGTTGTGTGTAGTGGTTATGCTTATAGGAGAGGGTGTATTGGGCTAAGTGCGAATGTGGGTAGGGAGTGGCATGCTATGAAAGTAACTCCCTAAGTTGAGGGGTGATTTCATTTAATGGCCTAATTGTAATTTCTTAGAATGTTGGAGGGTATTTTGGGTATTTCCCTAATATGGCATCTTCTAGGGCTTGGCCTCTTTGACCCTTAGTGATTAAGGATGAGAAAAAGGAATCGGAGAAGAAGGAAAAGAAAAGAAAAAGAGAGAACTTTGGAGAGAACTTTGAAAAAGAGAAGGATGGAGCTAGAGATGGAAGGAGGAGAAGATGAAGAAAGGAGTTTGCCTTGAGATAAGTTCTCCTTCCCTCCGCTCATGACTGAATTACTCATCTCCCCTTCTCCCTCATGTTTCTTAACCAAAGATCGCCATTTCCTTTAGGTGCAAGCTAAAAGGTTTGGAGCATAGCGGAGGAGTCTTTGAGAGCCGTGTGGTTGGAGTTGGAGTTCAGGGGTAGCATATAGGGAGTGCATTATACTTAGGTTGTGTTGTGGGCTTGTAGTGCAGTTGTGATGTACTTTTAGTGGTGTTGTATATGCATGAACAGTTGTTCCTATATATGAGATAGCGTTTGGATTTGTGTACTTGTGTCTCTTGTTGTATTTCTGTGTTAAGTTTCTGTGTCATTTGGAGCACCAAATGTACTGTCCCAACATGTGCACAGTGACCTATTGTATCTCTGTTTTTTCCTCTCTCTAACTGATGCATGTGCACAGTGACCTTTCTGTTTATCTCTCCCTCCCTCCTTTTCTCTCTATTCACCCTTGCCTCTTTAGAAATACCTGGAAAAGTTTTGAAATTCCAAGGTATCCTGGGGAGCAGGGCATGACAATTGGTGGCCCATGCAGGTCACCGCACCGCGATGTCCACAAGGAGAGTGCTGGCGGTGCTCCAGTGCATGTTTAGGGTAGACTTGCCCTAAGATAGGTAGAAAACCCTAGAGTCTAGCGGTATCCTCTCTTCCCTCGACTTAGAAAGTCCAAGGAGGGGCTTTATGTTACGGTGGGTAGGATGTCATATCCCGTAACCGCAATACCCCCTCTAGGTGTACTTCTATCTGTGCTTTGGGCTTTGTCTATTTGCATGGTTCTTTATGTGTGTTGTATGTGTCCTTATGAGAGTGTGCATGCCTCTTGAATAGTTGTAGATGTATATGAATACTAAGTATATTGTGTGTGCCTTAGCAATGCTTGTGTATTTGGTATGTTGTGTGTAATGTCTTGGTGCAATTTGTATATTGGGTGTACATTGGTATTTGGAAATGTGTAATGTATGTGTATGTGCATGTGTTTGTGTTTGTGTATACAAGGATTCTATATTATATGTCTTATAACTTGTGTAGGGTTTGACATTTACATGGATGCTTGGATGTATTTGTTGGGTGTAGTGTGTATGCTTGTAAGAGAGGGTGTATTGGGCTAAGTATGAATGTGGGTAGGGAGTGGCATGCTATGTAAGTAACTCCCTAAGTTGAGGGGTGATTTCATTTAATGGCCTAATTGTAATTTCTTAGAATGTTGGAGGGTATTTTGGGTATTTCCCTAATATGGCATCTTCTAGGGCTTGGCCTCTTTGACCCTTAGTGATTAAGGATGAGAAAAAGGAATCGGAGAAGAAGGAAAAGAAAAGAAAAAGAGAGAACTTTGGAGAGAACTTTGAAAAAGAGAAGGATGGAGCTAGAGATGGAAGGAGGAGAAGATGAACAAAGGAGTTTACCTTGAGATAAGTTCTCCTTCCCTCCTCTCATGGCTGAATTACTCATCTCCCCTTTTCCCTCATGTTTCTTACCCAAAGATCTCACCTTTCCTTTAGGTACAAGCTAAAAGGTTTGGAGCATAGAAGACGAGTCTTGGAGAGCCATGGAGTTGGATTTGGAGTTCAGGTGTAGCATATATGCAGTGCGTTGTACTTGGGTTGGGTTATGCGCTTGTAGTGCAGTTTGTTGAGTATTGGCTTATTCCTACTTGGTTTTGATGATGAGCAAACATAAATACTTGTGACTAATCTCCTTGTAACGGCCTGTTTCTATCGTACCTTCTTCGTGCACGTGCTTTTGATCGTGCACGTGTTTATTTTAGACTTTATTTGTTTCTGAACGTTTTTGTGTGATATGTCGTCGTGATCGTCTCTGAAAGTATTAGATTACGAAACGACTTTGGAACGACATATCTCGAATCGTTCTTCCGCGATACTAACTTATTTGACGTGACGTCGCGACTTTCTGTTTTGACGCGAGACGTTTCTATTTTTAGTTTCGTCCCTCGACGTCAAAATTTAGATCCTTCTTCTCCACGCTCTTTCTTTAGTCGTCCCGAACACCCCAGAATTATTTTACAATTTTTGGACTTAATTTGACCTATTTTCCATTTTTTTGAAAGTTTTAAATAATTTTAAAACCTATTTTTATAAGAGTTTTAATTACAATAAAATTTCAAATTTATCATAACGTATTAAGGAATTTTTTGGCAAAATTTTAGAATTTTTGGCCGCACCCATTTTGCGTGAGGGAGAGGAGAGTAATTTTAACTAAATTAATTATTTTAAATTATTTTAATAAAGTTTTTCCGAACCCTAACCCTAACCCTAGCTCTAACCTATTTATATTAGCACTAGGCAAAGTTATTTCGTTATTGCTCAAAACCCTAGCCGCCGTTTCCTCTTCCAAAGCTTCGTCGCAACGTTGCGACGATCGCAACGTGCACGACCGGAGCTCACCCCCGCAATTCCCAGCGCACGACCGGAGCAAGCCCCCGCATCGCCGCTTGTAGAGCCTGCTGCATCGCCCCCCGCTGTCGCCCGCTCTGACCCAGAGCACCGCTCGGTCAGACCGAGCGCCCGCTCCGCACCCCGCTTCGTTGCCACCGCTCCGCACCCGCTAGCGCTTGACCGTAGCCGCTCCCCGCTCCGACCGAGAGAACAGCCCGCGCTGCTCCGCTTCGTTGCAAGCTGCAACGTTGCAGCTTGGCCGACCGCTGCGACCGACGGGATCTGTCGGTCTGACCGACAAAATCCCTCGCACCGCCCAAGCTCCCGACCCCGCTGCACTGCAATGTGCACGACCGAGAGCCCCTCTCGGTCTGACCGAGAGGAACCCCGCACCGACCAAGTCTGACCGACCGAACTTCGTTGCAACATTGTTTCTCCCACACCAACTTCTGTGGTGGGCCCCCCAAGTGCTCCTGAGGTGTTGTGGGCCCCCTTGGACCCCTAGCACTGCTGTGGGCCCCACTTGGACGTGCCACTTCGCGGATTTGCCGTCTACGACATTGCGACACGTCGTAGGCCTTCGTCGCAAGTTCAGACCTTTGGAGAATCGTGCGAGGACCAGATCTAAAGCTGAGGAGTTCTCCGATCAGACCCGACATCCAATCTACAACAAACTCCGGTTCAGGTTGGTTCCCCGAAACTCGTAGAAACCCCCACAGTAGCTGACTGAACCATAAACTAAAAACCGTCAACTTGAACTAAATTTACTTTCCGGCTCCTGTAAAATGTTGTTTGAACATAGAAAATCGACGAACGGACTAATTTGACTGTGCACATAGGATAGATCGTCGATTAGGTTGTTACATCAAAAAGTGACTTTTGACAAATAGGATAGTCCCGATAACCTAGAAACGAAACCTAATAGGATTTGATGAATTTGAGACCTGACATCGTCGCCGTGGCGATATTTCAGACGGACTTCTGCGGACGAGACGCTTGGACGAGACGCTTCGAGAGGACGACACACTCGCCATTTCAGGCAAGTGTACCCACTTGCGTTTTTGACCGTGCTTTGGTCTTAGGTTGCTAGAACTGTTAGACTGTGAATGTATAGAACCGGACATGAAATGATAGCGTCCGGGACGACTCCTGACGGCTCAGACTTGACGACGAAGTCTGAGCCTGACAACAGCAACTTTTTAATGCTGTAGGGCTATCATGTGTATGCGTGTGTGTGGACACCCTAGAATAACCCTTCCTGTCGTGTCACATCACGTCCCGTCTTGCACAGCCCGCTGGGCAATAGGGCACTCGCCGAGTGATCCCTTGTACTGATTCACAGCCTGCGGGCAATAGGGCACTTTCCAAGTTGAGAGAGTGATGATCCCTTGTACTGTTACATAGCCCGAGGGCAATAGGGCACTCTCCAAGCTAGAGAGAGTGATCCCTTGTACGGATTCTCAGCCTGTGGGCAATAGGGCACTCGCCAAGCTAGAGCGAGTGATCCCTTGTACTGGTGTCTTGTCTTGTCTTGTCTTGGGGTTGGGGTTGGGTTGAGCGTGCGCACGGCAAGAGGGTCTGATCCCCCTCGAACCGTAAGGCGTGAACCCTTTCGTGTCTCACTTGTCTTGTCCCGCCTTGTTTCCGTCACGTCACGTCTTGTCTTGACACCTGTAGGTTAGTCCCGTAGTTGGTAGCACACGCTACGACTACTACTTGTCCCGTTTTACTTTCCTGCTGCGTTACTTCCTGTCGTGTTACTCTGTTATAACCACAGCATGTTAATCAACCAGTAAACTGTTGTGTAAAATAACCTCAGCATGCTAATCAACCAGTAAACCGTTGTTTAAAGTTCGGTGCACTTGCAGTAAAGTTTAACCCTTCTTGTAGACTTTACCTGACGTACAGTTCCTTTTTCTTGGGTGCTGTACGTCAGGTGTTCAGCCAGAGATCGTGGGCGAGGCAGACTCGCTGGAGTACGAGGAGCCGAGGACGTCGACCCAGAGCACGTGCCTGACGAGGACCAGACCTTGAGGTCTTTTTAGTCGCCACTTTCAGAGGTTACTACCTTCCGTTTTCTTTTAGATAGTTTGTTGCCACGCTTAGGCTTCTTTTTAGACTTTGTACCTGTTGGATATCATATCTCTAATTTAATGAATGCAATTTCTTTTCTGTACTTTTGTTATTTCGAACTTTAAAAATGCAAGAACCTGACAATCTTTTAAAATGGTACCTCTACAGACGCTTATTGGGTCCGAGCTTCTCAGCTCTGGCCTAAGCGGGCCTCGTCACGTTTCGCTTCCGTCCATTTTGGGAAGCGGGGCGTGACAGGGTTTAGTGGTGGCCCATGCAGGTCTTGCAAAAGTTCGGAACAATAAAAGTACCGCATTCATTTGATATCCACGTACAAGTCTGAATTAGTTTCCCAGTTTTAGATAGTAGGAAGACTTAGGTAGACGTCTCAGGTTGATAGTCGGATGCCTTGGTTAAGATTTAGTCGTCCTCGTCCTAGACTATTTTAGCATCCCCATTTGATTCTGATCGTATTAGATACCTAGAGTCCTTCTTTCAGTTAGTCGCTCGCCCAGCTCCATCGACTTCGGGCCCAGCAGAACGTAACCTCGATTCTCTTAGGAACCCTCTCTTTAGATCTTGATTATATTCTAGCTCATAGGAAGTCTTCGAGCTGAGTTATCCTAAATCTCTAAACAACCCGATGATTAGAACCTTTGTCCTCTAGCATCCCTCTGATCCTTGCAAATTTTGTGCTATCGACCATAGAGTCCCATCGTAGCTCTTCACGATTCATATCTTACGCGTAATCTTCATGCGATCATTTTTCCTTTCTCTCGATTCTCGTGATCGTTTCCTGACGATCATCATCAATCCTTCGAATCCCTTCCCTGACCAATTCTACCTCCTCTAAAATTATTTTCGACTTTCCTTATTAAGTTTTTGCTCCAGATTGATTTCTTTGAAAACCCCTATATTATATATTTAAAATTTGTTGTTTTGGATCGAGTTAAAACTTTTAATTGACTTGGAGTTTTCTTAGACGTAAAAAAAAAATTTTAAGTCAATATCTCGCACTCGTTTTAAATCATTATTCCTCAAATTCAGTTTTTATTTGCCTTGTTTCTAAAAAATATATATTACTTTTATAAACTACACAATTTATTTCTACTATCTTGTACTTATTTTCGAATTTTTCCCTTTCCCAAAACCTGCTTCCTTTAAAAGTATTTTTGAAATTTATTATTAAATTCTCCGCCCAATTTGACTTCTTTGAAAACTTTTATTAATTATTTAAAATTTCTTATCTTCGGTTGAGTTAAAATTCTTTCGCAAATTTTGAAACCTTTCGGTTGTGAAAGTTTTAAGTTACGAACTCATACTTATTTTCGAATCAGTATACATCGTATTTTAGTTTTAAAACTTTGTTATCATTTCGGGAATTCAATATATCATTTTTCTACCTACGAAATTTATTTTAACCATTTACGTACGTACTGTAGAATATTTTTCTAAAACAAAGGGGGATTTTAAATTTCTTACATATAAACATCTCTATGTTCATCGTGCTCATACTTCAAGAACCTTTGTTTAAATTCATTTTCATTTACAAAACAATCGCTACCTCATCCCACTTTTATTTCCTTTATTTCTTGTTTTCGAAACCCATTATTAAATTCTTCGCTCGGTTTAACTTCCTTGAAAACCATTTATTATATATATTTAAAATTTATTGCTTTTCGATTAAAAGTTCCTTCTTAGATTTTGAAATCTCCTTGGTCGTCAATTTTCAAGTTACTATCTGGAAATTATTTCAAATCGGTATCTTTCATATTTTCATTTTTAAAACCGTGTTAACATTTTGATAATTCAATTTATATTTTTCTGGGCTACCGGATCTATTTCTAAATCACTTACAGTTCATACTTTTAAAATATTTTCTGGACTAGGTGGAACTTCAATTATTTTTATTATTATTATCATATCTAATCTATGTTCCTCGTGACCACATTTCAAAATCTTTGTGAAAACTTATTTCCATTTGCAAAACAATCGTTTTCCACCCAACCAACTATCTCCTTACACTCCGTCTTATTTTGAGCTCGTTTTTTTTCCGATCTTATTTCGTTCCGCTTCTGATTTAGTTTTCTTTCCTTCTTTTATCTAGACATCAGACCTTGTAGATATCCATGTGATCTCCGGTTTAGGAGTAGGCCCTTTGGTAGGTGATGTCGTCGTGGTGCATGAGTATAGGTAGAGTGTGTAGACCTGTAGGAGTGTGTCATCTTTAGGATCCTGATGTTTGTCTCCTGTGACTTGAATGTGTACTCAGTGTCAACCATGGTATGATGGGAGTTGTCTGAATGACGGTATTCATACTTATATTAATGGCGTCATCGCAGGCAGATCCTTAGACTCAGTTTTAGTCTTAATGAATGGTTTATCTTGGTTGTATGTGAATCATATCAAAACTTTGTTTTCTTTAAACCAAATCTTTAAAGTTTTTAAAACTAGCTCACAAGATCACAAATCACTTAACCTCCCTCATCCATTACCGCAACGCCACACGTTCTTCCAAATGTTTTAAAATATTTTCTTTGGCCTTAAAGTCTCTCTTTCTCTTCTCTTCTTTCTTCCTTAAACAAAAAAAAATTTTCATGTTTATGGTTGTTATATTAATTGGGGGCTAGCTATTATCGTTATAGGATTTTTGTTTGCAGGTAGGCTTGGAGTGAGATGAGTTTTATTATGGCGATGATTAATTGATTTTGGGAACACAAGGATGATGGACTAGAATATTTTTTTTTTGGATGAAAAGAATGAACTGTCTCAGACTTATTTATAAAACCGAAGTGTGGTGGACTCAATGGAGAATTCTGTTTGAATGAGAATAAATGCGAGGAGATGATGACTCATCAGACTTGAGGCTTAGACGGGTAGTAGATAGGAGTAACTGCCGAGAATAGTATGAGTTAGGATGATCATGAGATTAAGTAGAGCTTATATTAGCATTGAGACGGATTGCTGAATTGACGTGAGAAGACTTTGAGAATAACACGACGTGTGGAGATAAATGGATGATTAGGCAGTTGGACTTAATATTGGTTGGGATTAGTTATAGTGAGTAGGATGTGATGTACTTCTGATAGATCAAAATTATTTGGTGGATAATTTATGGGGAAATATGACGAGAATGTATTGAAGACACGACGATTGCTGATTGGTGAAGGTATTACAGGATAGACAAATGTTTTTGTCTTGGATTGGTGGATGACTAGAATCTCATTTTTGGAGATTTATTAATGATGGGAAAAGATTTAGAAATTTAAAAGATATTATTGAGAAGATGATTATCATTATTTTTTTTATGAGAACTTGGAGTTGGAAATTGGAACGGTAATGATGGATCTATATTATTAGGAGGTGAGTTTAGTCGTGGCTTTGCCCAGTGGAAAGATGGATTATGAGGAATTATTGAGAAATGTTGTTCGAAGTTACATGATTAGAAATCTTTTTTTGAGTAGATATGATAGTCACGGGTATAAGGTTATATGGGAAATTATTACTAGTGTGAGTGATTCCGAGGGCGGAATCATTTCTAAGGTGGGTAGAATGTAACGGCCTGTTTCTATCGTACCTTCTTCGTGCACGTGCTTTTGATCGTGCACGTGTTTAATTTAGACTTTATTTGTTTTTGAACGTTTTTGTGTGATATGTCGTCGTGATCGTCTCTGAAAGTATTAGATTGCGAAACGAATTTGGAACGACATATCTCGAATCGTTCTTCCGCGATACTAACTTATTTGACGTGACGTCGCGACTTTCTGTTTTGACGCGAGACGTTTCTATTTTTAGTTTCGTCCCTCGACGTCGAAATTTAGATCCATCTTCTCCACGCTCTTTCTTTAGTCGTCCCGAACACCCCAGAATTATTTTACAATTTTTGGACTTAATTTGACCTATTTTCCATTTTTTTGAAAGTTTTAAATAATTTTAAAACCTATTTTTATAAGAGTTTTAATTACAATAAAATTTCTATATTATCATAACGTATTAAGGAATTTTTTGGCAAAATTTTAGAATTTTTGGCCGCACCCATTTTGCGTGAGGGAGAGGAGAGTAATTTTAACTAAATTAATTATTTTAAATTATTTTAATAAAGTTTTTCCGAACCCTAACCCTAACCCTAGCTCTAACCTATTTATATTAGCACTAGGCAAAGTTATTTCGTCATTGCTCAAAACCCTAGCCGCCGTTTCCTCTTCCAAAGCTTTGTCGCAACGTTGCGACGATCGCAACGTGCACGACCGGAGCTCACCCCAGCAATTCCCAGCGCACGACCGGAGCAAGCCCCCGCATCGCCGCTTGCAGCGCCCGCTGCATCGCCCCCCGCTGTCGCCCGCTCCGACCGAGAGCACCGCTCGGTCAGACCGAGCGCCCGCTCCGCACCCCGCTTCGTTGCCACCGCTCCGCACCCGCTAGCGCTTGACCGTAGCCGCTCCCCGCTCCGACCGAGAGAACAGCCCGCGCTGCTCCGCTTCGTTGCAAGCTGCAACGTTGCAGCTTGGCCGACCGCTGCGACCGACGGGATCTGTCGGTTTGACCGACAAAATCCCTCGCACCGCCCAAGCTCCCGACCCCGCTGCGCTGCAACGTGCACGACCGAGAGCCCCTCTCGGTCTGACCGAGAGGAACCCCCGCACCGACCAAGTCCGACCGACCGAACTTCGTCGCAACATTGTTTCTCCCACACCAACTTCTGTGGTGGGCCCCCCAAGTGCTCCTGAGGTGTTGTGGGCCCCCTTGGACCCCTAGCACTGCTGTGGGCCCCACTTGGACGTGCCACTTCGCGGATTTGCCGTCTACGACGTTGCGACACGTCGTAGGCCTTCGTCGCAAGTTCAGACTTTTGGAGAATCGTGCGAGGACCAGATCTGAAGCTGAGGAGTTCTCCGATCAGACCCGACATCCAATCTACAGCAAACTCCGGTTCAGGTTGGTTCCCCGAAACTCGTAGAAACCCCCACAGTAGCTGACTGAACCCTAAACTAAAAACCGTCAACTTGAACTAAATTTACTTTCCGGCTCCTGTAAAATGTTGTTTGAACATAGAAAATCGACGAACGGACTAATTTGACTGTGCACATAGGATAGATCGTCGATTAGGTTGTTACATCAAAAAGTGACTTTTGACAAATAGGATAGTCCCGATAACCTAGAAACGAAACCTAATAAGATTTGATGAATTTGAGACCTGACATCGTCGCCGTGGCGATATTTCAGACGGACTTCTGCGGACGAGACGCTTGGACGAGACGCTTGGACGAGACGCTTCGAGAGGACGACACACTCGCCATTTCAGGCAAGTGTACCCACTTGAGTTTTTGACCGTGCTTTGGTCTTAGGTTGCTAGAACTGTTAGACTATGAATGTATAGAACCGGACATGAAATGATAGCGTCCGGGACGACTCCTGACAGCTCAGACTTGACGACGAAGTCTGAGCCTGACAACAACAACTTTTTAATGCTGTAGGGATATCATGTGTGTGCGTGTGTGTGGACACCCTAGAATAACCCTTCCTGTCGTGTCACGTCACGTCCCGTCTTGCACAGCCCGCTGGGCAATAGAGCACTCGCCGAGTGATCCCTTGTACTGATTCACAGCCTGCGGGCAATAGGGCACTCTCCAAGTTGAGAGAGTGATCCCTTGTACTGTTACATAGCCCGAGGGCAATAGGGCACTCTCCAAGCTAGAGAGAGTGATCCCTTGTACGGATTCTCAGCCTGCGGGCGATAGGGCACTCTCCAAGCTAGAGCGAGTGATCCCTTGTACTGGTGTCTTGTCTTGTCTTGTCTTGGGGTTGGGGTTGGGTTGAGCGTGCGCACGGCAAGAGGGTCTGATCCCCCTCGAACCGTAAGGCGTGAACCCTTTCGTGTCTCACTTGTCTTGTCCTGCCTTGTTTCCGTCACGTCACGTCTTGTCTTGACACCTGTAGGTTAGTCCCGTAGTTGGTAGCACACGCTACGACTACTACTTGTCCCGTTTTACTTTCCTGCTGCGTTACTTCCTGTCGTGTTACTCTGTTATAACAACAGCATGTTAATCAACCAGTAAACTGTTGTGTAAAATAACCTCAGCATGCTAATCAACCAGTAAACCGTTGTTTAAAGTTCGGTGCACTTGCAGTAAAGTCTAACCCTTCTTGTAGACTTTACCTGACGTACAGTTCCTTTTTCTTGGGTGATGTACGTCAGGTGTTCAGCCAGAGATCGTGGGCGAGGCAGACTCGCTGGAGTACGAGGAGCCGAGGACGTCGACCCAGAGCACGTGCCTGACGAGGACCAGACCTTGAGGTCTTTTTAGTCGCCACTTTCAGAGGTTACTACCTTCCGTTTTCTTTTAGATAGTTTGTTGCCACGCTTAGGCTTCTTTTTAGACTTTGTACCTGTTAGATATCATATCTCTAATTTAATGAATGCAATTTCTTTTCTGTACTTTTGTTGTTTCGAACTTTAAAAATGCAAGAACCTGAAAATCTTTTAAAATGGTACCTCTACAGACGCTTATTGGGTCCGAGCTTCTCAGCTCTGGCCTAAGCGGGCCTCGTCACGTTTCGCTTCCGTCCATTTTGGGAAGCGGGGCGTGACACTCCTCCATACAGTTAATTCGTTGTAAAATCCAATCATGAAGATCAATTGCATTCTGGATGTCTGACAGCCGACTACTGCTCAAAATCAAGGCGACTGTATCCTGACAGGCACACGTGTTTTGTTCTTTAGTCGTCTGAAATGCACATATTTCTATTAGGTTTTTGGGCTTTCAATCTGTACTGCTAAGCATGTGACTGCTGTAAAAAGTGTAGGTGTTTGTCCATAGTTCAGGCGCCTGTAACTTGTTAATCAGTCGCCTGTATATTCTTGCCCAAAGTCGCAATTTGTCAACGTTTGCACTTGTGCACATTCAGGCGAATGTCTTTGGTTTTACAGGCGCCTTCCCTAGGCACAGGCACGTGTCGACTCCACTATAACTGCATGTCCATCCTTGTCCAAAATTCGCATTTTGACAAGTTTCACACTTGTGCATTCAGACGCATGTCTTTGGTTTTACAGGTGTCTGCCCATGGCACATGTGCCTGTGTATACTACATCAGTCGCATGTCCTTTGATTACCCAGATTCTTGAAATAGTAAACTTACGCACTCCTGCCACACAGATGCATGCCTTTGGTTTATATGGGGCATGTATGTTTATCAGGTGCATGTCCAACCTTAAGCAGACGCTTGTCCCACGTGGTAAGTTATCATTTGTACTTTCACCTACCCTCTGACACAGTGCAGCAGGCGCCTGTTGGATATTCATCAGTCGTCTATCCTGACTGTATTTTAAATTCGTTGGGCCTTTTCCAACGAATTCTGTTGCGGGGTTTTGGGAAAACGTTTGAGGGTTTTGAGAGAGCTTATATATAAGGGTTCTAATGTTTCATTGAGCCCCTCTCTAGACTCCATTGATTTCATTTAAGCTCTCAATCTCTCTTACTCTCAATCTCAATCCAAAAGCCCTAAAACTCCAAATCTTAGCTTGTCTTCCAACTAGAATCAACTCTCATCATCTAGCTTTGGTGAAGACAAGTGGAAGGGCTTTTCTCTCTTCATGGAAGAGATTAACACACTCCACTCACTCCTGACTTCAAGTTCTTCACTTCAAGGCATATGAGTTTGTTGTGGAAATTAAGGACATCAATAGTTGTATTAATTACACTTGTAGGGTTTCTACAAGTGGGTTGAAAGGAAAACTCAAGTTAGGGTTTTAGCTTGAGTATCTGGGTGATATCCTAGGTGGTATGGACGTAGGATTACCGGGAACAAGTCGGATGTGGCTTGGGTGATCCGAACCCATGAACATATTGTGTTTGCATTATTCAATTTGTTGTTTAATATTATTTCCGCATCATTGTTGGTTAAAATTTTAATTAGGCGTAATTTCCTCTTTAATTTTATAAACACTATTCAACCCCCCTTCTAGTGTTTTCATCATATCACATGGTCCTTACAATTGGTATCAAAGAACAAGGTTAAGCTATGGCATCCAACAACAACAATAACAACGTTCCACCACCTCCTTCAAACAACAATCATAATCGAGACGGTGCTTCATCGGTTTAAGAAGGACAATCTACGGTTCGACCTCCGCGCTTCAATGACACAAACTTTGGATTTTGGATGTGCCAGATGGAGACGTTCCTTAGGAGTAATTCTCTATGGAGAACCCTTCACAAGGAATATGTAAAGCCAATGGAAGAGGACTCGACAAATGGACACCCACCGAGAAGTCTGCTGAGGTGAACAACACCAAGGCATTGAACGCTCTTCATTGTGCTTTGGAGCCCGATGAGTTCAATAAGATATGCACAGTAAGAGTTCTTATCAAATTTGGAATCGTCTCATTGTTACTCATGAAGGGACCGACAAGGTAGAACTCTCAAAGTTATATGTTTTCGTGCAAAACTACGATATGTTTCAAATGTAGGAAGATGAGAAAATTGCTACGATATATGCTCGCTTCACCGACATCACCAATGAGGTTGAAGCTCTTGGAAAGACGTACACTCAATAAGAAAATGTGAGTAAGATCATCATATCAATGAACTCGAAATGGGAAAGAAGAACCATAGCGATTAAAGAAGTCAATGCCATGCAAAGCTACACCGTGGTGAACCTCATCGGTACACTCATGTCATATGAAGTGAGAAGGGAAAACCGAATGAAAATAAGGGGAATGATGAAACCATACTTTTTAAGACGACAATTAATTTAATGTGATGTGGATGTGCTAGAACCCAAAAAAAACCCACACGAAGAGGATACGATGTTTGAGGGGTCAAACGGAGTCGGAATTGAGCCCCGTTGTGTCTGTGGGTTCACCGTTCAGTGCTCTTCGATTTGATATATTATATCACTTGTGAAGCTCAACAGTGAGGGAGAAAAAATTTGCTAAAGATTGGCCTTTGTGAAAGGTAAACTTTAATTGATTTTTTTCCTCCAACCTTTAGTCCTACATCGGATATATTGAGGAGGGGTCAACCGCCTTTATAAATAGGGGCCAACTGACGTCCCCTAGATTTGGCACTATATGCAGTAGGATCGGGAATACTAGATTTAAATATTTATAAACGCAAGCGCACGGTGTTGTCGTGTGGCTTGGGGGTCGAACTCAGGGAGGCGTGCGTTGTGCTTGTTGTCAAGAAGGAACCGGATCACCCGATGGGTGAGCTAGCCCGATTAGTCGGTTGGTTGTCATGAAATAGAAATACAATGGATGTAAGATATAAAAGGGAACCCAGGACTTTGGTTTCCACCCTATCATGTGCCCCCTCTGTTACGACCGACGGATAGGATTATGATTGGATTTTAGGGTTTAATGGTGAGACGTTGCCTCTAAGAGTAATACCTAGCGTCCCATGGGCCTGATATTCCGGTCGATGCCTAGGATGATACGCTAGGTCTACTCGAGTTCGGACGGTGGGCATTCCCATGTCCATTAACACCGACCGACTCCAGGAGCACTAAGCTCGCAACGATTACTCCCAACATTTCATCCTGCCATTCCCACTCACTAGGATTCAATGTCTACGCTAGGGGTGTGAACTGTGGTTAGGGGATCAAACGCCAGTTTTATTTCCCCTTGGCCTGATGGTCAGATGCGGTCTTTCTCCCGCCAATGACAATAAAACGCCCCGCGTAACCATCTAAATTCATAAATCCTATCGAAACCCTAATCCTATTGTCGTTCTAGGGAGAACCCACGAAGGGACTTCCACCAAAATCCCAGATTGGGAAACTACTCACGATTTATAGCAAAAATATCAACACAACAAAATTTGGTCATCAGAATCAAAATCAGGCAATAGAAATACAAAGAAAATAGTATTAAGAACGAAATATCAAAGTTACAGAACAATCAGAAAACTTACAAGACAAAATAAATTCCGAGCCGTCAAAAGTCCTAAAAAAGACAGAAAAAATAACTGGGGTTCGTTCAGGGAAAAACCTAGGGCTATATATAGAAAACACGACCACCCAATCGGTTGAAGCATCAACCGATCGGGTGAACCGACAGTTGACTTTGCCTTCAGCTCTACAGACACTTCACCCGATCGCTGAACCGATCGGGTGAGCTCATCAGGTCATGAGATGGGAAATTTGGCTACAGATGAACCGATCGGGTGAGATGTCACCCGATCGGTTGAAATTCAGCTCCAAAAGACAGAGAGCACTGATGGATTCACCCGATCACTGAACCGATCGGGTGGCCTCTTCTCTTCTGATGCTTCTGTCCAGGTCGGATATGTGTGCACTAACCGATCGGTTGGCTCTGTCCACCCGATCGGTTGAGGGCTGAAACATGGTATTCTTCGATGTTTGGCTCTCAGGATCGTGCGTGACACCTCCCGTTGCTCCGGGGACTCATGATATCTGCTTTATATGTCCCCAACGCTGGCAATCTTCTGCAGTGGCACAAAAACACAAAGAAGTGAAAGAAAACTAAAAATCATGAGAGAATGGATACGAAACACCGGAAAACAACAGAAAATCACGAAGAAGACGTGCGTAAATATATAAAATATAAACACACGTCAAAATCCTCTAAGCTGAACCCTTCCTCGTCCTCGAGGAAGACGAGTGAGAGTAGGAGCTCAGAGGGAAAAATAGAAAGGAAGAAACAGAAATAAAGAAAATAAAATCCTAGATCGACCGTCAGAGCCAACGAAATCAATCATGCCACACTAAGCAAGCATGCAATAAACACATCACTAAACTCAGGAATTTGAGTCCATACAAGTGTCATGGGCCCACGCGGTGAAGCGCGAGTGAGTGAGGCCGTGAGCTAGCAGACGGTGTTACTATCTAAATTGTGTAATAAATCTCTATATACACATACCCAAGGAATGACCCAAATATCGATTCAATTCGAATAAGCGATGAATAAAAGCTCAAGCATGCATGAGAATAGAATAAGAATTGAAGCGTAGCATGTGTTGGGGACTCCACTGCTAGGAACTAGAAGATCACTGTTGAGTATTGGACTTCTCCCTACTTGGTGTTAATGATGAGCAAACATAAATACTTGTGACTAATCCCCTATTTTGCAGTTAATGCATTGTCTAAGCTTACTATGAAGATCAACTAGCAATGGATGACTCACAAACGTGATTGAAGGTAAATGATATGAATTGGATGATCGTAGATTGATGATTGAAGCTCCGTAAAGACTTCAAGATCATACGATGGAAAGAAGAGATTATTCGTCAATGTAATTTTTCTTTTATCTCTTCTAGTATGTAGCTTAGAAGTAGAACTATGATGGAGCACTCACACACATCTACTTTCGGTCATAGGACACCTCTAGACCTTTGTCCTTTGATCGCAATTCAATTCTCTTTTGTTTGTGCTAGGATTGTTTATAACAGCCGACTGCTTAACAGTTTGCAGTCGCCTGTCTCAAAAACAGTCGACTGTGTTTTGTTCTACAGTCTCCTGTTATGCACAGACTATTACAATGCAGTTTTTGGGTCCTCTCTGATTATCTCGCACAGGATAATGTTGAACGTTTATCAGGTGCATGTCTTAGCGACAGTCGACTGTGAATGGTTCATCAGTCGCCTGTCTCTCCTTGCCCAAACTCTGTTTGATCCGATTTCTACGGCCAGTCGACTTATGCTGTATATACAGTCGACTGTATATTAGATCAGTCGACTGTCTATGCTGCAACACTCGCCTGTCTGTAAGTCTATTCTTTGACTTAGCTCTCTGGAAATTTCTCCTGTTTGTGATAGTCGTCTGTTTAAGATACAGTCTCCAGTTCTGATTAACAGTCGACTATGTTCCTTGCATCAGTCGTCTGTCCTGTATCTTGTGAGATTTCCAGTATTTCATCTAACTTACTCTTCTCTCGGCCAGTCGCCTGTCGAAGTATGTAAAGTCGCCTCTTGGTTTTACAGACGACTGTCTTGGCTTCATCAGTCGAATGTCCACGTGGTAAGTTACCGTTATGAATTCTCACCTACCCTTGTTGACTGTGCAGCAGTCGACTGTGGTTTGTTCATCAGTCGCCTGTCGCAAGTTCAGATTATATCCGTTGAGATTTTTCTCACGGATTTCGATTGGGTTTTTGCCTAAACTGTTTTGTGGATTTGAGAAAGCTATAAATAGAGCTTCTACTGTTTCATTGGAAGGTTGCTCATTCATTGCAAAATCCTTCAAGCTTTCATTTCCAAAGATCAAAGCTTTCAAATCCAAAGCCCTAAGTATTTCCAAATCTGATTCTCTTGCTCTCCAACCTAGAACCAAAGATTAATCCTCTAGGCATTTGGTGCAGTCAAGAGAAAGGGCTTTCCTCCTCTCTTCCAAGAGAGTTCTTCAACACACATCACACTTCTCCTTCAAGTTCTACTTCAAGGCATAGGTGATTGTAAGTGTTGCTTTTAGATTTCATAACTTCATTATTTGAATTGTGCTCTCGGTTGTGAGAGTGGTTTTTGCTTGCTCCCTGGTTGCGGGAGTCAAGGACATCGATTGTATTCGATTGCACTTGTAGGGTTGCTACAAGTGGGTTTTAAGGAAACCTCAAGTTAGGGTTCTAACTTGAGTATCCAGTGGTATCCGGGTGGTAGGGACGTAGGATTACCGGGAACAAGTCGGGAGTTTACTTGGGTAATCCGAACCCTTGAAACATAACTGTGTTTGCGTGTGTTTCTCTTTGGGTTGTTTTCTATTCCGCACTATTTGTTGGATTGCATTTTATTTGGCGTAAATTCCTATTAAATTTGCATAAACACTATTCAACCCCCCCTTCTAGTGTTTTCCCCATAGACAGGATCCTTACAATTGGTATCAGAGCACAAGGTTTTATATATGGCATCCAACAACAACACTGTTCCTCCTCCGCCTACCTACAACAATCATGACCGTGATGGAGCGTCCACACTTTTCGAAGGTCAATCTACGATACGTCCTCCACGTTTCAATGGTACTAACTTTGGTTATTGGAAGTGTAGGATGGAGACATTCCTTAGGAGTGCTTCTCTTTGGAGAACTCTCCACAAGGAGTATGTCGAGCCCTCCGAAGATGATTTCGAGAAATGGACGACTTCCGAAAATCCGCCGAAGTCAACAACGCTAAAGCAATGAACGCTCTTCATTGTGCGTTGGACCCAAATGAGTTCAACAAGATATGCACATGTAAGAGTGCATATCAAATTTGGAACCATCTCATCGTTACCCACGAGGGAACGAATAAGGTAAAGCTTTCAAAGTTATATGTTGCCGTGCAAAACTTCGACTTGTTCCACATGCAGGAAAATGAGAGCATTGCGTCGATGTACGGATGCTTTACCGACATCATAAACGAATTGGAAGCCCTTGGCCAAATCTACACCGAACCTGAAAAGGTAAGGAAGATTATCATGGGGATGACCTCCAAATGGGAAAGACGAGCAATCGCCATTGAAGAGGTCAATGACTTGAAGAACTACACCGTTGTGAATCTCATCGGGACTCTTATGTCTTACGAAGTAAGACGGGATAACTGATTGAAGATTCGAGCCATGATGAATCCCTCGGAGGCCAAGAAGAAAGCGTTGGCATTCAACGCCAATTCGTCATCCTCCGAAAGTGATGAATCCGAGAACGAGATGGATTTGGGTGAAATGGCCCAAATGGCGAAGAAGTTCAAACGCTTCTTCCGCAAAGGTAAATTTTGTTGGATATGGAAGACGTTAGTACACCCTTGTAACGAGGGAATACGGACCTCGAACGTCGCATACACGAAGTCGTGCGCAAAGGGAATATGTTCCCTTGCGGAGAGGATCTCTAGATTGATGGGAAAGTCGCATTATATGTGCATAAGTGCATGCGACATATGGCTAATAAAGGGGTAATATCTTAAGCTTATATTGTACCATGCATATGGTACAGCTTAAGCTTATAATATGCCATGTACGATGGTACACCTTAGTTAAATTGTTCCAAAGGAACAATTGATCCTAAAATAACTACCTTGGGGGCTATAAATAAGACCCAAGGGTTAGCCATTTCCTTACACTTTTGCATGGCATTCTTACATGCATTTTCATTCTAGCGAAGCTCTGCCGAAATCCTTCCTCTCTCTTTATCCAAGTTCTTAATCTAAAAGTAGAGATTTAGATTGTGGATTTAGTAGCCTTACTCCGTTCGTGAGAAGACTCGATCTGTCGTGGCGAATCCGAAGGCAAAGTTCCGAGACTACCGTGCCGCATACGCAAGCATAAGTCTCAACTTTATTTATCGATCCTAACTCTGTTTTTGACAGGATCCTACATTGGTATCAGAGCTATATAGGTTCGCCCCGGTCAAACCGCCGTCACGTCGAAACTATGAACGAGTCGTTGTCTTTTTCACGCATGGGTCTCCTACCATTACGGATATGGTAGGAACGCTTCGTGACGGAGAGAACGCAGCGGTTGTTCTTTTCATGTTAGGGTCTCCTATCATTACGGATATGGTAGGAACTCTCCGTGACGGGAAGAACCAACCGTTCACGTAGTATGTTATTTTTCATTTTTGGCACACGGCCATTAGGAAATAACTAATTTCTCGACGAACGGGTGCTTCATCGACGAACGGGTGCTTCATCGAGGAAGATGATGGTAGTTATCTCCATCGGAGAAGATGAATTTTAGTGCATGTGCACCATGGCCAAATGGGCTATGAAGGCCATGCACCCCCCTCCCCATGCGGAGGGGGTTGGCTACGGCCAATAACCACCGGCGACCACCCCATCAAGGGGGAGGAGTGCATGCGGCCACCCCATGAAAAGGGGGAGACCGGCCATGGCTAAAGGGCCATGGCCGGTCAAGGCCAATAGGCCATGGCCGGGCCATGGCCGGCCGGCCCTGGCCGGCCACGGCCAGGGCCAGGGAGCCCTGGCCGCAGCCAGGCCAGGGCCTGGCCTCCCTGTCCGGGGCCAGGGCAGGGGCCCTGGCCCCCGGCCAGGGCCAGGCCGCCCTGGCCGAGGCCAGGGCAGGGGCCCTGGCCCCGGCCAAGGGCCAGGGCAGCGCCCTGGTCTCAAGCCAGGGCAGGGGCCCTGGCCCCGGCCAGGGGCCAGGGCAGCGCCCTGGCCTAAGGCCAGGGCCTGGCCGCCATGGCCGCCGGCCAGGGCCTGGCCGGCCCCGGCCCTGGCAGAGGCCAGGACCTGGCCACTGCCAGTGCCACGGTCGGCCCTGGCAGCGGTTGTTCTTTGGCCAAGGGCCGGTCTGATCGGCACTGGCCGAGAGTGATGAAGAAAAATTTTTGGTCGACCAATTTGGGTGTTTTGGTCGACCAATCCGGCGAAAGGTCTAGGTCGATCACGAATTTACCGACTAGCCCATACGGGGTGTCAAAAGGCCTTGGTCAAACACGAATGTGCCGATTAGCCCATACGGGGCTAACATTTTATGAAGTTTTTTTTAAACTTGGGCTCTACTCCTTGAAGACTAGCCATAGTGCTCTACTTCATGCGAGATTAGCCAAGTCATTGTGCTCTACTCTACGGAGATTAGCCAATGTACTTATGAAATTGTGCTCTACTCCTTGAAGATTAGCCGTAATGCTCTACTTCATGCGAGATTAGCCATGTCATTGTGCTCTACTCTACGGAGATTAGCCAATGAACTTATAGACGTTGTGCTCTACTCTACGGAGATTAGCCAATGTATTTTCAAATTTTTTGAAAAAGGCGTTTTCAAATAGGTTATGTCCCGTCCTTAATCGGGATAGCGCAATTTAGAATTTCAAGTCCTACCACGATCCGGCCATGGTTATCTAACCCATGGGTGTGTAGAACAGGTCTCGTGGCTTGGCAATTGTTGCGCTAAAATTCTTTGCGCAAACTCTCACCTATTCCATTTTGAAAGATATGTTTTTCAAAAGTATTTTTCCGCTGCCGGTACCATACGGGTATCATTTCTGATTTCTTTTTACTTGATATAAGTAAGAGGGATACTTTGAAAGTTACTTCTAGATGGTAGTTGGGAACGTAGTGAACTTCTCGATTCTAGAGTAACATTTCAACGCATCCAAGGAACTTATCAAGTGTTTAAAGAATCGAAAATTTATGCATAGAATTTTGATCGTGTTTATCATCTTCTTTGCAGTTTTTTGAATCGAATATGTCTACCGCTTCTAAGAACATTGTCGCAGAGCTTAACAAAGGTGAAAAGCTCAACGGCGACAATTATAAACTTTGGTCAATAAAAATCCAATATGTTTTGGAGGAGCAAGATGTGCTTGAAACACTCCAAAACATAATGGAAGAACCTGAGTTGGGCAATACGGCCCAACACAAGAGGGACCGGGAAGCTTATGAGACTTGGACTCGAAAGAACAAAATAGCACGTATTACGTTACTGTCCGCAATGGACAATGACATAATGCGTCTATTTCGGGAATTCGACCTAGCCAAAGACATATGGTCTGAGCTAGAAATAAAGTTTGGTGGAACTTCGGTTACCAAACTCCGCTCCTTAAATATTCAATTTGATTCGTACAAGATGCGGCGAGATCATTCTATGAAAAAGCATCTCCGCCACATGGCGAATCTCATAGCTGAATTGAAGGATGCGGGTCTTACGCTGTCTGACGAACAGCAGATCCAAGCAGTCATTCGTTCACTCCCAGATAGCTGGGATAACATGAAAATGCACCTCACTCATAATGAGTGCATTAAAACTTTAAGCGATGTATCTAAACACCTCGAACTCGAGGAAGAGCGGATTCAAGCCGCAAAACCTAGTGCAGAAGTGCACATGGCCGCTAGTTCCTCACATGGAGGAAATAAGCGGAATAATAAACGCTTAAGGTTTGTGAACGAACGAAAGCAAGAACCGGAAACCTCAAAGAAGACAAAGTGGCAAAAGAATGTGCACTCAAAGAAGAAAAACTTGAAGAAGATCAAGTGCTTTAAGTGCAACAAGTACGGTCACTTCGCCCGTACGTGTACGGATGGAAGTGATAAGGTAACTTGTAGGGCTAGTTACATATGTGTTTCTAGTTCCATGTTTCTTGCTGAATCTAACTATTTTTGTTGATTGATTCAGGGGCCACAGACCACGTAACGAAGGACAGAAGGTTCTTCGTAGAGTATCAAAGGATAACTCAAGGAACAAAGTGGATATACGTCGGCAACAACACTCGTGTTGAAGTCAAGGGCATCGGAACATGCAAGCTTGTTCTCGACAACGGCCGGACTCTATTATTGCACGACTTCCTCTTTGCTCCAGATATTCGAAGGAATATCGTATCCGTGGTCATGTTAAAGTCTTTAAGTTATGAATGGAGGTTCTATAAACAAAATGTTGACCTTGTTTGTAATAGTTCTTTAGTTGGGTCGGGTAATGTTTGTAATGGATTGATTGTATTAAACACTATGTGTGATGATTCTTCTTCTATTAATGAAAGTTTCCATTTGACAAATGCTTCTAACTCTGAATCTGAGATCATTTGTTGGCATGCAAGACTTGGTCACATTGGACCAACTAGAATGGATAGACTTGCCAAAAGTGGCTTGCTATCTAATGTTTCAAAAGTTGAAATGTCAACTTGCGAACATTGTCTTGTAGGGAAAACTTGTCGCAAGCCATTTGGAACTGGCACAAGGGCCGAAGTTCCATTACAGCTTATCCATTCGGACATTTGCGGTCCAATGAATGTTAAGACAAGACACGGGAAGTCCTATTTCATTGATGACTTCACCCGTTTCGGTCACATTTATTTGATTTCCCACAAACATGAAGCTTTAACTTGCTTCAAAAACTATATGAGTTTAGTGGAAAATCAACTAAATCACAAGATAAAGGTCTTGCGAACCGATCGGGGTGGAGAATATCAATCAACGAGTTTTAAGGAACTCTGTGATGAAAAAGGCATAGTTCATCAAATAACTATGCCTTATACTCCGCAACAAAACGGTGTTGCGGAAAGAAGAAATAGGACATTGATGGAAATGATCCGATCAATGATGTCTCAGGCAAATTTGCCTATCACCTTTGGGGGTGATGCATTATTGACGGCAGCATTCATCTTAAACCGTGTACCCTCGAAGTCGGTAAGTTCTACTCCTTATGAGTTGTGGAACAATAGAACTCCAGACTTAAGCATTCTAAAACCTTGGGGTTGTGCCTCTTATGCACATTTATCCTCTCACAAATATGGCAAACTTGGGCCACGTGGGAGGAAGTGTATCTTCATCCGATACGCTGAAAACTCCAAAGGATATGTTTTCGTCGGTCAAGAGGACAATGGGGGTCTTATAGAATTCGAATCGAGGGATGTTGTCTTCTTGGAAAACGAGTTTCCAAGACAGGGTGAGATAAGTCAAGACTTATCCTTGTTTGAGACTTGGGATCAAGAAGGATCATAACGTTCGAGTGGGAGAATTCTTGGTGAAAAAAGAAAATACGTTTCAAACTTCACCTATGAATGATACGAACGATACCAATCCTATTCCGAGTGGGAGTGATGTTATTCCAAGTGGGAGTGATATCATTCCAAGTGGGAGTGATCAAACTCAAGCAAGACGTAGTAATCGAACGAGGCTAACACCTCTGAGATTTGAGGATGAATTTCCTCAAACATTCATGACATTACTACAAGATGATGACGAACCTGTAAATTTCAAACAGGCCGTCACATGCCCTGCTAAAGATAAATGGATAGCGGCGATGGAAGAAGAACTTCAATCCATGAAAACAAACCAAGTCTGGGACTTGGTTGATTTACCTAAGGGACGTAGAGCCATTGGGAACAAGTGGGTTCTCAAAATCAAGCATAAGGCTGATGGCTCCATCGAGAAATATAAAGCTCGCCTTGTTGCGAAAGGTTTCACGCAACAGGAAGGAATAAACTACGAAGAGATTTTTCTCTCATGTCGTGCGTTTTACCTCCAAAGGCGAGGGTCTATGTTTGGAAATGTGTCCCAAAGATCCAAAAGAAAGCTATGGAAAAGGTTCCATACTCCAGTGCTGTCAGGAGTCTGATGTACGCCATGATGTATACCAGACCGGACATTTGCTATGCTGTTGGTATGGTAAGCCGTTACCAATCCAACCCAGGACAGGCACACTGGAAAGCGGTGAAGAGGATATTAAGGTACCTCAAAGGGACTGCGGACTATGCATTATGCTATTTGTAGCATTCGGCATGGCGGTCCAAGAAGCTGTTTGGCTTAGGAAATTCTTAGACAGGCTGACGGATGCCACTGACTCAAGCACGGTTCCTATATACAGTGATAGTCAAGCTTCGATTGCCTATGTCAAAGATCCTAAAATTTCATTATAAGACCAAACACATTGATATTCGATTCAAGTTTACGAAGAACTATGACAAACGGAAGGAAGTAGACATAGGATACATATCCACGCATAAGATGATAGCGGATCCCCTTACTAAGGCGATCCCCAGAGATGTGTTTTTTCAAACACTTATCATCTATGGGAATGCGTAGGTGCTGAGCTGTATCATTTAATATTTCCCATGTCTATAGAAGGTCAAAGTTTAATTTGCATACAAGTTTCTTACAAATGATTTTATGTACATTTGTGTTTAAGTCTCAGCTATTTTATTGTGTGTATGTCGGACAGATTAAGGTTGGCTCTCTCACATGAGCAACCGCCTTATCTTATCAGATGGATAAGATAGAGATGAGACTAGTTTAAAGTCAAAATCATTAAATGATTTAGAGTCGTGACTTAAACAAGATAGTCGAATAAAAGATCTGCATCATATGGATGCTTACAAAAGATCTGAGATCTATATCACAAGGATATTTGAAAGAGATCTCATAGGATTTTTTAAATCCTATCTGTCTTATGCAGGATGAGAGTCCGGGAATATTTCATGAGTAGTAAGGGGACTCAAAAGATAGGCACTGTGGTGTCTGATCTTTCATCCGTACAACATCATTAAGACATACTCTCCCTGGGAAAGGAGTGATGTTGTAATACGTGTTCATACCACGTATGCATTTCGACCACTGAGTTAGTAGCAATAGTGTTTGCTATTATGTGAGACTCAAAGGCCATACGGGTCTTAACTCTTACCCTCAAGGACTCCAATTGGTTCCTTTAGATTTGACGAGATGATCGCTATCTTAGCATGTTGCTAATGGGCTATGATAATTCGGCTCGGCGGGGCACGTTAGAAAAGCGAATCAAGTCAAGATCAGAAGGTTCGCAAGAAGAGGAAGATTGATTTCATATTCGCATTTGGACTTTAATGATTCAAAGCTGGCCAGCCAATTGTAATCCAGATGGGATTCAATTGTTGAATATAAAGTATAAGAAATGTGAAGAAATAATCTAGGGTAAAGCATGCGTTGAACTACTCAACTTTGCACCTTCGAGGTCGTTGTGTATCTCTAACAAGTGCACAACAACAGACTCTACGCGCATGACGGTCGCACGGTCTATTTCTCGGTCTGATAGATGAAAGAACTAAGAGAAAGAAGTTCTCTTACAATCCCCTCAAGTGTGAGTGGGAGATGTTGGATATGGAAGATGTTAGTACACCCTTGTAGGGGATGTACGAGGGAATACGGACCTCGAACGTCGCGTACACGAAGTCATGCGCAAAGGGAATATGTTCCCTTGCAGAGAGGATCTCTAGATTGATGGGAAAGTCGCATTATATGTGCATAAGTGCATGCGACATATGGCTAATAAAGGGGTAATATCTTAAGCTTATATTGTACCATGCATATGGTACATCTTAAGCTTATAATATGCCATGTACGATGGTACACCTTAGTTAAATTGTTCCAAAGGAACAATTGATCCTAAAATAACTACCTTGGGGGCTATAAATAAGACCCAAGGGTTAGCCATTTCCTTACACTTTTGCATGGCATTCTTGCATGCATTTTCATTCTAGCGAAGCTCTGCCGAAATCCTTCCTCTCTCTTTATCCAAGTTCTTAATCTAAAAGTAGAGATTTAGATTGTGGATTTAGTAGCCTTACTCCGTTCGTGAGAAGACTCGATCCGTCGTGGCAAATCCGAAGGCAAAGTTCCGAGACTACCGTGCCGCATACGCAAGCGTAAGTCTCAGCTTTATTTATCGATCCTAACTCTGTTTTTGACAGGATCCTACAAATTTCCCTCCAACAAACGTTTTGAATCCACTATGCTACTTCCTCTCTTTGTTATAAGTGTAATAAGCCAGGGCACATCAAGAGGGATTGCCCGATGCTAAACAACAAAGAAAAGTGGAAGGCACCAAAGTACCACAAGTCCAACAAGAACAAAAAAGACAAGAAGAAAGGACTCGTCGGTACCTTTGATGACTCAAGTGATGACTCATCAAGCGATTCCGATGATGAGAAGGGTGAGAACGCCCACATGTGCTTCATGGCACTTGAAGACCCACTCTCGGATGAGAGTGATTCCGATACGGATAACACCGAGATAACAATGGATGAACTTCGCATAGCTAATGAAGAACTATTTGCTAAATACCAATCTTTAATGCTTAGATATTCTAGCTTAAAGAAATCAAAAGTTAGCAAGTCATCCATTCCATGCATTATCAACAATGACACCATTGTTGATACTTTAACCCTTGAGAAAGCAAACTTAGCTTCTTAACATGTCACATTGAGAAATGAGGTGAATTCCCTCAAATCTCAACTAGATCAATCACATCCCATGGATAATAGTGATCTAGTTACACGCCACACACAATTGGGATTAGAGAATGATTCTCTTAAAACCCAAGTGCACGAGCTCAAAGCACGGGTGTCCACCTTGGATACCAACATTTCTTCTTTAAAGGAGAAATATGAGCTCATGTCCTCTCGTATTGTGAGATTCAATAAGGGACAAGGACAATTGGATGATTTGTTTGCAAATCAATTTTCGGCCACACATCGTGTTGGCCTTGGATTTGTTAAAGCGAATGCATCTAATGATCGCACCTCCTATAGTGGTGTCACTATAGATTTTGTGAGGCCTTCCTCCGGTGCATCCACAAGTGGTGTCAAAGACACTATAGGTAGCAATCCTACCAAGAATGTCACCACATCACTTTCTCTTTCTTTTGGCAAAAAACCCACTAAGGGTGGAAACCAAAAGCAAGGACATGCTTATATGTACACTAATACTCATCCACGTAGGAAACATACTACTTCACAAGTGGATAATCATGACACATTTTATTCTCCGCACCCACGGACACGTACACAACCACACATAAGAAATACTCATGTACGTGCTCCCACACACCTATATGCTCATACGCATCATTCTTTCGTATATGCTAATTCTCCACATGTCATGCATGATCAATATCCTTCATATAATATGCATGCTCCCAAGAATTCATATCATTCAAGAATGTACAATGCATATCCTCCACCTCATATATATGCTATAAATCATGTTCCTAAGAAGCATGCACCACATAGAAATCCAACTCATATGCATGCAACTAGGAATAGGACTCCCAATATGTACACTATTTGGGGTCCTAAGAACACTAGTCTAAATGTTAGGAATGCTTATGTTGATTCCTACTTTCATGATGTAATTAGAAATAGTAACTATGTTGGGAAGCGGAAGTCCACTTGGACTTGGCTTCCAAAGGGCTAATCCCCTTGGACACAACAAACATTGGGTTCCATAAGCTTATGGTATAATATATATGTACCCAAGAGAAAGAAGAAGGGCAATAAATGCCTTATTAGCTCTAAAGGGAAAGGATGGATTCTTGATAGCGGTTGCTCCAAACACATGACGGGAAATCCCTCATTGCTCTCCGAAGTGATTAGGATCAAAGATGGTGCAACGGTCACTTTTGGAGGTAATCAAAAAGGAACCATCATTGGAGTAGGTATCGTTGGTAATCCTTCCAAACCCCTAATTACTAATGTTTATCTTGTTAGTGGTTTATGTCACAACATCATTTCCATAAGTCAACTTTGTGACAAAGGTTACAAGGTTAACTTCGGAGAAGGATTGTGTTCTATTGTTGATTGTGATTCAAATGTTTTATTTTCCTGTATTAGGTGTAAAAATAATTATTATTTAAGCTTGCCTAAAACCGTAGAACATTGCTTAGTTGCTAACACAAGTGAACAACTATTATGGCATCGCCGTTTTGGTCATGTTCACTTCAAGCACTTATATAAGTTAGCTAAGCATGATCTAGTCAAAGGTTTTCCGAAGATTGTTTTTAATAAGAAAAACTTTTGTGATTCATGTCAAAGAGGTAAACTAAGTAAATCTTCATTTAAGCTTAAAGAAGGGATTTCTTCTAAGAGGCCTCTAGAACTTCTACATGTAGATTTGTTTGGGCCAACTAGAACCGCTTCTTTAGGTAATGCTCATTATGGAATAGTTGTCGTTGACGACTTTTCTAGATTTACTTGGGTTTCATTCTTAACTAATAAGAATGAAGCTCATGAAGAGTTTACCAAATTTGCAAAGAAGATTCAGAATCTTTTAGGATCCACCATTATCACTATTCGTAGTGATCATGGAGGAGAATTTGAGAATGAGTCTTTTACTAAGTTTTGTGATGACTCCGGGATAACTCATAACTTTTCCTTTCCTCGTGCACCACCACAAAATGGTGTTGTAGAAAGAAAGAATCGGACTCTTATTGAGTGTGCTCGCACTATGCTCCATGATAGTCCTTTAGGACTACAATTTTGGGCAGAAGCGGTGCACACGACATGTTATGTGCTCAATAGAATCCTAGTGAGACCCCGAACAAAAAAAAACTTGTTTTGAGTTGTTTTACGATAAAAAGCCTCAAGTGAAATATTTTCGTGTCTTTAGTTCAAAATGTTTTATAAAGAACACCTTTGGTAATTTAGACAAATTTGAGCCAAGATCCGATGAAGGAATTTTTGTTGGATATTCCACACGTAGCAAAGCCTACCGGATATACAACAAAACTTCTTCAACGATTGAGGAATCACTTCACGTATCTTTTTATGAAGATTTTGATTTTCCTCATGTTGATTATGATAATGTAGATATTCTGTGTGATTCTCTTAATAATGTTAAGATTAATGATAATATTGTTGAAAATAACACTTCTAACGAAGTTGTTGAAGTTGTTCCTAGTGATCCAAGTTTACCCAAAGCTTATCCAATCGTTCCCAACCATCACCATAACCAAATCATTGGAGATATTGGTGTGGGTGTTCGAACGAGATCAAGAATTGAATAATTCTCCTATTGCGCATTCGTCTCTACCATTGAGCCAAAGAACATTCAAGAAGCTTGTGAGGATAGTTCTTGGATAGTGGCAATGGAAGAAGAACTAGCGCAATTCGAGAGAAATGAAGTTTGGGAACTTATACCTCTTCCAAGTGGTCACCAAGCTATTGAGACCAAATGGATCTTCAAGAACAAGACGGATGAAAACAAGGTAATCACACGGAACAAAGCAAGGTTAGTAGCTCAAGGCTATCAGCAAGAGGAAGGTATTGATTTCGAAGAATCCTTTGCCCCCGTAGCTAGATTAGAAGCTATTAGGTTGCTTTTATCTTTTGCATCCCATAAGAATTTTAAACTATTTCAAATGGATGTTAAAAGTGCATTTTTAAATGGATTTGTAGATGAAGAAGTCTATGTTTCTCAACCTCCCGGTTTTATTCATGAGAAATTTCCAAACCATGTTTTCAAACTTAAGAAAGCGTTGTATGGATTGAGACAAGCTCCTAGAGCTTGGTATGATCGCCTTAAGACCTTTCTTTTGAATTTAGGTTTTAAAATGTGAGAAGTTGATTCTACACTTTTCATTAAAGATTATGAAAATGACATTCTTTTGATTCAAGTTTATGTAGATGACATTATTTTCGGTTCTACTAACTTTCATCTTTGTCAAGAATTTTCCAAGTCTATGAAGGATGAGTTTGAGATGAGCCACATGGGAGAGCTCACCTACTTCCTTGGATTGCAAATTCGACAAATGGAGAATGGCACTTTCATACATCAGACAAAGTACACAGGGGAGCTTATTAAGCGATTCGGGATGGAATCGTCTTCATGCAAAAGGACTCCCATGAGTACTACTACTTATCTACACAAGGATGAAATCAGAAAAGATGTAGACGTTCGTCTATATCGAGGTATGATCGGTAGCTTACTTTACTTAACCGCTAGTAGGCCTGATATCATGTTTTTCGTATGTATTTGTGCTAGATATCAAGCAAGACCTAAGGAGTCACACTTGATTGCGGTTAAACGAATATTTTGTTATCTCAATCAATCCCTAAATTATGGGTTACTTTACCCTAAGTCTAGCACATATGAGTTAATCTCATATAGTGATGCTGACTTTGCCGGATGCAAGTCCGACAAGAAAAGTACTAGTGGCACATGCCATTTCTTAGGAAATTCCTTAGTTTATTGGTTCTCTAAGAAACAGAATTCGGTGTCATTGTCCACGACTGAAGCGGAATATATTGTCGCGGGTCTTGCATGTGCACAAGTTCTTTGGATGAGACACACTCTTAGTGACTATGGTGTCAATTGTGATACTTGCCCTATCATGGTTGATAATCAAAGTGCTATTTGTCTTTCCAAGAATCCGATACACCACTCCCGTACCAAACACATAGACGTGAGACACCATTTTATAAATGATCATGTAGCTAAGAAGGACATCATCTTAGAGTACATTGAAACCCAAAAACAAATTGCCGATATCTTCACTAAACCTCTTAAAGAAGATTCATTTGTGAGGTTGCGTGGAGAATTGGGAATTATGGGTGAATCTGAAATCTAGAAGCTCAATTTTCATGCTATAACTCCTTATTGAGCTCATATATTTGTGATTGTCTTTCTTCATGTGCTTTATTGTTTTATGAGATTAATAAAGACAATTGTGACTTATTTGATTTCATGAGTTTTCGAAGTTGATTGGAATAATTTGTGTTTCAATAGATTTATTGTTTTCATAATGATTTTAAGATGTATTTATGATTAGAGTATAGGTCCGAGGGTGAGTGTTTTTATTCTCTGGAATTCTATCTCACTGTGCATTTTTGGACCAGGACAGACGACTGTGTTTCTTTTGACAGTCGACTGCCCTACTCTATATCCTCCATATGAAAATTGATATCTTTCGCTCAGCCGACTGCTGACTGTTTTACAGTCGACTGTTAGTGTAACAGGCGACTGCAATTTAGTCATCCGGCGACTGTTCTCTCTGTCAATTTTTTTACAGTGTTCTCTGTTTTTCTTGTGATATGTATTAATTCTCGGCCAGCCGACTGTTGAGTATATGTCAGTCGACTGTCCATCGGACAGGCGACTGCATTATACTTGCCAGTCGACTGACCATCTCTCTGAGATTTAATTTTATCACTTCTTACAGTCAACTGACTTTTATTCTCCAGTCGACTGTCTCCTGCTGTGTCGGTTCATTTGATTTGATCCGAGCCGTCGAATCGTTGATCCAACGGCTCAGATTGATTTTCCCTAATTTATATTCAATCGACGTGATCACTCTCCACGTCGTTTTTCTCTCTCCTCCGCATCGACCGTTCAACTTCCCGCTCGATTCTCTCTACAAAATCAATCAATTTCGTGTCTTCAACCGTCGATCTCCTCCTAAACGTCGCTGTCGATCATGGCCTTCCGTCGTCTTTGATCTTCATCTTCGCGATCGTCTGTCTTTCCTCGGTTGGTGTGTTTTCTCTCTCTTGACCGTCGTTGTTTCCGTTTGTTGCGTTTGTTCTTCCTCTCTTGTTTCCATGGCTCCTAAACCTAAAGGAAAAGAGAAGATCATTACTTCTAAACAACCTAGGGCACCTAAGAAACTCATAGCCAAGAGAAAGAAACCCTATAAAGCTCAAACCAAGCATGCCCAGTCTCCTATACGTTCATCTTCGCCGGGTTATTCCCCTTCTTCTTCTTCGAGCGATGCTCAGCCTTGATTCGTCGTCAGCGCAAGCCTACTGGTGTTCACATCAGTGAGCCTGCTGCTGAGATTCCTCATGTGTCTCCTTCTGCATCCAGTTCGTCTGAAGAAACTCCTGCTGTACCCCCATCTGATCCCCTGGTTCCTGTTTGCAGAGACGATCTTTGTCTGGCAAAGTTTCACTCTCTCCTTGGGATCAATCTTCTTAGGGAGCGGTACATTGCTTTTCCCGCATTCACTGCCGAGAGACTTTCTGACATTCTATCCGCTACTCACCTGGCCGATCTTTTTCGCTTCTCTCAGAGCGAGTCCCCTAGAGCCTACCCATTTCTGGTGAAGCTCTTCAATGCGAACCGCGTTCGCGGTGAGTATTCAACTACTGGCATCCTTGATACTGTCGTCCAGGGAACCCACATTCAGCTCACTCCCTCTCTTTTAGGGAATATCCTTAGGATTCCTTCTGTCGGTTCCCTCCCCACTGATATCAGCTTTTCTGAGATTGACGATCTTGATCAGTCTGTTCTCCGGGATATGTTTCGAGAGGTTCCTTTAACTCTTGATTCGGGTGTCAGATCATCCATGTTCTCTGCACGGGGTTGGGCTGTTCACCTAGTGGTGAAGTCCAACATTCTACCGAGATATGGATCGTCCGATCAGCCGTCTCAGGATATACTAAAGTGTATGTATGCTATTCTCTCTGGCATGCCCGTGAACTGGGCCGGTGTCCTCTTTGACAGGATGGACAAGGTTGAGTTCACGTTCTCCTCGTCTCACATTCCCTTTGGTGGTCTTTTGACTCATGTCTTCCGTCACTTTAGTATTGACCTGACCCGTTACGAGCCCATGCCCTTTGGCCCTCTCCTCGACGCTTCTGCGAAGTCGAAGTCCTCTTCGGCTCTGCAGACTGCCTCGAAGAAGAGGTAGACTACTTCAGCTCCATCCTCATCCACTGCGCCTCCAGCTGATTTTCCTTCATCATCATCTGCTCCACCGTCTCAGGATACTATTTTGTCGATGATCTCTAGTATTTACCGGCTGCTGTCTCTCTCTCTCCTCCATCAGGGAATTCCCTTCCCTGAGGATTTGAGACAGTATCTTCCTCAGACCCATGTGCCTCCTTAGCCTTCTGGTGTCGTTGAGCCTCCTGGTGTTGCCTCTACACAGGATGATGATGATGCTGTTGCTTCTGTTGCTCCGTCTGATCCTTCTCCAGAGGACACTCCTGCTGCGTCAGAGCCTGCTTCCTCGTCCGCAGACCCTGGAGACGCTCACCCTTAGATCGATATTTTTGAGTGATGTTATATGTTTTGTCGTTGTATGATGGATGATGCTGTATGCGACACTTTTTATATATATAGTCTTTGATGTCGTCATGATGTAGCTATTTTTTTGTTGCTCATGATGTATCTTTTTGGGATGGCCATGTTGATGACCATCCGTTGATGTACTCAGCTGCTTTATATTATATATATATGATGTTGCCTCTCTCTATTGTGTCACACTATGCTATATTGATTAACTTCTGTGTGATGTATGATATATTGTCTCTATGTATGCTTCACTCTTCTTGCTATGTTTTTGAGACAATACAAGAATTTGATATTGGATAATTCATGCTCTTTCCGATGTGATGAATATGTGAAAATTATTTTCATTTCGAATATCTAAAATGTTGATATTGGATTTCAATTCCTTTACTCACATGTGTATATGATGAGACTTTATGAGTTTTTGATTCGATATATCTTTATACTCCTTGATTGTTGTTTGTTCGTATTTTAGCACTATTATTGTTGTTGTTATTTGCTCCCACCTTTTTGGATAATGCCATAGGGGGAGAGAAATAAACATACAAGATTCATAATGGATGTGCTAAGTATGTTCTACCGCTTGAATCTAAGATTTTCGTTGCCTTAGATTCAGGGGGAGTAAGATTACAATGAATAGGGATTTTTATTTCCTAGATTTCTTGAATTAAATTCATTCTTATCTCACTCATTTGCTTCAATTGCTATATAGATGCTCTAATATTTGTTGACTAACTTGATTGGCATCTATGTAGGGGGAGTAAGTTTTCATTACGCACAACTATTTATCTTTTTGTTTATGTTTGTTTGTCATCATCAAAAAGGGGGAGAATGTTGAGTATTGGACTTCTCCCTACTTGGTGTTAATGATGAGCAAACATAAATACTTGTGACTAATCCCCTATTTTGCAGTTAATCCATTGTCTAAGCTTACTATGAAGATCAACTGGTAATGGATGACTCACAAACGTGATTGAAGGCAAATGATATGAATTGGATGATCGTAGATTGATGATTGAAGCTCCGTAAAGACTTCAAGCTCATACGATGGAAAGAAGAGATTATTCGTCAATGTAATTTTTCTTTTATCTCTTCTAGTATGTAGCTTAGAAGTAGAACTATGATGGAGCACTCACACACATCTACTTTCGGTCATAGGACACCTCTAGACCTTTGTCCTTTGATCGCAATTCAATTCTCTTTTGTTTGTGCTAGGATTGTTTATAACAGCCGACTGCTTAACAGTTTGCAGTCGCCTGTCTCAAAAACAGTCGACTGTGTTTTGTTCTACAGTCTCCTGTTATGCACAGACTATTACAATGCAGTTTTTGGGTCCTCTCTGATTATCTCGCACAGGATAATGTTGAACGTTTATCAGGTGCATGTCTTAGCGACAGTCGACTGTGAATGGTTCATCAGTCGCCTGTCTCTCCTTGCCCAAACTCTGTTTGATCCGATTTCTACGGCCAGTCGACTTATGCTGTATATACAGTCGACTGTATATTAGATCAGTCGACTGTCTATGCTGCAACACTCGCCTGTCTGTAAGTCTATTCTTTGACTTAGCTCTCTGGAAATTTCTCATGTCTGTGACAGTCGTCTGTTTAAGGTTATACAGTCGCCTGTTCTGATTAACAGTCGACTGTGTTCCTTGCATCAGTCGTCTGTCATGTATCTTGTGAGATTTCCAGTATTTCATCTAACTTACTCTTCTCTCCGCCAGTCGCCTGTTGGTTTTACAGACGACTGTCTTGGCTTCATCAGTCAACTATCCATGTGGTAAGTTACCGTTATGAATTCTCACCTACCCTTGCTGACTGTGCAGCAGTCGACTGTGGTTTGTTCATCAGTCGCCTGTCGCAAGTTCAGATTATATCCGTTGAGATTTTTCTCACGGATTTCGATTGGGTTTTTGCCTAAACTGTTTTGTGGATTTGAGAAAGCTATAAATAGAGCTTCTACTGTTTCATTGGAAGGTTACTCATTCATTGCAAAATCCTTCAAGCTTTCATTTCCAAAGATCAAAGCTTTCAAATCCAAAGCCCTAAGTATTTCCAAATCTGATTCTCTTGCTCTCCAACATAGAACCAAAGATTGATCCTCTAGGCATTTGGTGCAGTCAAGAGAAAGGGCTTTCCTCCTCTCGTCCAAGAGAGTTCTTCAATACACATCACACTTCTCCTTCAAGTTCTACTTCAAGGCATATGTGATTGTAAGTGTTGCTTTCAGATTTCATAACTTTATTATTTGAATTGTGCTCTCGGTTGTGAGAGTGGTTTTTGCTTGCTCCCTGGTTGTGGGAGTCAAGGACATCGATTGTATTCGATTGCACTTGTAGGGTTGCTACAAGTGGGGTTTAAGGAAACCTCAAGTTAGGGTTCTAACTTGAGTATCCGGTGGTATCTGGGTGGTAGGGACGTAGGATTACCGGGAACAAGTCAGGAGTTGGCTTGGGTAATCCGAACCCTTAAAACATAACTGCGTTTGCGTTGTTTCTCTTTGGGTTGTTTTCTATTCCGCACTATTTGTTGGATTGCATTTTATTTGGCGTAAATTCCTATTAAATTTGCATAAACACTATTCAACCCCCCTTCTAGTGTTTTCCCCATAGACAGGATCCTTACAATCACCACACTATTGCTTAGATAATCGCTAGAAAATTTCAATGCCAAGTGTGTTCGATAACGAGGGAGGTTGAGAAGGTGTGGAGTATAACACTCGGTGCAAATTCTCACCTTCCCTTTATTCACGGTGGATAGGAATGATATTCACAACGGAAATTTTTTTGGGTTTTGGGTATTTGTATTTTTTTGGACTTGTGGCTATACATTTTTTTTCTTTTCTTTTTCTTTTTGGATTTTTCTTCTCTCTCCCTTTTTTTTGTTTTTGGGCTTTTGGATTTTGGCTATATAATTGTGTACTCTCCCAAGTGGGAGAACGGTACACGACGAGGGGATTTGCACCAAGTAAAACAAAAAAGAAATAGAATTCTAAAGACTTGGGCAAAAGAAAATTTTTCTCGCGAATCAGAGCATAAGCTAAATGGGTTATCCTAGTCCTATTTGTAGAGTTCCGACACATGTGAATTGTAGCATTATATATATATAAGAACCATGTGCCGAAGGACCGGCTCTCAACCTCCTCCGTGCCATCAAAGGGAAACTTCTCACCAAGGACCGGTTGGAGAGCTGGGGATCCCAAATCCCGATAGCCTGTGTTCTATGCAATGACGGCAGCGTGGAGACAATCAACCACATTTTTTTCGGATGCTCCTACAGCCAATACATTCTCCAGCGATCGCTTCTCAAACTGGGATTTGCTGGCAGCTCGAGTTGTATTACAACCCTCCATGAAGCTGCTGATCTTCTCCTTTCTAAATTCGGCAAGACATGTGCTTTGGGTCGCCTTACAAGAACGGTGTTGGCCGCAGTTGTCTGGCACCTATGGAGAGAACGAAACAAGAGGCAGTTTGAATCGGTGTCGAAGGTAAAAACATCTGTATTTGAGGAGATATCGGCTACAGTGCGTTTGGCCCATCGAACAGAAGCTGAGGTGGAAGAGGACGCGCGAGATGTTTTTGAGAGATGGGATATACTTGACCATGGATAGTCTGTATGCTTGGCCCAATGTTTGTGTTTTTCGTTTGGTTTTCAAATTACTATAGTTGCTTGATGTAAACCTGATGTGAGGTTCATATGGGTTGGAATTAATAGTGGAGAGTGACGACGCATGTGTCCGCTCCTTTCTCTATTAAGAATAGCCACCCGTGAACCTGCACGATGTAATTTTTGTACTATATTAATATAGATACTAACTTATCTTTCATATACATATATATATATATATATTTTTTTTTTTGAAAGGTTAGCGATCAATTTTATTAATGAAATACAATATACAAAATAGGACAGATAGAAATGTGGTATTAATAGAGAGAGGAGAGGGCACAAGCGCCGTCACTCTCCACTATCAAGCCCCCATCCTATGAGTCACTATTCAAAGCTATACAACAAGCCAGAGTATCCAGCCACAATAACTCAACCCATATCTCTAAACTCCCAGTTGCTAAAAGCACGAGTTTCAACATCAGTTGAAGGCTCCAGGTCATGTAGTGCAATACGTATGTCTGAAGCAATACCCTCGAAAATAGTGGTCTTGCTTCTATTCACCCCCTCAAAAATGCGCCTGTTCCTTTCCTTCCAAAGGTGCCACACCGAAGCTGCCAAAACCGTTTTAGCCAACTTGCTCATAGTATTTTTGCCTCCAAAATTGGATAGATAATGATTTCCAATATCCCGTAAGCTTGGAGGAATCATAGCAGTTATGCCAAGCTTAAGCAAAGATCTGCGCAAGATATAGTTAGAGAAGCTGCATTCAAAAAACAGGTGATCAATAGTTTCATCCCTATTGTCCTCACATAAGACACAATGGGCCGGTGCATTGAATCCCCATCGCCTTAGCAGATCTCTAGTCAGCAACTTCCCCTTGAAAGCTCGAAGGAGAGTAAGAGATAGCTTCGGAATGTGTTTAGTGTACCAAACTATATTGTGAAAAGGAAACGGGGTACCTCGTCGGCGAATTCCCTCCCAAGCCTGACTGAACCTGAATATATCCCCAGGCAGCCAATCCCAATCATCACAACCGGCCTTAAGCCGCTGATTGCGCAGTAGAGGGCGAACTGGATCAATGCTAGCATCGGAAGACCATCCCCCATTTTGCCAATAGTCACTAACCTTAAGGTGCTCGGCTCCTTGTGGGATATCACAGAAATTGCAGAGTGGACCCGCCTCCAGCCATGGATCGGACCAGAACAAGGTTGAATGACCGTCACGGACTCGTCGCCGAATTAACCTATGGGATAAAGGCCGGCTTTTCAACATTCTTTTCCAAGAACCGGAATGCGTGGCTCTCATGCTGGCCGAAAAAAATCCAGAGGGAGGGGCATATAAAGCCCCCATGTGCTTAGCCCAAATGCTACCAGAAGTGAGATAATTCCAAGTCATCTTTATACCCACTGCCTCATTTAATTCCTCCAACATTCTTAACCCCACTCCTCCCTCCTTTTTAGGCTTACAGAGATCTTCCCATGCCCAAGATCTGGAAGAACCAAGAATAAATCTTCTGCACATTACCGAGATAGTCCTGATGACACTGAAAGGAATGCGGAATGCATGCATCCAAAAGACAACGATACCATAGATGACCGTTCTAACAAGTTCAATACGTCCGGCTGTAGAAAGCTGAGAGGAGCTCCATCCCAACATTCTCTTCTTACATTTATCAACTAACCTAGCAAAGTTAGTAGCTTTGGGATATTTCGATGAGAGGGGGAGCCCAAGATAAGTAGAAAATGATGTAACAATCTTGATGCCCAAGATATCAGCAAGCTCATTTTTATTTTTTGTTCCCTTGCTAAAAAGACCCGCACTCTTGTCAAAATTTACTTGTAGCCCGGTGAAATTATAGAAATCATCCAGCAATCTTCTGATGCCTAAAAAGGAGACCTTATTTGCCCTGCAAAACACCAGAAGATCGTCCGCAAATAGCAAATGGGATAAGGACCCAGTGCGCTTCATGGCTTGAATCTGACCCAAATTGAGGGCTTTAGCAATCAAAATAGAGAAGGCCTCCATAGTAAAGACGAATAAATACGGCGATAGAGGATCACCTTGCCGTAAGCCTCTATTACCTTTGAAGTAACCGTGAGGGGATCCATTAATAAGGACAGAGAAAGTAGGCGTCGTAATGCATTCCTTAATCCATCCCACAAAAATGTCAGGAAATCCCAGTTGCCGCAAAAAGAAGAGAATGAAATCCCGGTTAACACTGTCGAAAGCCTTTCTCAAGTCTAGCTTAAGACAGGCCCTACCCCCCATAGGGCAACTGAAGTCCCTGATCTGCTCGTGGGCAAGAAGGGAGCAATCTGATAAGAGCCTTCCTTTGAGGAATGCAGCTTGATTAGGAGAAATGAGCTCATGAATTACCACTTTAATCCTGTTGCATATAATTTTACTGATGATTTTATAAAGCACGTTGCAACAGGCAATAGGCCTATAATCACCCAAAGAGGAGGCATTGTCGTTCTTGGGGACAAGGGTTAGAAATGTGTGGTTGACAGTCTTTAGGAGAGACCCAGATAAGAAAAAGGATTGGATTGCGCAAATTACCTCATCTCCAATTAAGGACCAGTTGTGCTGAAAAAAGAAGCCATTATACCCATCAGGGCCTGGGGACTTGTCTGCCCCAATCTGGAAGACCGCCCTCTTGATCTCCTCGTCAGAAACCCTCCGGCTAAGCCAAGTAGAAGAGGCCTCAGTTAATATGCGTTTCGGAGTAAGCTGTTGGAAAGAAGTGTTGTAGTGATCCTGATTATATAAGGCTTCAAAGAAGGAGGGGGCATCCCTCTTCAGACCATCGTAGTCATAGTTCCGGCCCCCATGAGTATTAACAAGGTGAATAAGATTGTTGCGTGAGAGCCTAGTCTTCATAGCCGTATAAAAATACTTGGTGTTCCTGTCGCCCAGCGTTAACCAGCTCTGCCTGCTTTTTTGCCGATACATATCTTCTTCAAGCTTCATAGAATTAAGCAAGCTCTTCAGGAGAAGCTTTTCTTTGTGTTGGAGGTTGATGTCAGAATGGAGGCCAGGATCAGATCGAATATTCTCCAAGTCTCTTCTATATCTCTTCACCAAATTCCCCGCATTATAATCAACCGCCCAAGCACGAAGAGATGTCTTCAATCTTTTAAGTTTCTGAGTCAACCTATACATAGGCGTGCCCCTCTCATGTTCATACCAACAGGATTCAATAGCATCTTTATAACCTGGACAGTGAATCCAAAAGTTAAAGAACTTGAAAGGTTTAGGTTCAGAAGAGACCTGATTATGGAGATATACGACCATGCGAGCATGGTCACTTGTTAAAGGATCCAAGTAATCCGTATACGTATCCGGGAGCATATCCAACCAGGGGGAATTTGAGAAGACACGATCTAGTTGGGCAGCAATACGGGAAGGACCCAATCTGTTGTTACACCAACTCAATTTATTTCCTTTAGTCTTCAACTCCTGAAGCATGCAGGTACCAACACACTCACTGAAGTCTTTGGTCAAAGCCTCATCAAGCTTTCTACCACCCACTTTATCCTTTGCAAAGAGGACGCAATTGAAGTCTCCGCCAACAAGCCAGGCCGAACATCCAATTTGAGCATTATCCCTCTCCAAGCTCTTCCACAGTTCCCTTCTATCCAACATCGAGTTACGGGCATAAACTCCAGAGATAACACAATAAAAGCCTCCCACATTACAACAGGAGATAGAAATGTGTTGATCGGAGAAGGACAAAGGAGTTGTCTTCCAGCTAGAGGGGTTAAACCCCATAATAATACGACCCCCAGCAGCAAAGACAGTATTGTCATAAGAAACCCAATCCTTGGGGATCACAGAGTTAATAATAGAGGATGGAGACTTGATCTTGGTCTCCAAAAGAATAACAGCAGAAGGATTTATTTGAGCTAAACTGTTTCTCAGGTCCCTCCGCCTAACCTGATTATTAAGCCCCCTTGTATTCCAGAGGAGAATAGTCATTGATCAGAGATGTTAAGAGGGCGGTCAATACCACCAGAATTTACCTGAGATATATATATATATATATATATATATATATATATATATATATATATATATATATATATATATATAATTCATGCATAGAGAAGCAGACAGTGGAGGCAAAATACCGCATATTCGAAATTAAAACATGATAGTCTAGGGGTCAACCAAGGACAGGTATATAAAAACAAAATCACAAAGTAGAAGCACACCAAATAGTTAGTCACGACACACGACTCGTATAAAAGCAAAGTGAACCCACGAAGCATGAAATGCAATAGGACTCTGCATCCTAGGGTTAGTGAAGGTGATTATCGTAGCTAAGCTGTGTGTGTGTGTGGTTCCGTTGCAGATCATCATGTGGGGTCATCTCTAGGAGAGGGAGAATAAAAAGAGAGAAAGAAAAAGAAAAAACACGAAGAAAAAGACTCAAAATTGGTGAAAAAGACACAACTGACGCACAAAGTGCGACTCCCCCAAGCTGAAACTTGCATTGCCCTAAATGCAATAGTAGTAAATATAGGAGGGCAATGAAAATGGGAGGGAAGTGTGCACCGACACAAACATTTGAAAAACATGAAAAACATACAAATGGAACAGAAAAAGAAAGTAAAAGAAACATGCGAATAAAAGATATAAAAACACATCCAAAGAACACATATAAACAAAAGCACAACAACGAAATCACACAACAACACACAAAAATATCGATTTCCCCAAAGCTGATCATGACAATGCTAGCAAAATGATATGATCAATGGTGGTGCAGAAATAATGTTCTAGGGGAAGTCAATCTGAGCTGCTGGCGGAAGAGTTGTAGGGAGAGGGTGAGGAGGGTGGGGAATAGTGGACGAAAGAATCTTGCGAGGATGAAGGAGAGGGTGTGCCGATAGGAGGAAGAGGGGCAATGGGCTGGATCACTGGTGGATCGAAATTTATTGGTGGATCGTGGTGGATAATGATGGCAACGGGTGAACCGACACACGGGTGCCAATCGGGAGGTTCCAAGGGTGGCAAATGTACGAGTGTGGAATACCAAGGATCCGGATAGAACTACCAAGGTAAATGAGAAAAGAGAATGGCGATTCGCTCAGATGATGATGGTGGGAGGATGGCAAATGCAGTATTGTCATGACCGTAAAGGTAGACCACACGTTCACGACCGAAAGGAGTGATCATACCGATATCGATTAAGTAGTCGCGATCAATACTGGTTCGACCCGACAGAATTGGGAGGTCGGACGGCAGCCTTAAGACAGGACTGACAATTAGAGTGATCATCCCACCACAGCAGATAGATCCAGAAGTTGCACGGCTAACAGATAAAAATCTCGTGGATGATCCAATGGGAGGTGTTTATGGGCAATGGGACATGTCCATGGAACCTGTAATGGGACATGGCATAAAGAAAGAAAAGCTCATCCCTATACACCATGGAAACATCCACGCGGGAAAAAATGTTGTTGGCAATGAGGCCGTGAGCGAAGCGGTAACATGGGTGTAAAATATAGGAGGCAAGTGCTCCAGATGGAAATGTGGTATACCGGGTGAACCGTTGCCAAATGCCATCGTCCCGGAAATAAGAATAGATATCAGACCGATCATGAGTTGAGCATTCAATATAACGATCGGGGTGAGGGAAGTTTAGCAAACTGTTGAGCTCAGCAAAATTCATTGAAAAGTCGGTATTGAAAGTGCGGAATGTGAATCCCCAGTTGAACACTTCGAGAGAACTAAGGAACTCAAGTGTGAGATTCCGGTGTGTGTGGGCATGAGCACGCAGAAGAAAATCGCACCCAATGCATTCGAAAAGTTTGGTTGCACCCCTCAAAAGTCCGAGAGATTCGAGCGTGGGGTGATCAGCAAAAAGAGTAGGTCGCCTGGGGCGATGAAGAAGGGCGTGCAAACGTTCAGATTATTCTTCAGAAGAAGGATTGATGCCAAGGAAAGAAGGGGAAAAAGGGCGTGTAGATTGTGTCTGTGTGATGAAGATGTTGGATCTTTTCCCTTCCCAGACAGGTTAATGATGTAAGGGAAGAACAATTTAGTGGGGGATCGTGTCCACAGTTATGGTAAAGCAGATGTAGAAAGTGGACAAAAAAATCAAAATATTGCACACAAGTGGAGAAATATAAAACTTGGAAAGAGGTTACCCAGCGGTGATGCCAATCCAAGCTAGATACTCCACACTAGATCTCCTGTTGTACAATGTAGTGATTTAGGGAGCCGCTGCATGCAAATCCAACAAGATTTGAAATTTCAAAATTGGGGGTTAGGGTTTGGGTTAGGGTGATTTGCGGTTGAATGAGGTCGACAGAAGGTTTTTGATGGTGGGGAAGTACGGGAATAGTTGAGGGTGTGATTTTAGGGGTGTAGGGAGTGAAGGAGGGGATCGATTTGGAGGAAGGAGAAAGGGACCGTGCGAATGGAAATTTGAAAATCGGGTGAATGAGGTCGGGTGAGGGTTAGTATATATAAAGGGGTAGGCGAACCGATCGGGTGAGGGCTCACCCGATCGGGTGGGTAGATTTCAAAAATTTATTGTTGGTCAACAGCTACAGGTCAACCGATCGGGTGACATTTCACTCGATCGGGTGACCGCTCCCCAATTTTCCCGAGAGTATTGTCATTTTCACCCGGTCTGTCATCTGATCACAACCTCTACCAATCGATCGGTTGGTTTTAACAAAAATTCCTGAGAGCTCTGCTATTGTCACCCGATCTGCCACCCGGTCAGTCACATGTGCCACCCGATCGGTTCGCTGATGTGCTGATACATGTCCATCTTCAGATACGGCCCACCCGAGCGGTTGATTCATCACCCGATCGGGTGAGGGCAATTGCATGCACAGATACAAAAATTTATCTAAGTCTCCCGGTAAAAATCCCCATAGCAGTATTTATTCCATAAAAATTGGTAGACTAATTCTAATAAAGAAACGATATATTTTTAGAGCATGGGTTGCCTCCCATGAAGCGCTTGGTTATAGTCGGTAGCTCGACTCCTCATTTCGTGATCAATTCGGATCCAGAGGATTTGTAGATGAGCCATCGATCGTTAATATTTCGACCGGAGAGATTGCGGGTTCGCTGATCACATAATGTTTTAAACGCTGCCCATTGACTTTGACCGGTTCATCTCTTCCCATTATCTCAATTGCTCTGTGCGGGAAGACCTTGGTGACTCGGTATGGTCCCAACCACCTAGACTTGAGCTTTCCAGGAAAGAGCATCAGTCTCGAATTGAATAGGAGAACTAAGTCTCCTTCCTTGAATTCTTTCTTCAAAATGCGCTTGTCGTGCCACCACTTCAACTTCTCTTTGTAGATTTGGGCATTTTCGTAAGCATTGAGCCGGATCTCGTCAAGCTCACTCAGTTGTAGCTGTTGGTGGCTTCCTGCCGCCATGGCGTCGAAATTCAGATTCTTGACGGCCCAAAATGCCTTGTGCTCCAATTCCACAGGCAGATGACATGCCTTCCCGTAGACAAGTCGGTTAGGGGTTGTGCCGATCGGAGTCTTGAACGCAGTCCTGTAGGACCAGAGCGCGTCTGAAAGTTTCGATGACCAATCCTTCCTAGAGTTAGCCACAGTCTTCTCCAGTATGCTCTTTATCTCTCTGTTTGAAACTTCTACCTGGTCGCTTGTCTGCGGGTGATAGGCACGCCTGATTCGGTGCTACACTCTGTACTTCTTCAAAAGAGCTTAGAATTTCTTCTCTATGAAGTAGCTCCCTCCGTCATTGATTAAGACTCGAGGCACGCCGAATCTCGGGAAAATATTGTTTTTAAAGAATTTGGCCACCACCCGGGAATCATTAGTGGGGCTAGCTATCACTTCTACCCACTTGGACACATAATCTACGGCCACCAAGATGTACTGATTTCCTGAGGACGAGGGAAACTGCCCCATGAAGTCGATTCCCCAAACATCGAAGATCTCGACTTCCAAAATGTAATGCTGAGGCATTTTGTTCATCTTGGAGATGTTTCCCGTCCTTTGGCACTTGTCACAAGCCTGGACATAAGTGTATGTGTCCTTGAAAAGAGTCGGCCAATAGAATCCACTCTAGAGGATCTTCGCCGTGGTCTTGTAAGCACTCGCATGGCCTCCACACTATTGATCATGGCACTGAGAAATTATGGAGGTTGCTTCTGTTTCGGGAATGCACCTTCGTATCACTCCATCGTTGCAGGTCTTGTACAAATAAAGTTCGTCTCAATAAAATTTCCGGACCTCGTGAAAGAATTTGTTCTTCTGCTGATAGCTCACATTGTGGGGGACGATGGCACATGTTAGATAATTGGCAATGTCGGCATACGATGGAGTCCAAACAGAAGAGATAGAGAAAAGATGCTCATTAGGGAGGGAGTCGTCAATAGCAGTAGCATCCGGATCGAGAGCAGGCAACCTAGACAGGCGGTTGGTAACGACATTCTCCGCCCCTTTCTTGTCTTTGATCTCCAAGTCGAATTCCTGGAGGAGGAGAATCCACCTTATAAGGCGCGGCGTGGCCTCCTTCTTGCTCAAAAGGTATTTGAGGGTGGCGTGATCCTTGTACACGATTACTTTGGTACCCACAAGATACGGCCGGAACTTGTCCATGGCATGGATGACTGCTAGCAATTCCTTCTCCGTGGTCGTATAGTTCCTTTGGGCTTCGTTGAAGGTCTTGCTCGTATAGTATATAACGTACAGATTTTTGTCCTTCCTCTGCCCCAAGACGGCCCCAACTGCATAGTCATTAGCGTCGCACATTAATTCGAAAGGTAGACTCCAGTCGGGCAGCTGAATCACAGGTGCGAAAATACGGGCTTGCTTCAAAAGGTGGAAAGCTTCCATACACTCGTCATCGAAGATGAAAGGCATATCCTTCACGAGGAGTTGAGTCAAGGGCCTAGAAATTTTAGAGAAGTCCTTTATGAACCGGCGGTAGAATCCCGCATGCCCTAAGAAACCACGGACTCCCCGAAGGTTAAGTGGAGGCGATAGATTTTCGATCACATCCACCTTTGCCTTGTCCACCTCAATCCCTCTTGAAGAAATAACGTGCCCCAACATGACTCCTTCTTGGACCATAAAGTGGCACTTTCCCAGTTCAGAACTGGCCCTTTATCTTGACACCTTTCCAGGACTTTAGTCAGGTTGCGGAGACACGAGTCGAACTCCATTCCATAGACGAAGAAATCATCCATGAAGACCTCCATTATATCCTGGGTGTAATCGAAGAAGATTACGGACATCAATCTTTGAAATGTAGCCGGGGCATTGCTAATCCCAAACGGCATTCTCCTGTAAGCATACGTCCTAAATGGACAAGTAAAAGTTGTCTTCTCCTGGTCATATTTGTGGATGGGAATTTGCAGAAAGCCAGAGTATCCATCCATGAAGCAGAAGTAGTTGTGCTTGGCCAGTCTTTCAAGCATCTGATCAATAAAAGGGAGAGGATATTAATCTTTCCTTATGGCCTTGTTCAATTTCCGGTAATCGATGCACATCCGATACCCGGTGACGGTCCTCAAGGGTATGAGCTCGTTTTTCTCATTACGAATGACCATCATTCCTCCCTTCTTGGGTACAACGTGCCTGTCGGAAATAGGGTATATGATCCCGTCATGGAGAAGTCTCACGATTTCCTTCTTAACCACTTCCATCATAATGGGATTCAATCTTCGTTGTGGCTCAATTGAAGTGGCTTGCTCATCTTCAAGTAGTATTCTATGCGAGCAAAGCCCAAAGCTCATTCCCTTCAAATCTTCGATTGCATACCCGAAAACATTCTTAAATCTTTTAAGAACATCAAGTAGTTTGGTCATTTGGTCTTCGGGTAGCAAGGAGTTCACTATAACTGGCAGCGTCGAATCCTCCCCCAAATATTCATACTTCAATCCCGGAGGTAACTCCTTCATCTCAAATTCTTGAGGTCTTGACACATATTTTTCAAACTGAGCATCCTCCAATGAAAGGACTTCTTCCCGGGTCTCTTGGATGCTAGCATCTGGAAATTCACTCTCAGCCGTGGTTCCACATGGCGAAGCCTTGCAAGATAGTGAGGGGACTACAGAGGAGGACTCTGGGTCTTTCTCAAGTGTATGATAATCGTCAAGGAAGAAGGCTTCAACGGGAAAACAGGTCTCAACAGTTGATAGTTCTCCACCACTATCTTCAGGTTCCTCATGGTCCCAAGGTCCACGGTGCACTGTAGAGGTCTGCAAGGACAAGATAGATTCCTACTCAACACACTCGACAACCTCTGCCTGATGGTCCTCCAGACAAACCTCCCTATAGGTGCATAACTCTCCCCCACGGAATTCTGTACTGGGCATGTCAATAAGCATCACTTCATTGGGAGGAAAAAAAATTGTCGTGTCGGGATGCTGCTGAACAACATGATTCCTCTTTTGATTTTCTACAGCAGCTGACAGAAAGGATAGGACGTTCGAGGAGCTTAGAGACTCTGTCAGACTCTGGCCAAACAGCTGATGTAGTGTGCATGTGCCCAGATATCACCTAAAACGGCACACGACATTCTTGTTGTAGAGCGGAAAACCTGTAAGAAAAGGACAGAGAGAGACTGCTTGGCTAGAGAGCACGTTAATAGCACGGGTTGTATGAATGCAGAGATAAGAAGTAGGGAAGGCGATATGGAGACACAATCTACCAACCCTATACAATGAATATATATACAATATGTCCAAGTAAAGTCAAAAAGTGAGTAGAATGTGAAAATTATCGCGAGGTGAGGATGTGAACTAGTCTCGGGGATTCACATTGTCCAAAAAGAAACAAGCACGTTGCCTCCCCGGCAACGGCGCCATAAAGCTTGACGTCCCCTAGATGTGGCACTATATGCAGTAGGATCGGGGATACCAGATTTAAATATTTATAACCGCATGATCGCGTCCGAGTGTACACCCGAAAAACGACTTGTAGTCTTATCGCAAGCGCACGGTGTAGCGGCGAGCGGGTATCGAACTCAGGGAGGACAAATGACCGTGTTCTTTTTCCAATCACCTAGCTATCAAGAGAATCAAGAATAGTTGTGTGTAATAGTCACAATCGTTCAAGTATTAATAGAAATATCAATATAATAAAGCTTCTAGGGATAGGAAATCCCCACTACGGAACGTCTCTCATCCTTATGATTCATAAGTTTCATTGTTGCTAAGCTTGAATATAGGTGAACTAGTCGCAACTTAATGTAGAACCAAGCTCACGCTCTCGTGCTATTGTCGGTCTATAGCAAACCTAAGATAGGGCCCACTCTCGTGCAAACCCTAGTCTAAGCCACTAGCGTGAAGAACGACATCATTGTTCAATCGTATCTCGAGCCCACTCTCGTGCAAACTCGACCTACGACCTAGGTTGTGATAGTTCTTATCTGTCCAATCTCTTGCAAATGGATATTAGTATAAATTCACAATTAAAAATCCTAGCTTTGGTCCAATCTCTTGCAAACCAAATCTAGAGAAATCCAATTGTCAATCTAAATCGAATATCTAGGCATTCCTATCAACTGGGATCCATTCTCTTGCAAATCCCAATCGATAGGAATTCCTAGCTACTCGTAATAAATCGATCAAAACCTAACCTTAATCAATTCTAGCAACAAATCTACAAATTCATCACAATTTAGAAATAGGGTCAATAGGGTTCATCCATATACCCTAGGACGACGGCACTACTCACTAATCATCATGCAAATCTTAGAAAAATCAATTATGATCACGGCACAATTCATTGCAAAAGAGAAGTAATGCATAAAAATTGAGTTTTTAATAGAAATAGACAAACCAATGTAATTGCCGACGATCTTCAGCCGAGATTTTACAAAGAGAAGCCGTCAAAATCCTAAAAGAAAGTCTAAAAATTAATTGTTCAAAAGCTATCTAAACTAGGGTAAAAACAGGTTTAAATACCCTCTAAAATCGACCAAAAAATCGTGCCCAAACTGCCTCTGCGCAGCCCAGAAATCGCAAACCTAACAGCAGGTAGAGAGGGTCACTCGGCCGAGTGACCCTTGTGATTCGGCCGAGTGACCCTTATGACTCGGCCGAGTGACAAACCCAGTAAAAGTACAGTAACTTCGGGTGTTTCAGGGTCTGTCTTCGGGGGGTGGCTCGGCCGAGTATACTTATTCATTCGGCCGAGTAGCTTCGTCGTTTGGCCGAGTGAGGCTTCATCAGGATCTCTGAAAATTCCAGTATCTCTGGCCTTTCTCTGGACGATTTCCCTGTACCACTTGGGCGAGTGAGATTTCTCACTCGGCCGAGTAGGTTTTTTTCGTTCGGCCGAGTATACGCTGAAAACTCCGTGTGCGTATCCGTTCTGGTCGACCTAGTGGGACTTCTTGTTCGTCCGAGTGGCTCTTCTACTCGGCCGAGTGATGTGCTGCTGGGCTTATTCTTCTTCTTTTTCCCTCCTCGTCGCTCCTATTGATTTCCTTCTTCTTCCGCTCATCCTCCATCACTGATAAACCCTCGAATGAGCCATGGACGACACTCCTAAGCGCGTACAAATCCATTGATCTCAAATTCGCTCCAAATCGCTCCATATTTCCTGAAATACGACAAAAACGAGAAATAGTGAAAAGCATCGCAATATTGTCAAATAATCGTGAAAAACGCGATATGGGCGATCAAAATGACATGCAAACATGCAGAAAAAAGGTAAAAAAATATGGAGTGATCAAAATCCCCTAAGCTTACCTCTTACTCGTCCTCGAGGAAGATAAGTAAAAGGCAATCCCGACGGGAAAAATAATAAAAATGAAAAACGGAAGAAATAGAAAATAAATAAGAAAACAAAAAGAGAGGCGCTAGATCATTTTCTCAGGACATGGCTTTGCTTACTCATATAGCATACAGTGAATATAAAACACATGCCAAAGGTTTTTATCTCGATATCATGGTATAAGGATGCATTTAAAATAGAAAACCCGAGAATAGCAAAATAATATGAAATATGGAATCGTTCTAGAATTAACATCGTCTGAAGCATCTAAAGCGGTATACACAATCGTAGACCACACACTTTTCAATTGAATGCTTTCTATTTGGAGTATAAGAGATATCACACAATATGGATCAATAAGAATAGAAAGGTATGGTTTTCATGAAATGCATGACAAGTATCTATTCCTGGATTTCGTAAAACTTTTAGTAATCTCACCGAGTATAGAAAATTACCTAGCTTAGGTTGTCATGCATAGTCAAGTAGTCACTCTCTCACACATTATTGGATCCTCTCCCCCAAGCTTATCGATAAGCGTGGTGGCATAAGATAAATCAATAAGTACATTCCCCATTTTTGAAGATCCAATAAAAAAATAAAAAACAAAAGAGGAAAGAAAGAGAGAAAGAGTATGAGATGGGATCATGTATAAGCTTCTTTTCTCTTTTCTCTTTTTTTCTGATGTTTTTTTCTTTTAATGCATAAATACATATGTGATCCCAAATCAAAAGAATAGAAAGATATTCATATTTTTATTTTGATTTTGGGGGTATTGGAGCATGGAATTTAATAACGGGGAAAATGCCAATAATAAAATCGCTAAAGGAAGATTCACCAATGAATATGAGTATAGAAATACTGCTCAAGATATGTGGAGAAAGAAATAAATGTAACACTCGGTTCACTCTATAGGACGTGCACGACAACTTTCAGCAGAGTAATGTAATCTAATCAGTTTAATCTCAGAAAGTAAACTAGTCCAGTTATATCAACCTAACATACATTCATTCAACCTGAAAGTGAAGCGTACAATTTTCATGCAATAAGAAGTGATATAAGAAAGGAAAGCAGTACTCCAGATATAAGCAGTCAATGCGTGTAGCTTGGTGTGTTTTCTACGAAGAGTATACTATAAAAATCATCAGACTCGGCTAATAAAAGAATTTCATCCATATTCATACATGAAAGTGCTGGTTACTATCTCAAACGCATATCAAAACATAGCATATGATATCTGAAATAAAAAATATGGCATGACAAAGTAATATGCATATAGAGATAAGCTAGCACCATGTCATCATCATCACAGAAAATTCATCTCTAGCAAAAAGATGAAAGAAGTAAGGATAAAAATGAAATAAAAAGTACTGTACATATGCAGCACACATAAAAAGTAAAAAAAAACGTGATGCATGGTAAAAATGAAAAAAGTGGGTGAAAAAGGTGTGAAAACGAAGAAATAGTGGGAAAATAGAAAATAAAAAATAAAAGGTGACAAAAAATAAAAAGAAAAAGTGTGAGAACTCACTCCCCCAAGCTAAAGTGCACAGTGTCCTCAATGTGCGAAGTGTGGCACACTGAGTGGAAAAAAGTGGGTGGGGAGGGTGAGGATGCATGCATGATGGAAAAAATGAAAGAAAATGATAATGCAGGTGATGCATGCAGAGATCAAAATAATGCAGATGTGAGTGTCCCAAAAAGTACTCCCTCTCTCCCTAAAAGATATAGACAGATATGACCAAATGCAAACAGAACAGTGTGTGGAGGAGGGGAGCAAAATCAGCAGGCTCAAAAAAAATATCCAATTTATCGACAGCAAAAATATGGAAGGCATCCAGTGTGTGCCTAAGGGGGTGGGGGTGCACCAGCACTGTCCTGTGGCAGAGGTGGTGGGCGAGGTGGATGTTGGGTGGGTGTGGGTGGCAGAGGCAGATGCTGAAGAATCTGGTTCAGGCAAGCCTGAATACCAGGGAGCAATGCAACGCGGGTCTGGACAGCACTAACAGTAGCGATGAGAGCCCGAAGATCTGCTCTAAGTCCACTCACCGTCCCCTCAAGAGCACGTAGGTGCTGAACTAAGGTGTCGGGGAAAGGTGTAGCAACGGGTCGAGCAGGGCGAACAGGCGAAGAGTGGGGCTGTCTCGCTCGGCTACTGTAAAGGATGGGTGATACGGTGGGGTGGGTAGGGGGTGATGTGCTCGCTACGTGTCGCTCAGCCTCTGTGTGAGGCTGAGACGCGGGAATGGATGAAGAGGAAGGAGAGGCAGCAGAAATGGTAGTGGTGGCTAACAACGAGGCGGGCAGAGAGGTCAGTGACACAGACGAGGGGACAGACGTCACTACGCTCTCGGAAAATACAGCAGCGGTGGAGACGGTGAAGTCGACGACTGGGGAGGGCGTGAAATGTGTAGGAAAAGACTCCCCAGGGGTCAAGAACAAGAGTGAGTACAGGGTCTCTACCGCGGAAGCAAAAGAAGGCTCGCCGCACTCAACTATCATGGGGGGATGCTTGTGGCTGGCAGCAGAAATGGGATCAATCGAAATGGGCTCAGTGGGGGTGGTGGTATGAGTGGACTCAGCTGAAGTGCTCCCGACACTAGCAGAAGTGTGGACAGAGGTGTCGGGAGGAGCAGACGAAACAAGCGCGGGCTGAGGGATCATAGGGTCAATTGGTGGAAGGAGGGGCTCCTGCTGAGTGCCCTCGGGCTCTAGCATGTACACGGCGGGGATGAGAAGATCCCTCGGTGGAATCCATTCCCCACCCGTGGGTCCAATATGTGTCCGAGCAGGGCTCGGGAGAATCATGTAATCTACACCGTGGTGACCGTGCAGCCAAACCCAGTGACGCTGACTGTGAGGAAGAAGCATCCTCATCCGGCCCATGACATCTATGGAGAGTGAGGTGGGGCCCGGTGGTCTAGGCAAGTCAGCTGGGAGGTCCACTCAGCATAATAGGGCCAAGTGGGTAATCAGACCGCCGCAGCAAATAGGCGTACGAGCGCTGACAGAAATGATAATGCGGTTGATGTACCAACTGGCGATATCAATCTCTACAGTGGGGACCAGAACGTCAGCTCCATCAAAAACCCCGGAACGTGTCATCGTATAGAGCATGTAGAGCTCTGGCGTCGATAAAGTCCCGGGCTCGTACGTCGCAAGAAAAGTGGTCGCCATAAGACGCTGTGCAATGCGGAGGCACAGGTGGAGGACGACAGATGCCTTGGCCCTACTAGGGTCAAAGGCAGGTGGTGATTCTGTAATCTGGGGCCAGAAAGCATGGGTGTCGAACGACGGGGGCGGATGTGCATGGGAGCGTAAGCGCGCTCTGGGTTAGGGACAGCGGGCCACTGGAAGAATGCTCAGAGCATGTTAAGAGTGACCTGGCACTCCTGATCCATCAGGCGAAATGAGCATCCTCCAGTGGTCCACTTGATAGAGCTAAGGACCTCTAGTGTCGGGCGGATATAAGTGTCCGCCGACACCGACAAGTAATCACGCCACCCCACATTGTCGTACAACTGGGTAGCCCCTCTAGGACCCCTAGGCGCTCTAAGTCGGTGAGGTGCACGAACCTAGTGGGTAAGATCGAGCGATGGGAGATACGCTCAAATCTGGCGCACCGGGCGTCATCTCGAAACATAATCCCCCATTGCATCGAACGCGGGGGCAGGCTGTGCAGGTGGTGGAATAGGATCGGCAGGAGGCGGCTGTATAGGTGGTGGTGGGCTCGATAGAGGGGAGTCCGCCCTAGCGGAAGAGGAGCCAGGATCACCTGACTTCTTTCGCTTGGAAGCCGGTTCCCGGGTGCGTGGCATAAGGCGAGGCGGCATGAGTGCCGCGAGTCGTGCCCACCCAAAATAAAAATGCGACGTGCTATGCAATGAAACGAGTATACCTGAGCACGCCGCGAGTGCAAAATCTGATGTCTGCAAAGAACGCCTCCTTCGCGAGGCTCCCAGTGCGTCCAAAAGCTCCCCCAAGCTCCCCCAAGCTCCCCCAAGCTATCCTGAAACGCAAACAATAAAATCAGCGAATGATAATCAATATACATGGGGGAGATAGGGGATAACTGATATATATATGAGTTAATTTGAAATTGGGGCATAATGGGCGTACGAAGTGGGAGAATGGAGAAAAAATGAATTGCGGGTGAAACGAGGGTGACCGGTAGCGGGGGAGGGCGGCGCCGGTGGCGTGCGGCGGTGGGGCGGCGTCGGCGTCGGTCGCCGGTGAACGTCGGCCGGCGGCGGCGTTGGATCGGGCGAGGGGGTCACGATTCGGGCGAAGGGAGAAGAAGCAGCAGCGGGCTCGGGCGAAATTTGGGGAAAATGGCGTTTCGAAATTCGCGCTGCCCGCTCAGTACTTATATAGGATAGTTACCACTCGGCCGAGTGACAGGCTCACTCGGCCGAGTGGGACATGAAATATAATTTCGAAAATATTTTCCACAAGTTACGACTAGGCCGAGTGGATTTTCCCACTCGGCCGAATGTATAAGTTTCATTCGGCCGAGTGGCATAGCCGCTCAGCGATTTATAAAGTGTGCATGTTATCTGATTCACTCGGCCGAGTGACAAGTCACTCGCCCGAGTGGCAAATTATACTGTAAATCGCAAAAATGACAGAGAGTTGGTCAGAACGATCTTCCCTGATCTGTACTCTACTCGGTCGAATGGAGTCTTTGCTCGGCCGAGTGACATATGTTACTCGGCCGAGTGGCATCCTATTTTCTGCAACGGCTCTCGATTTTCGCTCTATTCTCTGTTTTTCTTCCTCCAGTCAGTCCATGCCTTCTCCTGAGGCCTGAGCGTGTTCCTGAAGCGCTCTCCCTTGCCTTAGTCATCCTCCATATGAATGATCTCACTTTCTCCATCTCCTGTCATTAAAAACTCCTGTCATTAAAAACAAAGCTCGTTGTCATGATTTTTATAGACTCTAGACTCTAAACACTAAGAAAAATCTAGAATAAAAATGAAAATCAACTAAAAATGATATAAAACCGTCGGGTTGCCTCCCGACAAGCGCTCGTTTAAGGTCATGAGCTCGACCCCTTATGATTTACGTTTAGCGCGTGATATTGGGCGCATGCGAGATACGCCCGTCAAATTTGCCGGGAAGGCCACTTGGATTTGGTTGTTGGTACTCATTGGCCTTCCTCGGTGTCCCCTCATCATAGGTAGTGTTGGGAGATAAGTCCCCCAAGCTTGAGCTAGTACCAATCTTCTTCTTCATCGGTGACACCGGACTTTCATCCGGCGGAGCTTTCTTCGAATTGTTGGCCGTTGAGAGCTTACAAAGCTCCCTTATCCTTGTGACATCAGCGTCGTCTTCATCATTGGCCGTAGAGCTATCCGGAGGGTTCTCCAACTTTTCTTCAATGCTAGAAGTTTGGCCTTCTTCACGGCCATCATCATGGAGAGCGCCAATAGAATGTGGAATGGCTTCGTCAATCACCTCGTCAAGGAGGTATGAGAGATTGTGGGGGCATCCCTTGAGTAGATATACGCGATTCACTTCACCGGTGGGGGCTCCTTCGGAATAACGCTTGAGCCGTTGTCTATTTACCTTGAATGTGGCTCCGTCTTTTCCTTCCAATTCAAAAGCTCCCCCGGTTGTATGTGCTTAATGGTGAATGGTCTGGACCATCGCGATCTTAACTTTTCGGGAAAGAGTCGGAGCCGGAAATTGAATAGTAGGACTTTGTCTCCGACCTTGAAGTCTGTAACGGTGATGCATGCGTCATGGAGGATTCTAGTCCTTTCCTTGTAGATTCTTGAGCTCTCGTAAGCATCACGTCTAATCTCATCAAGCTCATTAATGTCTAAGAGTCGCCTCACCGCCGCACTCTTGTAGTCATAGTTGAAGGTCTTAATAGCCCAATATGTGCGGTGTTCTAACTCTACCGGCAAGTGACAAGCTTTCCCATAAACAAGTCGGTGTGGTGTGGTGCCAATGGGAGTGCGAAATGCCGTACGATATGCCCATAGTGCATTGTTTAATTTCATGGACCAATCTTTTCTAGATCTATCGACGGTCTTTTCTAGAATTTGCTTGATTTCTCGGTTCGACACCTCCACTTCGCCACTCGTCTGAGGGTGGTATGCCATGCCAATTCTATGATTCACCCCATACTTTTTCAACATGGCTTCAAATTTGTTTTCTATAAAGTGGCTTCCCCCATCGCTTATTAAAGTACGAGTCACTCCAAAGCGTGGGAAGATCTTTTGCTTGAAAAATTTGGACACCACCCTCGCATCATTGGTAGGGGTCGCAATGGCTTCCACCCATTTAGAGACGTGATCCATGGCTAATAAGATGTACTTGTTTCCTTTGCTTGACGGAAAAGGTCCCATGAAGTCCACTCCCCAACAATCAAATAGCTCAATTTCTAGAATGGGCTTCATTGGCATCTCGTTTCGCTTTGATATATTTCCGGTCCATTGGCATCTATCGCAACCCTTGACGAGGTCATGCGTGTCCTTGAACATGGTTGGCCAAAAGAACCCGCACTGTAATATCTTAGCGGTGGTTTTAGAGGCGGCGTGAAGTCCCCCGCATGGCATACTATGTCAATGCAAAATAATTGACGTGAGGTTTTATCGTAGCATAGTATGCGCGCATGTCATACTATGGCACTGTAATATCTTAGTGGTGGTTTTAGAGGCGGCGTGATGTCCCCCGCATGGCATACCAGTGGTTGAGCTTGCGGTGGGTTTGGAGCTCTCCAACTTTGGTTATATCCAGGTGGCCTATACGGTCCCGCTTGTTGCTTAGGCGGGTAGCTTTGTTGCGGTGGCCCTCTCGGTTGGTATTGAGGTTGTGGAGGTGGGGCCTAGCATGAGGTTGTTACGGCGGCGGTGGGTTTAGAGCCCCTTCATTATTCGCATACGAAAATCCCGGATGATTCCTTGCGGCCGGATTGGCCCAATAACCGGAGTTCCCCACAACATATTGCACTTGTTCCAAAGCTCCCTCTCCATGCTCTCCTCCTACGAACATATCTTGAGATTGGTCTTGCCAATCACTCATATTGCTTACCGGCGTAGATGTGGAGGGAGCTCCATGTGGCTCGGTGATATACTTCTATAATCTCTCCACTACCTTGTGGAGAGAGTCAAATTTATTCGAAAGCTCTGCTACGGCCTTGGCCTCATATATGCTCATTGGCTTCAAGGAGGTAGAAGATTGCCCTCTCTCGTCGCCCCATTGTTGATTATTAGAGGTCATCTCCTCTAATAGGGCCGTTGCATCTATGATTTGCTTAGTGCCCAGTTGGAGTCCATTATAAAAACTGTGAACTAGCTCATATGCTTCTATGCTGTGATGGGGGCACTGATGCTGTAGATCCTTGAAGCACTCACATGCCTCGTATAGGGTCTCCTGCGGTCCTTGCTTAAAGGACATGAGTGTGCTTCTAATCTTCACTGTCTTAGATGGAGGGTAGAATTTATCAACAAAAGCACTAGCCAACTCATCCCAAGTAGTGAATATCCCTTCCGCCTGTGTCCTCAACAAATATAGAGCTTTGTCTCTGTAACGACCCGATTCCCGTGCCCGTTACTTTTTGGTATTTGCGCAGGTCCTGCAGTTAAGCAGTGAAAACAAAATAGCCACGATGCAGAGATGTATAAAAATACCCAAATAGTGTCCAATTATTACATCCATACTGTACAAATGTACCAACAGACGTACATGAAGAAAAGAAAATACAACTGAAAACAACTCTAAAAGCTGCGGACTCATGGTCAAATTCTGGCGCTATTAACTCTAGAGCATCTGCCTCCATATGTACGTCGTCTGCGGTGCCACAGAGATGGAACCGTAGGTAAGTCACAACAATTCTAGCAATAGAAACAAAGTAGTGCAAAAGTATGGAACAGATTATATTAAACAAAAGATGGTCAGATAGGTACGAAAAGTAAAGTATGAGCTGACAGGTATGTAAGAGTGATAAGTAAAGTACTGGTAACTATTCAGATGTGGTATGTAATGTAGAAAGTAAGTGTAAAAGTAGCGACTGTGGCGTGGCATGTGGTAGTAACAATATTTTGACTAATGGCAATAGTAAGACAACCAGGTTAACAATGTTTTGACCAATGGGTGGACAATAGATCGATCTAGTAATACTTAAGGAAAGATGAGCATCGTTGGCTATCTAATAGTGTAGGCGGTCCTAATAATAAGAAGTCTAACTTAACTTCCAAATCAGCCAGTCAGTCAGGGCTTGAAGGCACAGGTCACTTCAAATACCGCAGGAACAAGTCCATTGGTTGACCAACCCCCTTCCCATTCCTTTCTAGACACTGATTCAGTCGTAATTCAAGACCGCTCATTATTAAACCGTTCTATCACGTTCGAGTAGTCTTGACTTAGTCCGTAGAACAATGGTATCAATCAATTAGTGCAACATCAATCAAACTAGTGCATCAGTCTTAAATGCCGCAAGGGCCCAATAGTGTGCTCCGTAAATGTGCTCCGTAAATGCCCGAAGGCCCAATAGTGTGTTGCGTAATGTACTCCGTAAATGCCCGAAGGCCCAATAGTGTTCTCAGTAAATGTGCTCCGTAAATGCCCGAAGGCCCAATAGTGTGTTCCGACAATACAAACAACCATGAGCACAATACAGCAAATCAAACTAGTGCATCAGCCTTGGCTTGAGTGTACGATATGCAACCAGAAGTGCTCCCATCCCACGGAGCAACTCGTGGAATATCTACCTACCATTCCTGCAGGGTGATGGTACAGCTTAACTAATAAGGGTGGACCCGGTCACTCCCGCACACTTCGTAACTCAAGACTACACAATATCCCGTGTATTATCATAGTCCAATGTCCATATTAGTGTTCGTATCAATATGGCCTCATGGGCCCTGTATCAATCAGCTACTGCAAAAGTCTTAGCTCGAGTGTACGATATGCAACCAGAAGTGCACCCATCCCATGGAGCAACTCGTGGAATATCTACCTACAATCCCCTTCAGGGTGATGGTACAGCTTAACTAATAAGGGTGGACCCGGTCACTCCCGCACACTTCGTAGCTCAAGACTACCCCATAACCCGTGTTGTATCACATTTCACATTTATAATCGTATCAGTATCCGTGTCCGTATCCGTATCTGTATCCATATCTGTATCAGTATGGCCTCATAGGCCCATCATTTCGTACATCCAACAATGTGTACAACAATACATCCATCAATGAGTACAACAAATACATATGTGTGTGGTATTTACTTGCTGAAAAGTCAAGGCAGAAGCCTCAACAGAGAATATCAGTCCTGAGCAATGCTTTGAAGTCCAACAACTATGATATCTAATTCCATAAAAGTGCACTATCTTAATTTAGTCCTGATCAATACTTTGAAGTCCAACAACTATGATATCAAATTTCATGAAAGTGTACTATCTCAATTTAATCCTCTGGTCATTTCACTATTGATTAGTTCGCTAGTTAATTAGGTCTCTAGTCATCTGTTCATGTCAATAACTGTTCTGAGACTAGAGGTCATGTCCTAAGTTCATACGAGTACACAGGCTAAATTTCTAAAACTAGAATTAGAGTGACTTACAATTGAGATCGTCGTAGTAAGGCGAGGTTGGAGCTAGAGCTTTTAAAGATACTGGCGCACGAGAACTTGTACCTGAAAACACAAGAAGTCATCAGTTATAGGCTACCCTATTTTCCATCTATTTAATTTGGTCGTTTCGATTTTATAATCGATTGAAATGTTGTCAAAAAGTGTTCTAGATTTTTCTATAGCCTAGATATAAGGAAAATAATTTTACTTTAAGAGGAAATATTTTTCGGAAGCTCATAAACAATTTAAAAACTATTTTTAATTAAGTAACGTATTTATTCAATAATTTATTCTGGATGCAATCTGCATCGGAAAGTTGCAAATGAACTGTCAAAATGGCCGTCTCGGAGAGTATTTTAACATATATTTTTATCGTATATTAGTTTACGTGAAAATAGCGAGTTACTGATTTTTGAATGAAAATAACATATTTAACTTTTAGGCTTAAAAATTAATTCTGAAAAAACTAAGCATCAGATTGAGATGAAACTAGCGCCATTGGGTCCAGAATGCCATTTCTGATTTTCTAGAGCTAGCCTCGTATTTTTTGTCCCATATATAATTAGTTATCAATTTTTGTTCAAATAACCCATGTTTTTATAATTATCAAAATAAGTTAAAATACGTTTATATGTATTTTTGTTTAAACCCCCATATATTACCTCACTTACCCCTCTCTTTTGTTTACGTAGGTGCAGGGGGCGGGCTCTTCGTTTGCATCGGGGGAAGCAGCGACGGCGTACTGCGAGGCGGCGGCGTGGCGGAGCAGTTGACGACGGCGAGGGTCCCAGGCGGAGCGGCGGATCCGACGACGTTCTTGGTTGCGTGTAGTCGGAGGGGAGCTCGAGTCGCTGTCGTTGGAGGGAGGAGAAGCGGGGAGGCGTTGTCGGGATGTGGGGCGCTCGGAGCGGCATCTGTCGGAGTCGGGGGACGCCGGAGATGGCAGCGGAGTGCACGGCGCTCCGGTCGAGCTCCGGTGACCGTGGGTTGCTGCAATGGGTTCGTCGGCGACACAAGCGGGCATGGGCAGCGGCGCTGTGGGTGGTCGTGGTCGGAGAGCGGGCGTGGGCTCGAGGGAGGTCGGATTCCAAACAGCGGTGCTCGGGGGTTCTCGTGGGCGGAAGGCAGCATGGGGCGGAGCAGCGACTGCTCTCGGAGCGGGGGTCGGTGCTCAGCGAGTTGGAAGGTGTGCAGTCGGAGACGACCGGCACTACTGCTGGGGGTCGAGGCGCTCAGGGTTCGAGCAGGCGGAGGCGCGGGACGCCGTGGAAGACAGCGGATGACGCTGTAGTGGAGCTCGGAGCTTGTGGGATGGGCTTCGTGCTGGCAGTCGATGTGAGGGTTGATCGGAGTAGGGACAAAGGCTAAAACGAAGTCTTGGGGTTCGAATGGCCTGGGTTGAGTGCGTGAGTAAGCCCATGTGCATGGCTTAGGGAAGATGTGGGGAGAGTTTTGCCTGGGAACGAAGAGATTAGGGGGGTTTTATAGTAATTAAGGGTAGTAATTAGTAGATATTTAGTCAAATGTATTTAATACTAGTAGGTGGGTTATCAATGTAACTTTTGACTAGGCTAGAAAAGTTTTAAACGTATCCCCTATAACACGTTTTAGGTATGGTTAGGTTAATCTAATAGTTAATTAGGTTAAGGTAATTAGCTGGGGTAATTAGTGAGTAGCAGTGAAAAGTGTAACGAAATTACGATTTTGCCCCTACTGGTAAACGTGTCCGAAAAATTACGAAAACATACCCACGGGTTCGTATCGTCGCGAGGATCGCGAATACGAGATCCGTTTCAGGTTTTGAGCTACGGAAATACTAGTTTTTGGCCAAAACGTTTAGGAAGCGGGTTCGCGGGTTCTCTATTGATTTGACTTCAAAAAATTACGAAATTAATGTAGGAAGCCCTAAATGATCATTGAATGTTACTGTAAAAGTTTGAAATCGTTTTGATAATGTTTGTATAGAAAATAAATTCATTAAGTCAAAACGGTAAATACTGAAAATGAATTTTATCAGAAATGTTTTGAGTATTTGATGAAATTCGATCTTACTAAAATACTCCATAACTAGTCTGGTAATTCAAAATATTTTTATAAGAAATTTTTGAAATCAAACCATTATAAAATAGTTTAAAAATTGAAAATTTTGGTCAAATTCGTAAATAGTTTGTCTTGATGAAAACAGGCCATTACAGTCTCTGAGGGTGAAGGGGAAGAGTCTCAAACGAATAGCTCGACGGAAACGCCCGGCATTTGGAAGGTGGCGCACTTGGACAACAATAGCTGCAGGTGATAATGTGGATTCTCATGGGAATTCCCATGGAAGGGGTCTTGTTGCATTAAGACCACTAATCCCGTTTTGAGCTCAAAATTCTTATCCACCGCCAACTCCGGCATAGCGATGGAAGAGGTATTGGAAGAAGTCTTAGGCCGAAGCCTATCTCTGATAGATATGATCCTCGCTATACGTGCCGCTTGTTCTTCCGGTGTCTCCGGGCGGTTCATACAAACGTCCTCTATGTTAAGTATCTTCTCGGCTCTGAGCCTCCTTGCGGTACGTTCGATCTCCGGATCAAATAATATATCCTCTGGATTCGACGTCAATCTCGTGTACATGCACAGAAAAATAGAGCTTCGAGGGAATTGTTAGCACGATAGAGGAGTAAAATAATATAATAATAATAATAATAAAACAAAAGAAATAACTAAGTAAAGAAAATAAAACACTGTCGCCTCTCCGGCAACGGCACCAAAAACTTGATCGCGTCCGAGTGTACACCCGAAAAACGACTTGTAGTCTTACCGCAAGCGCACGGTGTAGCGACGAGCGGGTATCGAACTCAGGGAGGACAAATGACCGTGTTCTTTTTCCAATCACCTAGCTATCAAGAGAATCAAGAATAGTTGTATGTAATAGTCACAATCGTTCAAGTATTAATAGAAATATCAATATAATAAAGCGTCTAGGGATAGGAAATCCCTACTACGGACCATCTCTCATCCTTGTGATTCATAAGTTTCATTGTTTCTAAGCTTGAATATAGGTGAACTAGTCGCAACTTAATGTAGAACCAAGCTCATGCTCTCGCGCTATTGCCGGTCTATAGCAAACCTAAGATAGGGCCCACTCTCGTGCAAACCCTAGCCTAAGCCGCTAGCGGGAAGAACGACATCATTGTTCAATCGTATCTCGAGCCCACTCTCGTGCAAACTCGAGCTATGTCCTAGGTTGTGATAGTTCTTATCCGTACAATCTCTTGCAAACGGATATTAGTATAGATTCACAATTAAAATCCTAGCTTTGGTCCAATAAACCAAATCTAGAGAAATCCAATTGTCAATCTAAATCGAATATCTAGGCCTTCCTATCAACTGGGATCCAATCTCTTGCAAATCCCAATCGATAGGAATTCCTAGCTACCCGTAATAAATCGATCAAAACCTAACCTTAATCAATTCTAGCAACAAATCTACAAATTCATCACAATTTAGAAATAGGGTCAATAGGGTTCATCCATATACCCTAGGACGACGGCACTACTCACTAATCATCATGCAAATCTTAGAAAAATCAATTATATCACGACACAATTCATTGCAAAAGAGAAGTAATGCATAAAAATTGAGTTTTTAATAGAAATAGACACACCAATGTAATTGCCGACGATCTCCGGCCGAGATTTTACAAAGAGTAGCCGTCAAAATCCTAAAAGAAAGTCTAAAAATTAATTGTTCAAAAGCTCTGTAAACTAGGGTAAAAACAGGATTTAAATACCCTCTAAATCGCCCAAAAAATCGTGCCCAAACTGCCCCTGCGCAGCCTAGAAATCGCAAACCAAACAGCAGGCGGAGAGGGTCACTCGGCCGAGTGACACTTGTGACTCGGCCGAGTGACAAACCCTGTAAAAATACTGTAACTTCGGGTGTTTCAGGGTCTGTCTTTGGTGGGTGGCTCGGCCGAGTATACTTCTTCATTCGGCCGAGTAGCTCCGTCGTTCGGCCGAGTGAGGCTTCATCAGGATCTCTGAAAATTCCAGTATCTCTGGCCTTTCTCTGGACGATTTCCCTGCACCACTCGGGCGAGTGAGATTTCTCACTCGGCTGAGTAGGTTTTCTTCGTTCGGCCGAGTATACGCTGAAAACTCCGTGTGCGTATCCGTTCTGGTCGGCCGAGTGGGACTTCTTGTTCGGCCGAGTGGCTCTTCTACTCGGCCGAGTGATGTGCTGCTGGGCTTATTCTTCTTCTTTTTGCCTCCTCGTCGCTCCTATTGATTTCCTTCTTCTTCCGCTCATCCTCCATCGCTGATAAACCCTCGAATGAGCCATGGACGACACTCCTAAGCGCGTACAAATCCATTGATCTCAAATTCGCTCCAAATCGCTCCATATTTCCTTAAATACGACAAAAATTAGAAATAGTGAAACGCATCCCAATATTGTCAAATAATCATGAAAAACGCGATTTGGGCGATCAAAATGACATGCAAACATGCAGAAAAAAGGTATAAAATATGGAGTGATCATCGCAAGCGCATGGTGTTGTAGTGTGGCTTGGGGGTCGAACTCAGGGAGGCGTGTGTTGTGCTTGTTGTTAAGAAGGAACCGGATCACCCGATGGGTGAGCTAGCCCGATCAGTCGGTTGGTTGTCATGAAATAGAAATACGAAGGATGTAAGATATAAAAGGGAACCCAGGACTTTGGTTTCCACCCTATCATGTGCCCTCTCTATTACGACCGGCGGATAGGATTACGATTGGATTTTAGGATTTAGTGGTGAGATGTTGCCTCTAAGAGTGATACCTGGCGTCCCATGTGCCCGATATTCCGGTCGATGCCCAGGATGATACGCTAGGTCTACCCGGGTTTGGACGGTGGGCATTCCCATGTCCATTAACACCGACCGACTCCGGGAGCACTAAGCTCGCAACGATTACAGCCAACATTTCCTCCTGACGTTCCCACGCGCTAGGATTCAATGTCTACGCTAGGGGTGTGAGCTGGGGTTAGAGGATCAAACGCCAGTTTTATTTCCCCTTGGCTCGACAGTCAGAGGCGGTCTTTCTCTCGCCAATGATAATAAAACGCCCTGCGTAACCATCTAATTCCTAAATCCTATCGAAACCCTAATCATATGGTCGTTCTAGGGAGAACCCACGAAGGGGCTTCCACTAAAATCCCAGATTGGGAAACTACTCACGATTCATAGCAAAAATATCAACACAACAAAATTTTGCCATCAGAATCAAAATCAGGCAATAGAAATACGGAGCAAATAGTATTAAGAACGAAATATCAAAGTTACAGAACAATCAGAAAACTTACAAGACAAAAAAAATTCCGAGCCGTCAAAAGTCCCAAAAAAGACAGAAAAACTAACTGGGGTTCGTTCAGGGAAAAACCTAGGGCTATATATAGAAAACACGACCACCCGATCGGTTGAAGCATCAACCGATCGGGTGAACCGACAGTCGACTTTGCCTTCAGCTCTTCAGACACTTCACCCGGTCGCTGAACCGATCGGGTGAGCTCATCGGGTCATGAGATGGGAAATTTGTCTACAGATGAACCGATCGGGTGAGATGTCACCCGATAGGTTGGAATTCAGCTCCAAAAGACAGAGAGCACTAACGGATTCACCCGATCACTGAACCGATCGGGTGGCCTCTTCTCTTCTACTGCTTCTGTCCGGGTCGGATACGCATTCACCAACCGATCGGTTGGCTCTGTCCACCCGATCGTTGAGGGCTGAAACATGGTATTCTTCGACGTTTGGCCCTCGGGATCGCGTGATCGCTCCGGGACGTGACCCAAAAGAACGGTTGTAGTTTTATCGCAAGTGCACGGTGTAGCAGCGAGCGGGATATCGAACACAGGGAGGACGAATGACTGTGCTTGCTCCGATCAACCTGGCTATTTAAGAAGAGAATTTTGCCTTTGGCGATCCTGTCACAATCGTCAGACAAATGTGCGAAATATCAAATCAAATAAAGAACGTCTAGGGAATGTGGAATCCCCGCTACACACCATACTTCATAAATGTGATTCATCGGTATCAAAATTGCTAGAATGAGAATTCGGATGAACTAGTTGCAACTGAATGTAGAACCAAGCTCACGCTCTCGCGCTGTTGCCGGTCTATAGCTATCCTAGGGTCGGGTCCAATCTCTTGCAAACCCTACCCTAGGGAAGCTAGCATTAGGATCAACATCATCGTCCAATCGCGCACCGAGCCCAATCTCTTGCAAACTCGGTCCACGATCTAGATTAGGATAGTTCCTACCCGTCCAATCTCTTGCAAACGGGTATCGGTATGGAATTGCAACCGGGAATCCTAGTATCGGTCCAATCTCTTGCAAACCGATATTTCGAAAAATCCGACTCCAACCCAATTCGGATTTCTAGGGCTTCCTATCAAATTGGGATCCAATCTCTTGCAAATCCCAATTGATATGAATACCTAGCCATCCGTAGTAAATTGATCCCAATCTAATCCCTAATAGCAATTCTAGCACAATTTCTACCAATTCATCACAAATATGAAGATGGGTTTGTAGGGTTCATCCCCACGCCCCCAAGACGTGGAGACTACTCACAAATCATAGTAAGATCACAAAAATAATCGTTGAAATAAGCAATAGAATTCATCACAACAATGATATAAACAATAAAAATAGAATTTTTAGGGAAAAGAGATGCAAACCAATGTAGTTCTTCAATTAATCCAACAAAAATCGAAGTTTTGCTCCTTCTCCAATCACAAGAATAAAGCTAAAAAACTAATCTAAAAAGCTGTAAAAAATCTAAGAGAGAGCTCCCAAAACTAGGGTAAAAATAGGGCTTAAATAGCCCCAAAAATCGTCCAAAAATTGTGACCAAAATGCCCCTGCACCGCCTGTTTTCCGCAGTTTTCGCTACAGGCAGCGCATCGCACTCGGCCGAGTGACAAAAGTCGCTCGGCCGAGTGAAAACCCTGCAATTTTCCAGTAAGTCGAGGCTTTCAGGGGTCTTCAGTTCGGGGGCGGCTCGGCCGAGTGAGTTGTCGTCACTCGGCCGATGACTTCACTGCACACGGGCGGACGTGATTCTCCACTCGGCCGAGTGGGTCTTCTGAAGTTCAGGCAGCCGAAAAACAGAAACTTCGATGTTTTGGAGGGGCTTCGTCTGGGCGCCACTCGGGCGGACGTGGTATCGTCACTCGGCCGAGTGGGTCTTCTGTGCTCGGTCGAGTGCACAGGTAACTCGTGTCTGAACTGGTCGGCCGAGCAGTGTCTCGCTGGTCGGCCGAGTGGCTCCTCCACTCGGCCGAGTGGGACACAAAGAATGCCCAATCTGCTTGTTTTGGCCTCCTCGTCGCTCCTGCGATGTCCATTCTTCTTCCGCTCCTCTCCAACAGCAAAATACCCCTCGGGGAGGTCGTCGGTGACCGTCTAGAGTAAGCGCATCTCGAGATCACTCCAAATCGCGCCAAATCACCTGAAATGCGACAAAAACAACAAATCGTGAAAAGCATCGCAATATCGTCGATATATCGTGAAAAACATGATTTGGGCGATCTAGATGGCATGCAAACATGCGGAAAAAAGGTGTAAAATAAGGAGTGATCAAAATCCCCCAAGCTTGCCTCTTACTCGTCCTCGAGGAAGATAAGTAGAAGGCGAACCCGGTGGATTTGGAAAACGAAAACGGCGAAAAAAGAAAAAAAGAAAAACGAAGAAGAATGAAAACGAAATGAAAATAAAGAAGAAAGAAAGAAAGAAGCGAAGAGGTAGGATGCTAGATCATTTTCTCAGGACGTGGGTTTCACTTACTCTTATAGCATGCACCGAATGAAAAATACATGTCAAAGAATTTTATTTCGATATCATAGTATAATAGTGCAAATAGAAATAGAAAACCCACGAAAAACGATATAATCATGAAAAACGGAATAATTTTAAAATTAACATCGTCTGAATCATTTAAAGCGGTATACAAATCACAGATCACACACTTTTCAATTGAACGCTTTCTATCTGGAGTATAAGAGTATCACACTATAGAATAGAGAGAATAGAAAAGTATGGATTTCATGAAATGAGTGCTAGGCTTAGATTTCTGGATTTCGTAAAACTAAAAATAATCTCACCGAGTATAGAATATTACTTAGCCTAGGTTGTCGTGCAATGTCAAGTAGTCACTCTCTCACACATCAATGGATCCCCTCCCCCAAGCTTATCTATAAGCGTGGTGGCATAAAAAATATTTACATCCCCATTTTTTATACATATAGCTCCAAAAGCAACGAAAAGAAAGAAGAAAGGAAGAAAGTGAGATGGGATCTTTTATTCAGGATTTTTCCTCTTTTTTTTGTTTTTTTTTCTTTGGAATAAGCAATATATACACAACGATCCCAACTCAGAGAGAGATAATGATGTACAAGAATGTTTTTCTCTCTTTTTTTTATAGAATAAGAGATTTGGAGCTAGGAATTAGTAGCGGGGGAAAATGCCATAAAATAGAATCACTAAGGGGAGATTCACCAATGATTTTAAAAGTAGAGAAATGATGTTCAAGATTTGTGGAGAAAGAAATAAATATAACTCTCGGTTCACTCTATAAGACATGCACGACAACTTCAGCAGGGTAATCTAATCTACTCAGTTCCGATCACAAAAAAGCTAACTAATCCAGATTTATCATAGCTAACATCATTCAATCATCCTGAAGTGAAGTGTACAATTCATGCATGTAGAAGTGATATAGGAAAAGAAAGCCAGTACTCCAGATATAAGCATTCAATGCGTGAATCTTGGTGTGTTTTCTGTGATAGCATACATATGAATATTCAGACTCAGCTAATAATAAAATTTCATCCATTTTCATGCGGAAAAAGGTGTGGGTTACTATTCTAAATGCAAAGCAAGTCATAGCATCTGATATCTGAAATAAATCCTAAGACATGACAAATATAGCATGCATATAGAATAAGCTAAATCCAACGTCATCATCATCACAGAAAAGTCATCTCTAGCATGAGATGAAAAAGAAATAAAGATAAAGGGAAAATAGAAACTATGCAATGCGGCACACAAGAAAATAAGAAAAACGTGATGCATGGCAAAATAAAAGAAAAATGATGAAAAATAAGTGCAAAAGCGAAAAAATGGTGTGAAAAACTAAAAATAAAGGTGGCAAATCAAAGAACGTGAGAACTCACTCCCCCAAGCTAAATGGCACAGTGTCCTCAATGTGCAAAGTGTGGCACACCGAGAGACAAGCGATGGGAGGGGCAAGTGAGGATGCATGCATGGAAAAATGAAAAGAAAAAGGTAAAATAAAGAAATGAAAATATGATGCGGACATGATGCATGCACAGATAGGAGCGATACATAGATAAAAGTGTCACCAAAAACATCTCCCTCTCTCCCAAAATAGATATAAAAAGATATGATCAAAAAAAAGAATACCATAATAAGTGAGGGGAGGGGGGTGGACAAAAAGTGCAACAGGACCCAGCAGAAACGGGCAGCACAACGACAGGAATAAATCAAGGCATCAAGGGTGCCTAAGAAGGTGGTGATGCGCCGTCTCCGTCCTGAGGCGGGGGTGGTGGTGGTGGTGGTGTAGGCTGCTGAGCTGGGGTGGGCGTGGAAGTGGAAGCAGGTCTAGTGTGTGTGGAAGTGTGTGTGGGAACCTGCTGGGTGGGTGGGGGTACGCGTGGGAGACGCTCCAAGACCTGTGTAAGGCAGTAGTGGATCTGGGGGATCAGCTCGAAGCGTCCAGCCATCGCAGAGACGGTGGAGGACAGGGTCCTAAGGTCACCTCTAAGACCACTCACTGCCAACTCAAGAGCACGTATGCTCTGCAGTACAGTGTCGGGTGGGGGTGGTGCAGAGGGACGCACCGGTCTAGGCTGTGCAAGGCGAGGCTGGCGTACGCGAGTGGAGTATGTAACGGGCTCAGCAGGGAAGGGGACAAAAGGTGCCGTGCCTGCAAATGTGGGCCTGGCCTCAGTGTGAGGCCGGGACACGCGGTGAGAAGTGGAGGCAGCGGCAGCGAAAGAAGTGTGCAAAGGTGGCAACGAGGCGGCCAGAGAGGTCAGTGGCACAGAAGTGTGGACAGACGCCACGACACTCTCGGAAAATACGGCGGGGGTGGAGACAGAGGTAACTACCGCTGGGGCGGAACTGTGTGGACCAAAAGGCGCAACCCCAGCGGAGATCATGCTAGCCATGGTCTCCACGACCACGGAGAACGAGGGCTCTCCACTCTCGACAAAGGTCGGCGGGCGCTCGGGGAGTGCGGAGCAAAGAGGCTCCACGGACAGAGGGGCAGAGGTGGCAGTGGGAGTGGTGGTGACAGCCTCGGAAGTGGGCTCAGCAAAAGTACTCTCGACACCGACAGCGGTGGGGACAGAGGTGTCAAGAGCGGCAGAAACATCAGGAATAGGCCGAGGGGCCACTGGGTCAACAGGGTCGGCAGCAGGCTCGGCAGGGTGTGCAGCAGGGTCTGCGGGGGCAGCCTGGGCAGCGTGGGCAGCGTGGGCCTGCTCGGCCTCCTCGGCCTCGAGCACGTAGGCGGCGGGGATGAGAACATCCATCGCCGGGAGCCAGTCGACGTGGGCTGGTGCAATCTGAGTCCGAGCAGGGCTCGGGAGAATCATGTAGTCGGCACCGTAAGGGCCGTGCAACCAGACCCAGTGACGCTCACCATGCGGACGAAGCATCTTCATCCGGGCCATAACGTCTATCGACAGAGAAGTGGGGCCCAGGACGCGTCGCAAGTCGTCAGGTAGGTCCTCGCCGGTCATCATGTTAAGCAAGATGATCAGACTGCCGCAGCATATCGGTGAGCGAGCGTCCACTGATACAATGATGCGGTCTAAAAACCAAGCCGCAATGTCGATCACGACGGCGGGGACAAGCTCGTGTCCATCCCTAGATAGAGCTCTGGGACGTGTCATCGCATAGAGCATGTAGAGCTCTGGCGTAGACATCGTGCCCGGCTCATATCTGGCCAAAAAGGTGGTCGCCATGAGGCGCTGGGCAATGCGTAGGCAGGGGTGGACAATGGCCGAGGCCTTGGCCCTACTAGGGTCAAAGGCGGCGTGGTGGCCCGTAATCCGGGCCCAGAAGGCACCGGCGTCGAAGGAAGGTGGGGGGATATGGGTGGGGCCGTAACCGCGATCGGCTCCGGGGACGGCGGGCCACGAGAAGAATGCTCTCATCATATCGAGAGTGACCTGGCACTCTCGATCCATGAACCGGAATGAGCATCCCTCGTCGGTCCGGGCGATCGAACTCAAAACCTCAAGTGTCGGGCGGGTAAAAGTATCCGCCGACACCTGCAGAAAATCTCACCAGCCCACGTTGTCGTACAACGTGAGCATCCCCTCTAGTACTCCCAGGCATCCTAGGTCAGCGAGGTGTGCAAACCTGGAGGGTACGATCGAGCGCTGGGAGATACGCTCGAAGACGGCGCGGTGTGCGTCGTCTCGGTACGTAATCCCGAGCGGCCCGACCAGTGGAGCCGGTGGTGGTGGTTGTGGGTCGGCGGGGAGAGGCTGTGCGGGCTGTGGGTGCACTGCAGGCTGTGCGGGGTGTGCGGGGCCTGCAGGCTGTGCTGGGTGTGCGGGGTGTGTGGGGGACGGTGGAGGAGAGTCCTCCAACTCGTGGGAGGGGCCGACATCATCCGACCGCTTCCGCTTGGCGGAAGCTCTCTTCGACCGCGGACGTGTCCGGGGCGGCATATCGGCCCCGAGCGCGCCGAAAAGTGAAAAAGGTGCGGTGCGTGTAAAAGAGTGGAAAGAGTGTACCCCGACACGCCGCGAGTGCTAAGCAGTGGAAGCGTGCGAAGTCCGCGCCTCCACGAAGTCCAAAACAGCCCGTAGAAGCTCCCCTGTGCTCCCCTAAACCCCAAAAAGCAACCTGCGCATGAAATGGCGAAATCAGTGGGTAATATTCGAAATGTATGGAGCGTTAGGGGTATAATAGATAGATATGGAAATTGATTTGGGGTAGGGGTTCGTTTAGCACATGGATCCTCAAAGAATACACAAAAAGAGGTGAAAATGGCGAAAACAGGGGTACCGGAGGTGATCGGACGGGCGGCCGCCGGCGGCGACTCGGGCGAGGCGTCGGCGGGTGTTCGGCCGGCGGTGGAGGGCCGAGCGGCGGCGTGGCAGCGGCGGTCGGGCGAGTAAGGGTCCGAGCGAAGCGATCGGGCGAGGGAAGTCGAGGGGTCGGGCTCGTTTGGGGGATTTGAGATTTCGAAAACTGTGCCCCCCTCGCCCCTTATATATAAAAAAAGTTACGACTCGGCCGAGTAACGTGGCACTCGGCCGAGCGTTACCAATGAAAATTTCCTCCCCGCTATCGCTTCGGCCGAGTGGCTTTGCCAGCCTCGGCCGAGTGGAGTAAGTCCATTCGGCCGAGTGACTCAAGCTACTCGGCAAGACTCGCCCTAGGAGGGTATCCGTTTTACTCAGCCGAGTGGGAATATGTACTCGGCCGAGTAGCAGTTATATTGAAATCAGGAAAATAAACAGAGAGTTGGGTACAGCAGACTTCCCTCGTTCGTGAGCAGCTCAGCCGGACGAACTTGTGTACTCGGCCGAGTGACTAGTATACTCGGCCGAGTGAGCCTTAATCTCTGCTGTTTGTCTTCGTTTGGGCTCTAAACTCCGTCTTTCTTCCTCCAGTCGATTCCATCTTCCTCCTAAGCGTCGAGCGCCTTCTTGGGGTGCTCCTCGTCGACTCGTTCATCCTCCTCATGATGGATCTACCTATCTCCTCTCCTGTCAAGAAAAATAGGACCCGTTATCACAAAATTTTTGGGGCGAACGACTCAAAACACTAAAAATTTCTAAAACCGAAAATAAAGAAAAAGTAAAAATAAATCAAAAACCGTCGGGTTGCCTCCCGACAAGCGCTCGTTTAAGGTCGTGAGCTCGACCCCCTATAATTTTCAATCAATGCAGGATGTTTGGTGCATATGAGATGCACCCATCAAACTTTCCGGGGAGAACGCTTGGATTGGGAAGTTGCGGCGTAGTGTTCTCCCGCGGTGGTCTCTCGTCTCGAATAGTGTTGGGGGGAGGCTCCCCCAAGCTAGCGTTTGCTCCGGTCAACGGTTTTGCCGGTGATGCCGATTTCCGTGCCGGCGGAGCTTTCTTTGGAGACTTTAGTTTCGAGAGCTTGCAGAGCTCTCGAATCCTTGCGACATCAGCGTCGCCTTCATCATCTTCAGCGGAGAGGTCGGGGGAATCATTTTTCTTCTCATCGTGGCCTAAATCCGGGCCTTCCTCGAAATCTTCGTCAAAGAGAGCGCCAATTGAGTGAGGGATCGCCTCCTCTATCACCTCGTCGAGGAGGTCCATGTAGTCAAGTTCCTCATGATAAGGCATGTGCTTCATGGCCTTAGGAATGTGGAGCTCCACCTCGATGTTTCCGACGTTTAAAGTTAGGGTACCTTCGCGCACGTCGACGATGACTCCGGCGGTGGCTAGGAACGGGCGTCCAAGTATCAATGAAGTGTCTCCCTCCTCCTTGACGTCCATGATCACGAAGTCACATGGCAAGCATATTCCACCCGTGACTTGTAGCGGTATGTCTTCGGCAATCCCCACCGGCCTTGTTATCCGTCCATCGGCTAATTGAATGCGCATGTCAGTGGGTTTCAACTTTGTCCCGGTGTTTAACCTTAAGAACATGGAGAGAGGCATGAGGCTCACACTAGCCCCAAGATCAACCAACGCCTTTTGAAGAGGAACGCCGCCCAAAGTGCAAGGAATCCGAAAACTCCCCGGATCTTTAAATTTTGCCGGCTCCTTCTCTCTCTTGGTGAACCAAGAGCCCTCCTCGGCTAGAATGATCTTCTCCTTCCTTTTCCTCCCCGAAATCAAGTCCTTCAAAAATTTAGCATACGTGGGGATCTCGACGATGGCGTCAAGGAAGGGAATGTTAAGGCTAACTCCTCTTAGGTACTCGAGAAATTTTGCTAGCCTTTTCTCCATTTTCGCTCTAGCGAGACTTTGGGGGAATGGGACCGGTGGCATGAAGCGCCTTTCCTCAATCAATTGCTCCGCTCTAGATTTCTCTTTGTCTTGTGGCTCCTTCTCCTTTTCAACTTCAACTATCGGCTCAATTGGCTCCAAACTTTCCTCCACGGGCTCCTCAATAGGAATCATGGCGGGGGTGGTGTCCTTCCCGCCTCTAGTAGTAACGGCAACTACGGCATTGATGTGGCCCGTGTTGCCCCGTGGGTTTTGCTCTGGTTGCGCCGGCAATCTTTGAGTGTTCCGATTGAGCAACGCCAATTGCTCCGATATTTGAGCCACAACGGTATTAAGGGAGTCTTGCCCCGCCTTCAAGCTAGCATTTACCTTATTTTGCTCGACCATGAACGCCTCCACTCTAGTTTCGAAGTCAGATCGTTGTGGAGCTTGTGGAGGGTTTTGGTTTTGATTCCTCCACCCTTGGTTGTATCCGGGAGGCCTATATGGTGGAACTTGTTGCTTTGGTTGAAAGTTTTGTTGTGGAGGCCCCCTCGGTGGATAGTATTGTTGTTGGGGTGGTGGTGGTCGAGCTTGTTGAGGTGGTTGTTGTGGCGGGTTCAAAGCTCCTTCATTGTTGGCGTAAGAGAATCCGGGATGATTTCTTGTGGCCGGATTGGCCCAATACCCTTGGTTCCCCGCAACATATTGTACTTGCTCCAAGGATCCTTCTACTTGCTCTCCTCCCGAGTACATGGCTTGAGATTGGTCTTGCCAATCACACATTTGGTTCATCGGCGCGGAGGTGGAAGGGGTCCCTTGGGGCTCCGTGATGAACTTCTCCAATCTCTCCACTACCTTGTGGAGAGAATCAAACTTGCTCGTAAGCTCCGTTACGGCCTTTGCCTCGTAGATGCTAGTTGGCTTTAAGGAGGACGTAGAGTGTCCTCGCTCATCGCCCCATTGTTGATTATTTGAGGCCATCTCCTCAATTAGGGCCGTAGCTTCCTCGGGAGTCTTTGACAAGATAGCACCATTCGCCGCGGCATCAATAATTTGTTTGGTCCCCGGTTGGAGACCGTTGTAGAAGCTATGAACTAGCTCCCAATCTTCTATACTGTGGTCCGGGCATTGATGCTGCAAATCCTTAAAACGCTCCCAAGCTTCATAGAGCGTCTCCTGTGGTCCTTGCTTGAAGGACATGAGAGCGCTCCGGATCTTCACCGTCTTGGATGGCGGGTAGAACTTATCAATAAATGCACTCGCCAACTCGTCCCAAGTGGTGAAGACTCCGTCAGCCTGCGTCCTCAACCAGTAGAGTGCCTTGTCCTTAAGAGTGAAGGGGAAGAGACGCAGTCTGATAGCATCGATGGAGACCCCCGGCATCTGGAATGTGGTGCACTTTGACAAGAATAATTGGATGTGGTAGTGGGGGTTCTCATGGGCGTTCCCATGAAATGGATCTTGTTGCATCAAAACCACCAATCCAGTCTTTAGCTCGAAGTTCTTGTCAGCCGCCAACTGCGGCACGGCAATGGACGAGGTAGTAGAAGAGGTCTTAGGCCGAAGCCTATCGCGAATAGAAATTATCCTCGCCATCCTTGCCGCCAATTCTTCAGGAGTTTCCGGGTTGGTCATATACCTCCATGCCGGATTTTGTCTCTTTTCCGCTCTAAGTCTCCGCACGGTACGTTCGATCTCGGGATCAAATAATAGAGCTTCAGGGTCTGCCGTAGATCTCGTGTACATGCACAGGGGAAACATAGTTTCAAAGAAATGATTAGTACCGTGGAAGGGTTAGGTAAGAGATAAGAAATAAAAATAATGATAATAATAATAAAAAAAAGAATAGCTAGGGTGAGAAAGAATCAAACGCAATCGCCTCCCCGGCAACGGCGCCAAAAACTTGATCGCTCCGGGATGTGACCCAAAAGAACGGTTGTAGTTTTACCGCAAGTGCACGGTGTAGCAGCGAGCGGGATATCGAACACAGGGAGGACGAATGACTGTGCTTGCTCCGATCAACCAGGCTATTTAAGAAGAGAATTTTGCCTTTGGCGATCCTGTCACAATCGTCAGACAAATGTGCGAAATATCAAATCAAATAAAGAACGTCTAGGGAATGGGGAATCCCCGCTACACACCATACTTCATAAATGTGGTTCATCGGTATCAAAATTGCTAGAATGAGAATTCGGATGAACTAGTTGCAACTGAATGTAGAACCAAGCTCACGCTCTCGTGCTGTTGCCGGTCTATAGCTATCCTAGGGTCGGGTCCAATCTCTTGCAAACCCTACCCTAGGGAAGCTAGCATTAGGATCAACATCATCGTCCAATCACGCACCGAGCCCAATCTCTTGCAAACTCGGTCCACGATCTAGATTAGGATAGTTCCTATCCGTCCAATCTCTTGCAAACGGGTATCGGTATGGAATTGCAACCGGGAATCCTAGTATCGGTCCAATCTCTTGCAAACCGATATTTCGAAAAATCCGACTCCAACCCAATTCGGATTTCTAGGGCTTCCTATCAAATTGGGATCCAATCTCTTGCAAATCCCAATTGATATGAATACCTAGCCATCCGTAGTAAATTGATCCCAATCTAATCCCTAATAGCAATTCTAGCACAATTTCTACCAATTCATCACAAATATGAAGATGGGTTTGTAGGGTTCATCCCCACGCCCCAAGACGTGGAGACTACTCACAAATCATAGTAAGATCACAAAAATAATCGTTGAAATAAGCAATAGAATTCATCACAACAATGATATAAACAATAAAAAATAGAATTTTTAGGGAAAAGAGATGCAAACCAATGTAGTTCTTCAATTATTCCAACAAAAATCCAAGTTTTGCTCCTTCTCCAATCACAAGAATAAAGCTAAAAAACTAATATAAAAAGCTGCAAAAAATCTAAGAGAGAGCTCCCAAAACTAGGTTAAAAACAGGGCTTAAATAGCCCCAAAAATCGTCCAAAAATTGTGACCAAAATGCCCCTGCACAGCCTGTTTTCCGCAGTTTTCGCTACAGGCAGCGCATCGCACTCGGCCGAGTGACAAAAGTCGCTCGGCCGAGTGAAAACCCTGCAATTTTCCAGTAAGTCGAGGCTTTCAGGGGTCTTCAGTTCGGGGGCGGCTCGGCCAAGTGAGTTGTCGTCACTCGGCCGATGACTTCACTGCACTCGGGCGGACGGGATTCTCCACTCGGCCGAGTGGGTCTTCTGAAGTTCAGGCAGCCGAAAAACAGAAACTTCGATGTTTTGGAGGGGCTTCGTCTGGGCGCCACTCGGGCGGACGTGGTATCGTCACTCGGCCGAGTGGGTCTTCTGTGCTCGGCCGAGTGCACAGGTAACTCGTGTCTGAACTGGTCGGTCGAGCAGTGTCTCGCTGGTCGGCCGAGTGGCTCCTCCACTCGGCCGAGTGGGACACAAAGAATGCCCAATCTGCTTGTTTTGGCCTCCTCGTCGCTCCTGCGACGTCCATTCTTCTTCCGCTCCTCTCCAACAGCAAAATACCCCTCGGGGAGGTCGTCGGTGACCGTCTAGAGTAAGCGCATCTCGAGATCACTCCAAATCGCGCCAAATCACCTGAAATGCGACAAAAACAAAAAATCGTGAAAAGCATCGCAATATCGTCGATATATCGTGAAAAACATGATTTGGGCGATCTAGATGGCATGCAAACATGCAGAAAAAAGGTGTAAAATAAGGAGTGATCATCGCGCGTGACACCTTCCGTTGCTCCGGGGACTTATGATATCTGCTTTATATGTCCCCAATGCTAGCAATCTCCTGTATTGGCACAAAAACACAAAGAAGTGAAAGAAAACTAAAAATCACGAGAGAATGGATACGAAACACCGGAAAACGGAAAATCACGAAGAAGACGTGCGTAAATATATAAAATATAAATGCACGTCACCAACCCCCTCCTTAAAACTGGCACCAAGTCTTCAATTCGAGTAGCTCCAAAAAGTTTTGAGCATGCTCGGATTAAGACTTAAATTAATATTCCATATTTCTCACAAATTCTTCCTTGCTCCTGATCGGGCTTTAACAAAGCTACAAAGGAGTTCAGATCGGATCCAAAGTCTTGACGGAGGATCCACTCAAGGTGAAAATTTCTAGAGCGCGTAGTTGGCTCTATGACAAGGGTGTTGCCCGCCTTGGGATGCGGTTTAGCTCGGGAGAAACGGCTTAGCCCCAATGCGGGGCATTTCTTCAGAGATAAAGAAATGTTGCTGAAAATGATTCTTCGTATTCTGCGAAAACGAACTGAAAGGTATGTAGTTTAATTTACATGCGTTAATAATTGATTTTAGATAGATCTATGTTTAGGGGTAGGTCGGACCCAACCCCGGGATAGTAGATATTCTGGCTTGGGTTATTTCTCTATAGCTTTCTTGAAAATGTTTTAAGATGTTTTTCCACTACATATTTGATTTCTTCGTCCAACCGACTTGGGCTGGACGTCGATTTTATCGCCCTAATGATCCAGAAACCCCTTCAAAGAAATCTAAAAAAGGTGTGTTTAGATTAAATATGAATTGTTTAAGATGCAGGAAGGAGAGAGCATATCGGACATGTTCACAAGGTTCACGGATATCGTGAATGCTTTGGAAGGACTTGAGAAGGAGATTTTTTAAGAGGATTGAGTGGATAAGATCCTTTACTCTCTTACACATCAATGAGAGTCATGTTGGTAGCAACGATCTATGAACTTCGTGTTTGATGATAAAAAACGTGTGTGAATGTTTTAACTGTGTGTTAAGTGTTTCAGGAATGGCTAACGTGTGATTAATTCACGAAGAGACTTGGTCAATGTGCAAAGGAGAAATAGTCAAAAGGGAGATGCAATCGATTATGAGTAAATTGGAGTTAAGATCAAATCCTTTTCCAAATGTATTCCATAATTCATACATATTGCCAATCACCATTGCACTTGGACTCTCCCTAGCCGAATTCACCTTGACCATTGGATGTACTTCTAGCTGCACAAATCTCCTTTGCAAATCTCAAAGAGAACATGCCGAAATAATTGAGATAGAGTGCTAAGCCGCAAGTTTTTATTATAGAGGAATCCAAAAACCCTAGCCAAGAGTAGCAGATGCAATTTTCTAAAGATGACCAGCTGCACTCTTCGAGCAAAATTCCCAAGTGCAGCATCATTTTGTTCCCCCCTTTAAAAACCAAAAAGCACAGGCCGAATTAATTTCCTCTGCGTTTTGAACATCCCAAAGGCAGCCAAAAATCACCCCATCAAAATCTCTAAGAGCAGCAGGCCGCATCTTTTTTTTCTCTTGGTAAAATCCCAAAAAGCTGCCGAATTTTTTTTATTGGTGCTTTGAAAATTTCCAAGGAGATGAGCCGTAATTATTCTTCCAATCCCCAAGAGCACATGCCCACACAGCTGCAAGATTTGAGCCGCCAGTTTTGAAGAATCAACCAAAGCCGCAACCTTTCAAGGCTGCAAGCCTCTCTACCCATTGCCATGACTTCAAAGCTCTATACTAGAGAGGGATCAATCTACTAAGAAGATTTCAGACTCCACTACATGTCAGATTATTTCTGACCACGTGCTGAACGACAAGGACATCAACACCGTCACATCTGAGCTATTCTAAACTTTACTCTATTATATTTATGATTGTGGTGTTGTGATCTTTGTAGAACTACTAGTCATAACCCGTGCCCGCGGGCACGGTTCATTTAGATTTTTCCCCCGCGAAATCTATGTTCCCCAAAAAAATATTTTCACGGCCAAAATTTAAAAGAAAAACAAAGTAGCGTAAAAATATTTAGCGATACGTGCGCCTTCGACGCGGAACAACAAATTCGGCGTAGGCGCCTTCGGCGCGGAACAACAAATTCGGCGTAGGCGCCTTCGGCGCGGAACAACAAATTCGGCGTAGACGCCTTCGGCGCGGAACAACAAATTTGATGCCGGCGCCTTTGGCACTGGCAAAAATACGCCTTCGGCACAGACGCCTTCTGTTGGTTCAAAAATATATATTGCATGTGGATACACATATATGTAAATGTGTGTGTATTTATAGTGAAACAATTCTTTTAAACAATCATTTTAGGAGCATGTTGTGTTGTTACGATGGAACGTTTAGGTGGCTGCGGGCTCCATCGTGTGCACCAATACTCCATAGATATTACGAAAATAGCCTTGGCTTTAACCATGAATGATCAAGGGACAATGGAGGTTCAGTGTGATGTGAGCACAGTGACGATGGATGGGTTTTATAAAGGGTGGAACGTGCATCAAAAAGGTGTATGCAGGTTACAACTTGACAAATGTCTCTTGGTTTTCCAGCTGGCTTTCAATCTCAGCCCGCACAAAACAATGGGACCTGCAATGTGCCTCTGCATATTCCTCCTCTTTGAGAAACGTGTGGGTATTAAAGCACATCATGCCTCTTTGATGAATGTGTGGGTATTAAAGGCTGATGCATTCAATTTCAAAAAAGCAATTTGTTCTCCTAACAAATTTTCTCCCAACCCAAAAATTTTCCCTCCAAAATTTGATGTGACATTGCCACATAGGATAAGTTCAAAAACAGCTCTCAATTGTAATATAGATTCTATATTCTTTATGGGGACTTGGCTAGTTGGGACTAGCCAAGAGGGAGCTTTACTAGGACTGTTATTGTTTGGGCACTTTGGTGAGTGCATGTACTGAGAGCCAGGTGAGTGTAGAGTTGGTGCTCTAGCTACAGGTTGTACCAGTTAACTTTAATAATCTAGTATTGCTTTTAGAGATGGACGTAGGTCGTTGGGACGACCGAACCAGGGTATATAACCTGTGCGTGCTGTGATAGCTTTACTATACTCTGCGTCTGATTGATTATGCTATAACTGCCTGAGATTTCGTGGGGGTTGTACAAATATTTTTATAAGCCTATTCAACCCCCTCCTGGCTTAGATCCAGATCCAACAAGTGGTATCAGAGACAGTTTAGAGGATCTAGCCTAGTTGACCATGTCTATGAATATGGCTGATTCTGTTTTTGCTGAGGGTCAATCTTTTTCTTGTCCCCATAAGTTTAACGGTGTTGATTTTTGCTTATTGGAAAACTAGGATGAGGATATACTTAGCTGCTGTTAAGTATGATGTGTGGAGCATTGTGGAAAAAGACTATAAACATCCCACTATTAAAATTAAAGATAATGAAATGTTAAAACCAGACGATAAGTGGGATGATCATGATAAGAAACGTTTTTCTTTAAATAATAAAGCTATGAATGCTCTGATTTGTTCTTTAGATAAAGATGAGTATAACCATATATCTCAATGTCAAACTGGGCAGGAAATTTGGCATACCCTGGAGGTGACTTATAAGGGTACATCGCAGTTGAAGGAGTCCAGACTTTCATTACTCAACATTGAATATGAAATCTTCCGCATGCTTCTATCAGAGTCAATTAAGGAGATGTTTGCGAGGTTCACAGAAATCGTCTACAAATCTACCTCTCTTGGAAAGCCGTACTCGAGTCTGGAGCAAATCAGAAAGATCTTAAGATCGTTGCCTAGCTCCTTCTGCCCCAAGATTACAGCTATTCAGGAAGCGAACGATTTATCTGGGATGAAAGTGGAAGACTTGATAGGGAACCTGATGTCCTATGAGCTGGAGCTGCAGAGCATTGAACTTAGAGAGAAAGATGAAATCAAGACTTCAAAGGCACTAGCCCTTCAGGCTAAGGAGGATGAAGATGGAGATGAAGATGAGGCTTTTTTGGTGAGAATTTTCAAGAAATATATCAGAACAGGCAATGGGAGATCAGAGATGCTAAAAAGGTTTAATCCCTAACAAGTTTAATTCTGCAAATAAATTTTCTGAGTAGACTACTACTGATCATGTTATATGTTTTAAATGTAAAAAGCAGGGACACTTCATGAAGCAATGCCCTCAATCAAAGAACAACGATGCGGATCAAAAAGGGAAATCTCTAATGCTAACATGGGATATGGATAGCGAGGATGAATCTCAAGAGGAAGTTGCGAACTCCTCACTTTGCCTGATGGGAGAACTAGATGAGGTTAAATCTCTAACCAAAGCTCAACTTGTGACTACTTTTAAAGAAATGCAAGATGAAATTCAAAGCTTGGAATCAACTGTTGAGTTACTTGAATCCCATATAGAGAAGTTTAAAATGCTAACTTTGAACTGCCGCAAGACAAGTATAACATGTCATTAGAAGTTGATGAAATAAAAGAAAAGCTTGCTGAATGTAATTCCACAATTAGTTCATTGAAAAAAGGAAAATCTAGTATGCCTGCTGAAACTGAATGTCTTAATTGCTCTACTCTGCTTAAAGATACTAGCATGTTTAAACAAAATATAGTTAAGCTAGAAGTTGAAAATGAATTGCTAAATGAGAAAATTTGCATTCTAATCCATGAAAACAAAGAGCTAGAAAAGAAGATGATTAATCTGAAAAAGAGTGAGGAAGAGAACAAAAAGGCCTTTATTAGTAAATTACCATGCTTGTTAATGAGAAAATGTTCCTAAAATCTAAAATATCTGATCTTGAATTGTCTATTAAAAAATTTGGTGTTGGAAAGCATTCATTAGACATTATTCTAGGAAATCACATACATGGAAATAATATGCGTGGTTTGGGCTATGGAAATAAAATTAATGAAAGGCCTAGAATTAATAGAAAGTATCAAAAAGAAGCCGTTGTAGGAAGAAGTATGTTTGCTAAATGTTATAAATGTGGTAGTGTTGGTCATGCTTATTATAATTGCAAGTATAGGAACACCAACATCAAATTTAAGCAAATTTGGTTTCCAAAAAGTTAAGTGACTAACACTAGTGGACCTATTTGGATTCCTAGGTCACACGTATCATGCTCTTCTTATGTGTAGGTACATGGCACGGCTAAGGGACAACGGTGTTCGTGGTACTTAGACTCTGGCTACTCAAGACACATGACATGTTATAGTGAAAAGTTCCTTAGCCTTGCAAAGCAAGAAGGAGGGAGTGTTACTTTAGGGGACAATGGAAAATGCAAGGTAATTGGTAAAGGTGGTGTAGGTAACGACACCTTTCAGCTTACTGATGTCATATTGGTTGAAAAGCTTAAACATAACCTCATTTCTATCAGTCAGCTGTGCGATAAAGTTATGAAAGTTGAATTTGATGCAAAACTTTATATAATCATTGATAGCTCCACGGGTGACACTATTATTACTGCAAATAGAAAGAATAATGTTTATACCCTTATGATTGAAGAACCAACTGTTTCTAAATGCTTGCTTGTAGGTGAAGAAGAGGCCACACTATGGCATAGACGATTAGCACATGCAAGCATGTGATTGATAAAGAAGATGGAAAACAAAAATCTGGTAAGAGGACTACCACATCAGACATATAAGAATGGTAAGTTGTGCGTGGCATACACCAAATGTAAGCAAACTAGATCTACTTTCTCTAGCATGAATGAAGTTGCCACCACACTCATATTGGAATTAGTGCATATGGATTTATTTGGTCCCACAAACATTGCTAGCCTAGGAGGTAAAAAGTATTATTTAGTATTGGTTGATGATTTCTCTAGATATGCATGGGTTTACTTTCTAGCCAAAAAATCAGACTCACTTGACAATTTTCAAAACTTTTGCATACAAGTTTCTAATGAGAAAAATTCTTCCTTTGTAAAAATTAGAATCGATCATGGATGTGAGTTTGAAAATGATATTTTTGAAAAACTTTGTCTTGAAAAAGGAATTTTACATGAATTCTCTTCTCCTAGAACACCTCAACAAAATGGGGTGGTCGAAAGAAAGAATCGCACATTAAAAGAGATGGCTAGGAGTATGTTAAATGAATATAGTTCGTCTATGTCTTTTTGGGCTGAGGCCATTAATACTGCATGCCATGTATGCAATAGAGTTATGCTTAGACCTATACTAAATAAAAATTCTTATGAACTCTGGCATGGCAACACCCTGAAAGTTTCTTACTTTAGAGTTTTTGTATGCATGTACTATAAACTAAATACTGCAGACCAGCTTGGCACATTTGAATCCAAATCAGATGAGGGAGTGTTCGTGGGATATTCAGCAAGTAGTAGAAGATACATGATTTATAATAAACGCACCCTTGCTATTATTGAATCTATAAATGTTAAATTTGATGAATCTGATATAAATTCTTTGGATTGCAGGCAGAACGATGAAGAGGAAAATGTAGAACAACAAAGCATTCCAGGGAATAATAAGGAGTAACCTGAAAGAGAAGAGGAAACTGAAACTAGCACTGTTGAAATAGAAGATGTAGCAGTTACCAGAGGAGAACTGAGATTCAATCCAAACCACCCATCAGATTTGATTCTAAGTGAGCCTATGGCGGTATTCACACACGTTCCTTGTTTAGAGATCCTTGTGCTCTATGCATTTATGGTGATTTTATTTCTGAAATAGAGCCTAAGAATATAGAAATTGCTTTAGAAGAGGAAAGTTGGGTTTTGGCCAGGCAAGATGAATTGAATCAATTTGTTATAAACAATGTTTGGAAACTTGTACCAAGACCCACTGATTATCCTGTAGTTGGTACTAAATGGGTGTTTAAAAATGAGCATGATGAATCTGGTAATGTTATTAGAAACAAGGCTAGGTTGGTAGCAAAAGTTTATAATCAAATTAAAGGAATTGATGTGGATGAGACTTTTGCACCATTTGCTAGTCTTGAGTCCATTAGAATCTTGCTAGCTTTTGCAAGTTATAAAGGGCCCAAACTGAAACAAATGGATGTAAAAAGTGCTTTTCTTAATTGCTACCTAAAAGAAGAGGTATTTGTTGAGCAACCCCCAGGTTTTGAAAGCCATAATTTTCCAAACCATGTTCATAAATTAGAAAAAGCTTTGTATGGTCTTAAGCAAGCTCCATGAGCTTGGTATGACCGTCTAAGCACATATTGGTTGGAAAATAATTTTAAAAAGGGGCGTTCTGACAATACATTATTCTTGATGCATGAATCTGATGATTTTCTCATTGTGCAAATATATGTCGATGATATTATTTATGGTGCTACTAACGATCTTTTATGTCAAAAGCTTCAGAAAGTCATGCATGATCAGTTTGAGATGCGCCTTGTGGGAGAGCTGAAATATTTTCTTGGGTTCGAAGTAAAGTAAAGAAAAGAAGGCATCTTTTTATCTCAAACCAAATACATCAAGGAGCTTCTGAAAAAGTTTGGGATGGAGAAGTCTAAAGGAATTGGAACGCCGATGTGCCCCAACACAAAAATGGACCAGGATGAATAAGGATTCATAGTGGACCAAAAGCTATATCGATGTATGATTGGTTCCTTATTGTACTTGACTGCTTCTAGGCCTGATATAATGTTTGTTGTATGCTTGTGTGCACGCTTTCAATCAAACCCAAAAGAGTCTCATTTAAAAGCCATTAAAAGAATCTTTAGGTACCTAATTGGTACACCTACTTTAGGCCTTTGGAATCCTTCTAGTGGTAATTTTGATTTGTTGGGTTATTCTGATGCTGATTATGCGGGAAGTTTAACTAATAGAAAGAGCACTAGTGGCACTTGTTTTATGCTAGGATACTCTTTAGTTTCATGGTATAGCCGTAAGCAAAATAGTGTTACATTATCCACTACTGAAGCAGAGTACATTGCCTTAGGCAGTTGATGTGCTCAAGTATTGTGGATGATACAAATATTATCTGACTACGGACTAGCTCTTAAAAGAGTCCCTCTTAGATGTGATAGCAAAAGTGCCATAGATCTCTCTAATAATCCCGTACACCACTCTCGTACTAAACATATTGACGTAAGATACCATTTTCTTAGAGATCACCTTACTAAAGAGGATGTGTCTGTTGAGTTCGTTTCCACGAAATCACAACTTGCAGACATATTTACCAAACCTTTAGTTGAGGCTCGCTTTTGTTGTCTTCTTCTGGAGCTTTGTATTATTGATAAAAATTAGTATGAGATTTCATGCTTTTTTTGTTCTCGAACTTTTTCTTGTTTGTGTGCTAGTTGTTGCATTGTTATGTGTGCGTGCTTTTCTTTGTTTTGTGTGATAGCATCTCATGTTTGCTTTAGTAATTCATGATAAAAACAAAAAACAAAAAACAAAATGAAAAATAACAACAAAATGGTGCTTAAATGTGTATCTTTCTCTTTGATTCAGTAAAACAAGTCTTTATGAATGATTTTCATATCTATGTTAAAATTAGTGCATTATTTCTTTTGCTACATGCGCATGTTCATCTTTCTAAATATTCATGGTATGTTCAATGACTGAAAATAACATGATTTCTACACCTACTATTTCACTTCCACATGTATTATTATTGTTGCACATTTGGAAATATCGTTTATGAAGTATGGAAAGTGAATGTAGAAGGAAAACTTAACTGAAAATCTAAGGGATATGATATACCTTGCCTTGGATAAAAATTGAGCATTAAAAAAAGGATACTACAAGTATAAAAAATGAAAAATAAGGTTAATTGCTCCGTATGAAAAATGGATACAATCCTTGGCCACGGTATTACCCACGAGTATCCAACATAAGCTTTATGGATAAACTACATCAAAGAGTCCTTATAGTCTATGTTTTGGGGGAATGGTATCTTGAACTCATTTTTAATGAGATGGGGAAATCAATCCTAGGTGATAGAACGTTATATGGAAATGTGTATTGGTTTTTGGTTGACTTTCGTAAATGATTCTCCTTATGCGCTTCAATTTTAACCATCACACATACACGTTGGTGTTGAATTCTTCGTTGTTTAATTTCATTGGATTATGACTTGATTAGTTAATGATTGTATACATGCAATTGTTGGTATTTGATTATAAAGCTCTCTTTTTGCATGGTTTATGTTTTTGACTTTGTGTTTCGACTTTTGATGATAACAAAAGGGGGAGAATAATTTGAGTTATATGTGACTGTAATATGAATGTATGCTTGATGAATATGAATGTTTAATTAAGGGGGAACATTAATGGATTTTGGGAAAGCACAAAAAATAGGGGGAGCATGTATATTGTTAACTTTGCACATCATTGTTTACACATCATTATATCTCATTGCATGTCATCCACTATCATCACACTTTCACACACACTATTTGGAAACTTACTGCTCAAATCTTATACTTAGTTTGTCTTCATCAAAAGGGGGAGATTGTTGGTAGCAACGATCTATGAACTTCGTGTTTGATGATAACAAACTTGTGTGAACGTTTTAGCGTGTGTGTTAAGTGTTTCAGGAATGGCGAACGTGTGATTAATTCACGAAGAGACTTGGTCAATGTGCAATGGAGAAATAGTCAAAAGGGAGGTGCAATTGATTGTGAGTTAATTCGAGTTAAGATCAAATCCTTTTCCAAATCTATTCCATACTTCATATATATTGCCAATCACCATTGCACTTGGACTCTCCCGAGCCGAATTCACCTTGACCATTGGATGTACATCTAGCCGCACAAATCTCCTTTGCAAATCTCAAAGAGAAAAGGCCGAAATAATTGAGATAGAGTGCTAAGCCGCAAGTTTTTTTTATAGAGGAATCCAAAAAACCCTAGCCAAGCATAGCACCCGCAATTTTCTAAAGAAGACCAGCCGCACTCTTCGAGCAAAATTACCAAGCGCCGCATCGTTTTGTTCCCTACCTTTGAAAATCAAAAAGCACAGGCTGAATTAATTTCCCCTTCCTTTTGGACATCCCAAAGGCAGCCAAAAATCACCCCATCAAAATCTCTAAGAGCAGCATGCCGCATCTTTTTTTTTCTCTTGGCAAAATCCCAAAAAGCTGGTGCTTTGAAAAATTCCAAGGAGCTGAGCCGCAGTTATTCTTCCAATCCCCAAGAGCACATGCCCACCCCGTCGCAAGATTTGAGCCGCCAGTTTTGAAGAATCAACCAAAGCTGCAACCTATCAAGGCCGCAATCCTCTCTACACATTGCCGTGACTTCAAAGCTCTATACTAGAAAGGGATCAATCTACTAAGGAGATTTCAGACTCCACTACATGTCAGATTATTTCTGACCACGTGCTGAATGACAAGGACATCAACGCCGTCACATCTGAGCTATTCTAAACTTTACTCTATTATATTTGTGATTGTGGCGTTGTGATCTTTGTAGAACTATTCTATATTCTTTTTGGGGACTTGGCTAGTTGGGAGTAGCCAAGAGGGAGCTTTACTAGGATTGTTATTATTTGGGCACTTTGGTGAGTGCAGGTACTGAGAGTCAGGTGAGTGTAGAGTTGGTGCTCTAGCTACATGTTGTACCAATTAACTTTAATAATCTAGTTTGCTTTTGGGGCTAGACGTAGGTCGTTGGGACGACCGAACCAGTGTATATGGCATGTGCATGTTGTGACTGCTTTACTATACTCTACATCTGATTGATTGTGATATAACTGCCTTAAATTTCGTGTGGGTTGCACAGATATTTTTATAAACCTATTCACCCCATTAGGCTTGGATCCAGATCCAACAAGTCAAGGGCCAACGGTATTGGGGAGTCAAACGACATGACCAAATACACCGTTGAGGAGTGCATTCGGAATCTCATGGCGTATGAAGTAAAGCGTCTACATATGAAGGAGATTCAACCATCCAAGCTCGAGAAGCTGGAGAAGCTAAAGGGGATTGCATTCCATTCCATGAAGGAGCCAATCAAATGGAGAAAGAGATTTCATCAAGAAGCCTCAAGTGAAGAAGATGGAGAGGGTGAGGCAAGTGATGATGATATCATGGAGCTTGCCAAGCAACTCAAAGCGTTCTTATAGAACAAGCAAGGTAAGTCTTCGGCAAAGTTTGTCTCTAATTCCAACAAGACTCCCACTTGTTTCAATTCTAGAGGCAAATGTCATCTTTCTACCGAGTGCCCTTCCAAACCCTCCAAAGAATCTTACAAAGGAAACAGAAAGAAATTTTGAAAATGGAAGTCCAAATACAAGAACAAGAAGAAGGGTTATGTTGGCATGTTTAATGACTCAAGTGATGACACATCAAATGATGATGATGATGATGACAAGTAGGAAGCCCACATGTGCTTCACGACATTCGATGATCTCTCTTCAAGCCCAAGTGATGAAGAGGTGGTGGCTTGGCTCAACCACAATGAAGAAGTTTGCTTCATGGCAAATGAGAAAGCTTCTTCATCAAGCTCTAGCGAGGAGGAATGCAAAAATGAGGATGATGAAGATGAGGTAAAACCAAAGCTATCTTATGAGGAGATTGAATATCGCAATGAGGAGCTCTCCAAAGGGGTAAATAAATTCATCAACGGTTACTCTAAATTAAAAGCTAAATTTGTTGTGCAAAGAATAGGTTGCATGAATTGGAATCTATTAGTGTAAATGATAATGCTTTGCATATTTGTGACACTAGTGAGAGAGACACACTTCACTCTCAAATTAAGGATTTGAGCATTTCAAATGAAAAATTAGTAGCTCAAATCTTAGCTTAAAGACTCGCCTTCAACAACTAATGTTAAAATGCGAAGAGGAATCCCAAAAGCTCATATGCTTTATACATTCTAGGGATTCACTCCGTGATTTGTTGGAAAAACAACATCCGGTAAATCATAGAGGATGACTGGGTTATATTCCAAATGTGGTACCCAACCCCACCTCTATTTCTTCTTTTGGTGCAAAATCAAGACTTATTGCTAAAGCACCTAAGAATAACCACCATGCATTCTTGTACAACAATATCCCTAACAAGAAACATGTAAATCACAAGGTGATGAGTGAGAATGAAAATTCTTCATTTTTTGCTAAGAGGAAATCCCTTCACTTTATGCATGCAAAGAAACATTCTTCTACACCTATGCATGCCACATCCACTCCTCTTCCAAAGACAAAACCATTGCCTAGAAAATCCTAAGTCTTTAGATTCCTACTAGGGTTAGTGTGCAAGAGAGGGATAGTTATATCAACTCTTTAGTTTGGGATGTGTTCACATCATGTGATTATGTTAGGAAATTAAACTCTCCTTGGGTTTGGTTCCCTAATGCTTAAGTCTCACACACATGTGTATATTGCATGGTTATTATGCTTATATATCTTAGCATATCCATTAATTGTGTATGCTTTTTCATGATTTTGAAAATATTTTCAAACTATTTTTTTCATGAAAATAGGACCTTGGGAATTTCATTATTATACAATCATTTGTTGATCTATGTGTATGACAATGGCGGAGTTAGTATGTTTTGTGTGTTTAATTTTATCTTAAATATATTTTAACTGTCATTTTGGGTTATTTTTGAGATCATTATCAACAATTGGTTATTGTGGTCTCAAACGCAACCCGTTGATTTTACCAACATTGTATATGCTATATTTTCTCTTGGCAATGTCATTTGTATCAATGATGCATGTTTGATTCTTCTATATCAATGCATTGATACAATTTTGGCCAATGGCTCCAGTTAATTTTTATTAAGATCATAGAAGTCAACATTTTGACCTTTTCTATGATCTAGGGGGAGCATGAGATAGTGATTGATACTTACTTAAGATTTCATATTATGTATCAAACATCTCTTAATCTCTTGAATTTTTTCACATTTTTAAAGGGAATCAATGAGAAGAGTTATTTCTTGTTTGTTGTGTCCACCTTTTTGACAATGACAAGGAGAAGAGAGATATGGATTATGTAAGTCATATGGGGAGAGATATGGGTTATGTAATCTTGCCTATTATATGTCACAATTGATTTGAAACTTTATTGGTTTATTATTTACAATTGGTGCATATAAGTAGGGGGAGCTCAATAGCATTGTGCTTTATTTATTATCTTTTACATAATGTGTGTCATCATCAAAAAGGGAGAGAATGCTAGGTATTGGCTTTTTATACCAACATAGTTTTGATGATGATCACAACATTATGTTGTTGCGAATGACTCTCAATGTTTTAGTTTCATATTTAACAATTGAAGAATAGCATTTTGGAGACTAAAGCTTGGTGAAAGGATGGACATCAAAAGGAGAATTTTCATATCTTGTTTTTGATGAAAGGAAGCTCATCAAGAGGTACTAAAGCTTGGAAGATGATGGGGAGAATCAAGGCTACTCAAGCCTGAAAAGTAGTACACTTAGAAGTGAATGAATGTAATCTATGTAATATTTACATTTATGTATTTTACTTCTTTGTGTGAGTTAGGTTCCCTTGATTAGATGGTCATACTCATTCATGCATATGCATAAACCATCTTTATGAACCTTAGGATCATCATAGAAACCAATCCAATAAGTTCCTCATGCCAAAAACTCAATTGGAGTTTTTGGACTTCCAACAGGCCCATGTTGAAGGCATGACAGGCGACTGGTGGTTCACCAAGCGCCTGGCCATCCTTCTACAGGCGGCTGTTATGCATTAGCTCAAGTCAATTTTCTTGGCACAGTACTTGAGAATTTGGTACATGAGACTAAAGTACAAATGACATGCACCTGAACTTTGTTCAATAGTTGCCTGGTGCATGGAAGTGCGTAAGTTGTCATTTTTGAGCTCCAATCCTCCTTTCTGGCAGTCACCTGCTAAAGCCTTTACCGACGCATGCACAGTGGTACAGGCTTTTATGTAGTCTTCTATAGCCGCCTGTCCTGGATTAGAATATATTCGTTGGGATAATAGAGCCGTTACATCAGGCAACTGACTTTTTGCATACAGGCTACAGGCGCCTGTCGAAGCCGTTTCAGCCAAAAACTAGCAGTTGCTTATTAGGGGTTTTAGGCATTTTTCTTGGGTTTAATTGGTTATTTTGGCTTCCTATATATCGGGGTTGGCTGAGTTTAGCTAGAACACTTGATCATTATTGATTATTCTTAAGAAACATCAAGCCACTCATATTTCTCTCATCTCTCTTCATGCATTGAAGCTTAGCTCCAGGGAAACACTCCAAGTGCAATCAAAGTTCATCTCAACCCTTGAATATCCTTTTCCATGCCTTGCATTCATCTTTGAGTAAGTTCATCTCATTAAGGCATAGGTAAGAGTCCTTTTATTTCATCTTTTTGAGTGAAACCCTAACTCTCTTTGTGTGAGTTAGCTTCTTCCTTTGTGGGAGGCTGAGTCCTTATATAGGACTAACCCCTGTGTAGGGTTTGTGTGAGTTCTTGTGTAGGAAAAATCCCTTGTGTAGGGTGTCCCTTGTGTAGGGAGTTGTATTCATTACATTGTGTAGGATTATAGTGGATATTGGTGTGACTGGACGTACCCAACTTTGGGGAACCAGTGTAAAACCATATTAGTTTGTGTTTGCTTATTTGTGTTGATTAATCTCCTCTTGCACTTATAATTCCGCATTTGCAAGTTTAATTTTTAATTTCACAATTATTGCCATTACACTATTCACCCCATCTAGTGTGTATTGTTTAGTATTGCAAGGTAGATGGTCCTTACAGGTACTACAACTCCAGGGTCAAAGGACAGAGCTTTCGTCAAGGACACCTAGTCCTAAGGAAGGCAATCTTCTCCCCAGAGGTCGCACACCAAGGCAAACTGACCGCTAAATCGGAGGGACCCTACAAAATCATCGAAGTACTCGGACATGTGACATACAAGCTCTCGACGATGGATGTGAAGGAGCTCACCCATCCTTAGAACGCAGAGCATCTGTGAAAATACTACCAAGAAGGGTAAATAAACTGAGTAAACTCATGTACAAAATTTTAAATGTTTGTCTCTTCACTCTCAAATGTATGCCAAAAACATTCTAACAGGAAGGGCATTTTCAATTATTTCCTTTCACCTCTCCCTTTAAAAGTGCACAGGCTGACTCATGTCCTACGAACGAATTGGCAGACCAACATTTTGTCAGTCGTTAGTCGTGGGACAACTCCTCTTGCAACTGGTCTTTCATAAGGTTGGGCTGGGGGGGGCCACTCCTCCAGTGGGCCGACCAACCGGTCTACTGTAAAGCTGAGTACCACTCCCCTAGCGAGCTGACCCATCGGTCTATCGTAAGGTTAGGGGGACACTCCCCCCAGCAGGCCGACCAACTCGTGCCAACACGATGAACACTATTTCCAATGACTCATGCTTTGCACCTTATATGGAAAATTCGAGCCGTGGAGGGGGCTTCAACCTGATTCAACTTATTACAACTCAAGTTAAATCACATCTGAATGGAGTGTACATGATCATTCCAAAAAAGAACCAAAAATGAGTACACGATGCCCAAAATGAGTACAAGATATGATTTACGGGGATGGGATTATGGGGGCTGAAGCTTATAAATGAGGCTTTTTCGTTACTCCCGGCTCGACAGAAGGGATGTCATTTGTAGCAAGAGTCTTGACATCTTCATCCTCGTTAGGGACCATCTCGAGCAGCTCGAAGACGACCCCCGAGTTGGGTAACTTACATTCGATTTCACTTCGGTAATGAAGAAAACCAGATGTGAATGCCTGGGACATCTGTGGAGAAATGAAATCCTTGAGTATTTTTCCACGGCATCCCTAGCTATCTTGTCTAGATCCATCTTCCTCGACCCATCGATCTGGGCTTGGAGAATGGCAATCCGACCACAAAGACTAGCTCCCTCCATTTCTCCATTCCTCATTTACTCGGCCAACCGGGCTTGAAGATCGGTCTCTCGTCCCTTATATGCCACCAATTCCTCCTTAGCATCCTTGTGGAGATTCTCTTCGGCTTCTGCATGGTCCTTGGCAAGCGATCTGGAGACTTGCTCCTAAGCTAGCGCCATCTCGAGCTTCTCTTCATTTGAAGATATCTCGGCAATCCTAGTGTACATCAACCTCAGCCGGACCTCCACCTCCTTGGCGGCCTCCTTTGCATCATTGACCTCTGCCTACTTCTGACTGAGGCTTGCCTCAACGTCGAGCAGCGATAGTTGCCTACTGGACATCGAAACTCCAGTTTGATTGAGGACATCTACATTAAAAGGGGATTATTGGCTGACCATGTTCCTTATGACCACAATGAAATTCAGAAGGGAACACAAGCTCTTACCTGCTGGCCACGCCACACCATGAAGTTGGCCAGCCTCTCGGCTTCTTCTACCGGCTACAGAACTGATCGGTCCTGTGGCAAGCTAAAGTTCTCGGCCAGCCAAACCGTGACCCCGTAATCTAAAAAGATTGACTCTTTGAACCCCACCTGATAAGTGGGCCGAAGGAGATCACTCTTGGAGTAGTGGAGGTCGGCCTCCATCGATTTAAATGCCTCCATGGTCTGTTCATAATTAGGAGGAATCGGGCTTGACCAGGGCCCACGGCCACTTATCTTCACGACCCAGGGAGCCCGGGGGTGACGACTGGACTTTAGGTACCGTGGACCGGTCAGTGGGGGTGTCGCTCCAAGAGGATGATGGAAGGCATGTCTCTCCATTCGCCTTCTTTCTTTCTGCCCTATCAGGCCCAGCCAGAGATCGGGCCATCTTCTTCCCAGAGCCACCCGTAACCCCTGGTAAAACCTTAGCGATCTTGGATAGGATTTTTATGGCATTGACCGGGCTTCCGACAGCCAGAACCGAACCAGCCACATTCGGCCAGACAGACAAGGACATCCTGGGTTTCTTTGACTGAAGCCTAAGTGGATGGGCGACCAGGGGACACGTCGGCTGATGTTGCCCAGTCACATATGCAAGAACCAAAAAGCGTCAGGGAAAATGGGAACAGACAAATAAATTCTGAGCGAGCAAGATCAGATGCAAGATTCGAAGGTCGGCCTTACCTCCATACCACACGGTCCTCCTCATAACGTCATGTGACAAAAGGAATATGATCGACTGCTTGGAGCTCGGCATTGTTGTGTCTATATTTTCTATGTTTTACCATGTATTTCCATGTCGTTTCGATCGCTCGAATCCATATTTTCGTATTATATCACCCTTTTCTCGATATTCTTGATTTTTTCGATGTTTTGTATGTTTTCAGGGAATTCTGCACGATTCGGAGCGATACGGGACTTTGGACATAACCGGGACATCGAAGCCTGCCTAGCCTTGCCACGGCGACCCAAGGGGGACAAAGAAGTGGAGAAGAAGAAAGGAGAAGAGGATAATAGAGAAGGAGATAGGAGAATGGAGAAGGAGAGAGGAGAAGAGGAGAATGGAGAAGAGGAGCTGAAGATAGAAGAAAATGCCAGATCCTTCTTCAGCGCGCTCGACCGAGCAAAAAGCTCGCTTGGCCGAGTGACCAGCCTACTCGTCTGAGCCAGCTGTCAGAGGAGCCCAACAAATGCAAGGTGAGCTCTCTGGATTTTTGGGACTTCCCATCGCTCTCCCGTGCGAGGTGATGCTCGGTTGAGCGACTCAAGTCGCTCGGCCGAGCAGCCCTTCTCAAAGCACCAAGGCGGAGCCTAAGGGAGCGCTACACAAGGCACAGCTCGGCCAAGCGAGCACTATGCTCGACCGAGCGGTAGGTCGACAGACTCCAAATTGACTGGAATTAATGGTTTTTGGGTTGGGTTTTCTTATAAAAATCGAACCCAAACAGTTTTGTATAAATAGTGAACAACTTTTAGAGTAGGTTAAGCTTTATTTTTCTTTAGCTAAACACTTAGAGCCATTTTGGGAGCTCTCTCTAGGTAATTTCTTTTGCAATCTATTTACTTGTTTGTGGTTGGATTTCTTTGATTTCTTTACCATTGCTCTTGTTTCTCTTGCTCTCTCTATTAAAATTGATTTCATGAAATTTGACTGGTTAGATATAACTATCTCCATTGCTATCATATTTAGCGATTTTGACATGCTAGAGTAGTGGGTTTTTAGGGGCTTAGGAAAGATCCCTAAGCTCTCTCTTGGTAATTTCTTTTGCAATCTATTTACTTGTTTGTGGTTGGATTTCTTTGCTTTTTGTACCATTGCTCTTATTTCTCTTGCTCTCTCTATTGAAATTGATTTCATGCAATTTGACCAGTTAGATATACCTATCTCCATTTCTATTATATTTAGAGCTTTTGTCATGCTAAAGTAGTGGGTTTCTAGGGCTTAGGGAGTGTCAAGACCCAGCCCCTGGGATACCCAGAAGGACAAGGTACACGACGAGAACTAAAACATATCTGTAGGTCCACTGCACGCTGCTAGGAATAGTACCAGTAGTGCTCCACAACAAACACCAAACATGGTCAAAAACAATCCCAGACACGCGAAGGCCAACACAAAGCAGCAAAAGAAACAACTCAGTCAACTCATCAAGGACTAAAACCACACAAACTAAACTGAACCATCTGATCAATTTGTACAACACCAAAAGTACAATGACCATCTTATACATCAATAACGTCAACCTCACAACCCTAAGTACAAGGGTCTATCCCGAACAAAGAAACCCAAATGTACAAGCTCTCACCTCACCCCTAGCCAGCCAATCTAAGCTCTAACTCCCAACAACAGAACTCCAACTCAACCTCCAGCTCCATCTGCCATCTCCAAGAACCTCACCTGAAAAACATCAACGGGGCACGTCAACGCTGACCCAGTAGGAATTCTATACTCTACCCTAAATGCAACACACACTATGCTACTACTGAGTACAAAGTGCTACAAGCGAAGGTGTCACAACTAAACATGGCATGCGTGACAAAGAAATAACCAACAGCGTTGTACATATTGAAAGAGAACAGCACCATAGTGGAGGGTATAAGGGGATGTGATGATAGTAACAGTAAAGTATAACAAGCACAGCTAAGGGGTAAAATAAAGTCAGTCAATCAATTTCATACAATGTTAGCTTTTGGAACCCTAATATCGAATACGGCATATGGGACTGGACATCTCCCAACTGTGTGGGAGAGCAAAGAGGACTCCCCGCTGCACTAGCCCGTCAGGAGCCTCGGGTACTACTCTACACTCCCCGCCGTGCTAGCCCGTTAGGAGTGCAACCGTACCCATTACACAACCAGCAAAGACACCACAACCAGTCCATCCTATAGGCCTACCCGATACTTTGGAATTCCCCCAACCCGTGTCACCCGCCTTTAGGAGGACTGAAATATTCCTCACTTTCACTTTTCATGAAACATAACAGTTTTCATTTTCACATTCCAATTGGGACATGCATCTCCATGTGCATCACATTCCCACATAACAAAGCAAAAGGGCCATACCTTCCATGCATCATAACATGTGAAACTAAATCATAAAATAAGGGTGAATCGCCATTTCTTAAGAGCATGTGAAACATAACCATAACATATGAATTAATCACAAAACTTTGCCACAACCACTTCCAATAACCACAAGCTACTAATGTTAACTTAAACATACGCAAATCTCATGGGGTTACTAACTGTGAGTTAACCACATGCAAGGTTTCATAAGTGCTTCTAACTTTAGCATATTCAATGTAAAATTCAATAATAGGCACAACATTTTCCTAATCATGAGCACACATTTGAGAAAGAGGCAACTTTAGGGAAGCTATTAATGGACCCATTTCATTAACACGAAACATTTCCATATCATTCTCTTTTCTTTCTTTCTCACTTCCTTTCATTACTTCACCACAAATCATACGAGGGCACATGGCCGAAATATTCATGGGTGGCTTTGCTACATGTTGCCACATAAAAATGAAGAAATTGACAACTAAAGCTTATTTCTACAACAAAATAAGTAGAGATTAACATTAACCATGCTTTCTCCACTGTCACGCCCCATCTCCCTAAATACGGAAGACAGTGGTGACGGGCCGCGGTACGGGGTACCAAGCATGAATGTGCTGTCAGGGAATAGTACGGAGGCCACTACAACAGCTAGAACAACACAGACTAAAAGAATAATGTACTACAGAGAAGTACAAAAGTAAATTCTCCAACACAACAGAGTAAGTACAGCTAAGCGGTGACAGACAAACAGCGGGAGTGTCTACAGTCACCCACAGAAGTATCTACTAATCTCATCAGCATGACGTCATTACAGGCACTGAACAACCCAGAAGGTACAATAGTAGTCACCCAGGGGTACAAGAACCGAAGGGGGTACAAAAGTAACTACAGCTCCTCTCACTCATCCTTGAGACCCAAAACCCACGACAATCACTCACAGCCTAGCTACACTGTGACACAGACTGGGAAATGTCGCCCTCCTGGCGACTCTGCTAAGGCTGAGGACCCGTCGTCTCTGGACCTGTACCTGTAGAGTAAGGGGGAAACATCACAGCGTGCCCAGTAGGAAAACTCAAACACACCAAGGATCTATCTAGGGGTTTACAGTGTCCACACTACAGTCAGTACACTCGGCAAGAAAAACAAACACTGAGAGTGGCAATTGTTTAGATTTATTTATTTCGGTATTCATTGTTGGAAACCTAGGCATTGAGTATGGCATAAGGGACTGGGACCTCACCAAGTAAGGCGGGTGGTAAGAACTGTGATGCCCTACCAGCTACTGCACAAGTACTAGAGGGGGGGTGAATAGTACTTTAAAATAATAAGGAGTATAATTCCAAATTAAATTGCAAACAACTACCAAATCAATTTGCGGAAGCTTAAATTGAATGACAACACAAAATAAACAATGCTAACAAACGATGTTAATGGGTTCGGATCCACCCAAGTCTCCCCGACTTGTTCCCGGTGATCCTACGTCCCAACCACCCGGATCCCCTCCGGATACTTGAGTTAGAAACCCTAACTCAAGATTCCCACTATGAATATCTTGTGAAAAACCTTCACAAGATCAAATCATACATGCAATGGCAAAGTGAATCCCACAACCCGGGATCACAAACTTCTCTCACAACCGAGAGAACCAATTAGCAATATTAAAGAGTTTAAATGAAATAAACAATCTTACCACAAAATCCTATACCTTGAGTTTTTCTTACCCAAATGGTGAAATGAAGGATTTGAGGAAGATGAAGTCACCAAGACCTAGCACCAAGGAAATGACCAGCAATCGGTGCCTAGGAATGATTTGGAGACTTGGATCAAGCAATAGCTTGAAGAGCTCACCAAGAACAAGCTTCTCTCTAGATCTAGAAATGAGAGAGAATGGGTTTCTTGTGAGGAAGAGAGCTTTAGATTAGAGTGAGAATGGCTATCTCTTTAGAACTCAATGAATTTCTGAATGGAAGCTCTAACCTAGATAGAAATGACCTAGGTTCGTATTTATAGGAACCCAAAAACACAAGTTAGGTCATTCACCAACGGATAGAAATCTGTGAGACTTAGTCGGTCAAAGAACAATCACTGACCGACTAGTTCATCAACTAGTCGGTCAGCCAAACAACGTGGACCGACTAAGTGAAGATCTGAGAAGAGATAGAATTTCAGACCTAGAAATCTAGTCGGTCCAAGAAGACTTTCTGACCGACTAGTTTCACAACTAGTCGGTCAGTCAGTGAACGTAGACCGACTAAGAGGCAAAATGACTAGTCTGAATGCAAAGTGACTTAGTCGGTCCAAGAACAAAAGTTGACCGACTAAATTGTCAACTAGTCGGTCACCAAACGTTCTTAGACCGACTAACGATAAACAGTAGCTTAGGAGAATTTTAGCATGAACAGTAAGTCACAACTAGTCGGTCAAAGAAGCATCACTGACTGACTAGTTCACAAACTAGTCGGTCGGTGAGTCAACGTAGACCGACTAACTGTAAACAGTAAAGTCCAAGAAATTAAGGAATCAAACTAGTCGGTCCAAGAACAGTTGCCGACCGACTAGATCACCATCTAGTCAGTCAGTACATGTTCTTGTACCAACTAACATGCACATACAAATCCGAATCGAAGCGCAACGCTTCGAGGAAGTTAGAATGAACTTGTGCAAGGATCCTAGAGCTACGAAATGAGCGAAATGAAGATAGAAACGTAAGATATACTCAAGGCTTAACATTCTATATATCGAAGCTAAAAGACTATAAATAAAACCTTAATAAACGGTCTTCGAGAGCTTCGATTGAATCTTCATAACTTCCAAAGCGTCGCAAGAGCTTCAATGAAGCTTTAGGCATGAATATGAGCTTTGGGAAGTGTTGAGATGTCGCTTTGAATGTTCTCGTGAATTTGGCGACGATCTCCAATACTACGCTCACAAATTATTAGTTCATGGATTATTTATGTTTGCTCATCATCAAAACCAAATCCGGGGAGTCCAATATTCAACATTCTCCCCCTTTTTGGTGATGACAAACCAACATAAATAATAATCAAAAATAATAATTCAAATGTAAAATACTTACTCCCCCTGCATTGATGACACGTTAATTCCAAAATGAATATATATGAATTGCATCAATCAGACGAGTAAGATATATAATGAGAATCGATTTTTGAAATATCGGATTTTGAAAATCCTTATATATATCTTAACTCCCCCTGAATCTAACATATCAAACTAGATTCTTGGAAATTGAGTTAAATTTTCATTTGCGCTATTTATTATCCATTATCTCTCCCCCTTTGGCATTATCCCAAAAATGGGGGGCATACAACGACAACAATTAGGAAATGTAAAATCCAACATCGGGAGTCGTAGACAAAGACAATGGACCAACTTGACACCAAGGGAAAAGTGTGGAAATCAAATCAAGGTGTGCCAAAATGTCCATTATCAAAAAAAATCAAAATCATCAAAAATACCAAATAATTATTCATTTCTTGAATAAAGAAACATACTCTTCAATATTCAATATTCTTGGTTAATTTTGTGCATGGAAAACAATTCTATATAATTATAGAAATATAATCTATTTAACCAAGTTTTTAATCGTCGAGCGACGAATTCACATTTCAAATGCATTCAATGAATAAAAAAAAATATGCACGACGAATAAAAGACAAAGTGAATGACGATGAACATATATATATATATATAGACAACATGAGTACATCCAAAAAGATATCACATCGAATATATGAGGTACATCATATCAAGCGAGACACATCATCTATATAACCATAAAAAATACATCATCATCATCAACATCATCAAAGTGTATCATAATACATCAAAACAACATCATATCATAATATCCAACTCCGACATCCAGAAAGCGCAAAAAAATACATCAAAACATCTCTCAAACCCCATCCTAACCCAAAATACTCTCACTAAGATATATCAACCAAAGCGTAGTGGAGAGTCCTCGAAACAAGCGATCACGAGGAGGTGGCAGGATCTGCAGTCTCCGTGGGTCCAGTCGACGGAGTGGACTCAGGCTCTGCAGGGAGTAAAGGTGTCTCAACAGATGGAATCGTCGGGGTAGGAGTGGAGATCTCATCAACAGGCTCATCAACGGGAATCTCAACAGCAGCAAGGGTCTCGACAGAAGCAGCAGCAGCAGTGTCAACAGCAGCAGGAGATACATGAGCAGGCTCGGAAACAGGGTCAGCAGCAGGCTGAGAAGTCTGAAGTGCTGAAGCAGAAGGCTCTGGAACACCGGAAGTGGTGCCAACTCCAGGAGCAGACGTGGAAGTACCAGCAGCAGCATCAGTGGCCTCATCGCCACGGGCAAAAGAAGTGACAAGCTCGTCAAGCTCCTCATCGTCCATCTCCTCGGCCTCAGACACTGAAGGAGGAAGATCAATCCCCATCATACGAGCCATACGGTAGACTACCTCCTCAGTACGAGCCAAACGGGAGTCGTGCTGATGAAGTAGGCGTACGACATCGTCCAATGTAGCAGGGGAAGGGGAGACTGCAGCAGCTGACGGAGTAGACTGGGAAGCAGATGCGGTAGACCTCTGCACGTGACGAAGTGCCGCTAGAGATTTCTTCACAGCCGTCGCGTTCAGAGGCGTACCCAAGGGACGCTCATCGTCAGGAGTGAGAGGGACTCGGAAATGTCGAAATACAAGAGTCAACAGGCAAGGGTATGGAATGTGCGCAGACTTATTGGTCTTGCGTATACACTCGAAAGAATCCATCTTATCGAGTATCACGCGAGCCCAATTAATCTCGCACCCCAAGAAAAGAGCGTAGATCAATTTCAAGAATGGCTGGGATGGGAGTGAAGAGGATCCATACTTAGGGAGGAGACATGACTTCAAGATCAGGTTAAGGACCCACGCATTCGGCTTAAAAGATTTCGATGGAACACCAATGAATGCGGAGGGGATAACCTGGAAGATCTCAGAAAGAATAGACTGATCCAAGGAAGAAATGTCATCGACGGAAATGTCCGAAGGGAGGAGACCACATGACGAACAACCAAGAATCTCCCCCAAGATTTCTGCCGTGAGAACTATAGGAGTTCCCAAGACAGTCGTCTCAATGGAGTGGCTGGCATCGTACTGGCCTCGGATGCGATTGGCATAGAACAATTTCATGAGTCGAGGATACGGTTTGGGATTGGCCTTGGGGTCGTATCGGAGATAATCTAGAAGACCACTATAGGAAAGAAGATCAGCCAGGCCGAGAAAATCAGAAAACTGAACGTAATGCTCTAACAACAGTGGACAGTGCTCTATACGGTTGTACGCTGCGAGACACTGAGGGTCATCGCGGCACAACGATATGTCTACACCGCCGACTGGCATAGGAGCTTTACCCTTAGCCTTACGGGTCTTCGGAGGAGGAGTAGGTTCCCTAGTAGGCTCATCCTCAGGGATAAATTCAGAGTCGGAATCGGGAGGAGTAGCCGGAGTGTGAAGTAAGGGCTTTTTGGTCTTGGATTTGCGGGGCTTAACGGTCGCAGTCCTAGGCTTCTTAGGAGGAGGCGAAGATGGAGAGGCTTGGGTTGACTTGGCACGACGCTTAGGCTTCGGGGGATTCCTAGGGTCGGAAGGTTGTTCTACGGTCATAGGAGAAGCCCCGGAAGAGGCGATATGAATTCTCGTCTTAGCCATAGCACTACGAGCACAAGCAATCGATGATAAGATCAAAAACAACCAAGCACAAACCCTAGAAATCAAAAGAAATCCGAACACACAAACCCTAGGTTAAAACTAGAAACCCTAGGAGCTAGATGAGATAAAATCGAACCCTAGGGTAGGAATCGACCAAGGAGAGGGAGGGAGAGACCTAGGAGGTGGAGTCGACGGCGGCGGACGGCGGCGGACGGCGGCGATCGACGGAGAGATGGCCAGAAGTCGAAGGGTTTCGAGTGGGGGTTTGGGGTTTTCGGGCTGGAGCAAGAAAGAATACCGACTAAAAATGATTTTAGTCGGATGAATTAGAGTATAAGTCGGTCTGGAATCAAAAAGACACAAATGCCCTAACACACTTAGTCGGTCACAGTTCAAGCACTGACCGACTAGATTACGATCTAGTCGGTCGGTCAATGAGCTTGAACCGACTAAGTCGAAACAGAGGCACAGAGGGATTTTTAGGGCTAGATTTAGTCGGTCGCAGTATATTCACTGACCGACTAGTTTTCAATCTAGTCGGTCGGTAAGTGTACTGAGACCGACTAAAGAAAGAAAATGATAGGAGTTAGATATAGGCTTGATCTAGTCGGTCTGAGTTCATTTGCTGACCGACTAGATGAGCATCTAGTCGGTTGACAAGTGAAGTGAAACCGACTAAAAGAGTCCAAAAATTGATAATTGATTTCTCTTCACAAACCACTTGGATGAAACATCTTAAATCTCTCATTAGTCATCTAAATTACCCCATAAAACGTCGAAATCTTAAATACGACATTGAAATACGAATTCGAGCAATAAATTCGAACAAATCACATAAAATTCCCAAAAATTCAATAAATCTAGCATGAATGAAATATCGCGAAATATAGTAGCATGCAAGATATTTGAATGAAATATGAATCCTATATCTCGGATTCACCCATAATCCCCAATTCTCGACGCAACCACACAAAGGAGTCCTCCTTTAGGGGTTTCGTGAAAATATCGGCGATTTGCTTTTGGGTTTCAACGTACACTAATATGATGTCCTTTTTAGCAACATGATCATCTAAGAAATGGTGTCGGACATCTATGTGTTTCGATCGGGAATGGTGCACCGGATTCTTTGAAAGACAAATAGCACTTTGGTTATCCACCATGATAGGGCTAGTATCACAATGAATACCAAAATCCTTCAATGTGTGTCTCATCCAAAGAACCTGGACACAAGCGGCACCGGCGGCAATGTATTCCGCCTCGGTGGTTGAAAGTGATACCGAATTTTGCTTCTTGGAAAACCAAGAGACAAGAGAATTTCCTAGAAAATGGCAAGTGCCACTAGTACTTTTCCTGTCGGATTTGCATCCCGCATAATCAGCATCACTATATGAGACTAACTCATATGTGCTAGATTTCGGATAAAGTAATCCAAAATCTAAAGTGTAACTTAGATAGCGAAAAATACGTTTTACCGCTACTAAGTGAGAATCCTTAGGTTGAGACTGATAACGAGCACATATACATACGGCAAACATAATATCGGGCCTACTCGCGGTAAGATAAAGTAAACTACCTATCATACCTCGATATAGACGAATGTCTACATCTTTTCCGCCCGAATCTTTATCAAGATGCGTTGTAGTGCTCATAGGAGTCTTTTTCCCGGAGGCATTCTCCATTCCAAATCGATTTAGCAACTCCACCGTGTACTTCGTTTGGTGGATGAAGATTGCATCGTTCAATTGGCGAATTTGGAGACCTAAGAAATATTTGAGTTCGCCCATGTGGCTCATCTCAAATTGTTCCTTCATAACATTAGAAAACTCTTCGCAAAGAGCAAAGTTAGTAGCACCGAAAATGATATCATCAACATAAATTTGAACTAATAAAATATCATTATTCGCATGCTTAATAAAAAGTGTTGAATCGGCTTCACCCATTTTAAAATTCAAATCCAAAAGAAAATTCTTTAGGCGATCATACCAAGCTCGAGGAGCTTGTCTCAACCCATAAAGAGCTTTCTTTAGTTTAAAAACATGATTTGGAAATTTTTCATTTATGAAGCCCGGAGGTTGAGAAACGTAAACTTCCTCAACGACATCTCCGTTTAAAAATGCACTTTTAACATCCATTTGAAATAATTTAAAATTCTTATGGCATGCAAAAGACAATAATAATCTAATTGATTCTAATCTAGCTACCGGAGCGAAGGATTCTTCGAAATCAATACCTTCCTCTTGTCGATAGCCTTGAGCAACTAACCGAGCTTTGTTCCGGACGACGACTTGGTTTTCGTCGGTTTTGTTCTTGAAGATCCACTTTGTCCCTATGATGGTGTGGTTCTTCGATGGCAATGGAACAAGCTCCCATACCTCATTCCTCTCGAATTGAATGAGCTCCTCCTCCATGGCTAAGATCCAAGCGCTATCTTCGCATGCTTCATTAATATTCTTTGGCTCTATCGATGAGGCAAAGGCACAATTTGCGAAGTGGTGAACTTGCGATCTCGTCTTGACACTATCTTGAATATTGCCAATGACTTGCTCATGGGGATGGTCACGAACCGAATGAAGCCGTTTGGGAATACCTTGATCACTAGGAACATTCTCAACAACTTCATTAGTTGGGTTAGTCTCAATAGAATCAATAGAATCATTAGACTTAGAATTATCAAACGAATCACATAAAACATCCAAAGAATCATTATCATTTGAAATTCTAGTTGGAACAAATCCTTCATTAAATGAGACATGAAGCGACTCCTCGATCGTTGAGGTTCGTTTGTTGAATATCCGGTAGGCTTTGCTACGCGAAGAATATCCAACAAAAATCCCTTCATCGGATCTTGGATCGAATTTGTCCAAACTACCATATGTGTTCTTAATAAAACATTTCGAACCAAAAACACGAAAATGTTTAACTTGAGGCAACCTACCAAACAACAATTCATAACAAGTTTGTTTAGTGCCGGGCCTCAAAAGTATTCTATTAAACACATAGCAAGCGGTGTGTACCGCTTCCGCCCAAAATTGATGGCCAAGTTGGCTATCATCAAGCATAGTGCGAGCACACTCCACTAGCGTCCTATTCTTTCTCTCAACTACACCATTTTGAGGAGGTGCACGAGGGAAAGAGAAGGTGTGAGTAATACCAACTTCATCATAAAATGTCTCAAAAGACTCATTCTCAAATTCACCTCCATGATCACTACGAATAATGACAATGATGGTTCCTAAGAGATTTTGTACTTTCTTAACAAAAATTGTGAAGTTTTCAAAAGCTTCATTTTTATTACACAATGAAAATACCCAAGTAAATCTTGAATAGTCATCTACGATGACAAGTCCATACCTTGCATTTCCTAAGGAAGCTACTCTAGTTGGCCCAAATAAGTCTAGATGTAATAGCTCTAGTGGCCGTTTAGTAGAGATGCTTTTCTTAGGTTTAAATGAAGATTTAGGAAGCTTGCCACGTTGACAACAATCACAAAAACTTTTCTTTTCAAAAACAAGCTTCGGAAAACCTTTAATAGAATTTAATTTCGAAAGCTTATAAAGTGTTCCAAAGTTCACATGTCCAAAGCGTCGATGCCATAAGTGTTGTTCACTTGTGTTGGCAACGAGACATTGTTCATATGACTTAGGAAGATCCAAAATATAAATGTCTTTATGACGAGTTCCGGAAAATAATAATTTATCTTTATCTTTTCTTAAAATATGACACAATCCTTTCGCAAAACTAACTTTGTAACCTTTGTCACAAAGTTGGCTTATTGAAATAAGATTATGATTTAAACCACTAACAAGATAAACATCACTAATTAAGGGTTTAGAGGGGTTACCGACTTTACCAACACCTATGATGGTTCCGCTCTCGTTGCCTCCAAATACGACGCGGTTTCCATTCGCAATGGGAACCACTCCGGAGAGCAATCGAGCGTCACCCGTCATGTGTTTTGAACACCCGCTATCGAGTATCCAATTCCCTTTGGAGCTAAATTTAAATTTGTTGCTCCTTTTCTTTTTGTTTTCCTTGAGTACCTAAAGATAGAAACTTACATATCATGGTACCCAAGGTCATTGGGTCCAAGGGATTAGACCTTTGGAAGCCAAGTCCAATTGGACTTAGACTTCCCCACATAATTCCTACTATGCACAACATCCGAAAAATAAGCATTCATATACTCTTGTTTTTCATCCATGCTTGTGTCCTTTGGGCTCCAAATAGTGAAAATTTTGGGAGCCATCATCCTATTGGGTGCATGCATGCGACGTTGATTTCTACGTGATGCATGTTGTGGATAGGCATACGGGACATGATGGAATGGTGCACAACGAGAATTATTCATATGATGAGGTGGGTGAACATATGCATGTGTGGGAACACGTGCGTGAGGGTGTCTCACATGGTGTGCACGTGCCCGTGAACGTGTAGCATAGAAATCATCATATGTGTGAGATGGTGGAGTAGGACGTGTGTTCCTACGTGGCATGGTATTGGTGTACATGTAGGCATGCCCCTTCTTTGGAGGTCCACCCAAAGTGGGTTTCTTTCCGAAAGAGGGTGTGAACGAGGTGGAAGCACCATTGGTAGATGAACTACCAATAGAGTGTTTGCTCCCACTCGTTGAGGCTTCGGAAGTTGGCCTAACAAAAGTAGTGACCGACTTGGATGAATTTCCCATCATATACCCCAAGCCAATGTGGTGTTTGGCCGGAAGTAAATCTTTTAGGATATTATCCAAATGGCCCTTACCCTTGTTGAATTTTTTGATTCGGCCCAATGTGTCCTCATATTTCTCTTTGAGAGAACGCAAAGAAGTATCCAAAGTGGATATTTGCGATGTGAGCACATAAACACGAGATTTAAGATTCTCGTTCTCAATACTCAAAGTCGAGTTTTGAGAAGTTAAATCCGCTCTCTCATGTTCTTCCACATCCTCAATGCTAACATGTTCAAGTTTAGATTTGAGATTCACAATCTCATTTCTTAACTCTTCAACAACGGTGTCGTTGTTGGTGATGATATTCTTAGGCGATGTTTGAATGCTAGCTAGATCATCTTTTACCTTAGTATATCTATTTACTAACTTAGTGTATTTTGACCAAAGTTGAGAGTTAGCATTTCTAAGATCATCCATCGTTACCTCATCGCTTTCGTCATCACTATCATCGGAAGAGGAGGATCCTTGATCTTGCTCCTCTCTTGCCATGAAACACATGTGCGCTTGCTCCACGTGCTCATCGTCCGACTCACCGCTTGAAGAATCATCGGAGTCGGTGAAGGTAGCTCCGACAAGTCCCTTCTTGTTTCCTTTCGTGTACTTCTTGGACTTGTCATACTTTGGCGCCTTCCACTTCTCCTTTTGCTTATTGAGGGGACACTCCGCTTTCATGTGTCCCGGCTTATTGCACTTGAAACACAAAGGAGAGGAAGAGGCGTTAGAAGAACCAAATTTACCTTTGGTCTTGAAGTTACCTTTTCGGAAGAAACGGTTGAACTTCTTGGCCATGAGTGCCATGGACTCCAAGTCCAACTCGTTTTACGAGTCTTCATCATCGGTTGATGTGGATGTGGATGGAGCGGCTTTGAAGGCAATAGCCTTTTTCTTTGGCTCGTCTTGCTTTAGATAAGACTTCATCTTTTCTTGCAATTTGAGCTTGCTATCCTTGCGTACCTCGTACGACATTAAAGTACCCATTAGTTGAACTACGGTGTACTTATTCATGTCATTACCTTCCTCGATGGCGAAGGTGCGTTTCTCCCAAGAAGAAGGAAGTCCTTCGATAAGCTTTGAGCACTTCTCCTTTTGAGTGTAGGACTTGCCGAGGGCCTCTAACTCGTTTATTATGTCAACGAAGCGAGCGTAATATTCTTTCATCTTCTCACCCTGTTGCATATGAAACATTTCGTAATCTTTGTTTACGACTACGAGTTTAGAGTCTCTTACCCGACTCGTCCCTTCATGTAGAATGAGGAGGGAGTTCCAAATTTGATATGCACTCTTACATGTGCATATCTTATTGAAGTCCTCGGGCTCCAATGCGCATTGCAAGGCGTTCATTGCCTTGGCATTGCTTACCTCCGCGGCGACCTCCGCGGTTGTCCATTTCTCAAAGTCTTCTTCTTCGGGCTCGATGTACTCCTTCATTGTAGTCCTCCATAAATATGCACTTCGGAGGAAGGTTTCCATCCGACATTTCCAGTACCCGTAGTTGGTACCGTTGAAGAATGGAGGCCTCGTAGAGGAATGTCCTTCCATCACCGAAGATGCTCCTTCACGGTTCCTGAAGGTGTCATAGTTGGAAGGTGGACGCACGGTCTTGTTGTCGTTGGCAGACATAGCTGAGAACCTGGCTCTGATACCAAATGTGATGCCCTACCAGCTACTGCACAAGTACTAGAGGGGGGGTGAATAGTACTTTAAAATAATAAGGAGTATAATTCCAAATTAAATTGCAAACAACTACCAAATCAATTTGCGGAAGCTTAAATTGAATGACAACACAAAATAAACAATGCTAACAAACGATGTTAATGGGTTCGGATCCACCCAAGTCTCCCCGACTTGTTCCCGGTGATCCTACGTCCCAACCACCCGGATCCCCTCCGGATACTTGAGTTAGAAACCCTAACTCAAGATTCCCACTATGAATATCTTGTGAAAAGCCTTCACAAGATCAAATCATACATGCAATGGCAAAGTGAATCCCACAACCCGGGATCACAAACTTCTCTCACAACCGAGAGAACCAATTAGCAATATTAAAGAGTTTAAATGAAATAAACAATCTTAACACAAAATCCTATACCTTGAGTTTTTCTTACCCAAATGGTGAAATGAAGGATTTGAGGAAGATGAAGTCACCAAGACCTAGCACCAAGGAAATGACCAGCAATCGGTGCCTAGGAATGATTTGGAGACTTGGATCAAGCAATAGCTTGAAGAGCTCACCAAGAACAAGCTTCTCTCTAGATCTAGAAATGAGAGAGAATGGGTTTCTTGTGAGGAAGAGAGCTTTAGATTAGAGTGAGAATGGCTATCTCTTTAGAACTCAATGAATCTCTGAATGGAAGCTCTAACCTAGATAGAAATGACCTAGGTTCGTATTTATAGGAACCCAAAAACACAAGTTAGGTCATTCACCAACGGATAGAAATCTGTGAGACTTAGTCGGTCAAAGAACAATCACTGACCGACTAGTTCATCAACTAGTCGGTCAGCCAAACAACGTGGACCGACTAAGTGAAGATCTGAGAAGAGATAGAATTTCAGACCTAGAAATCTAGTCGGTCCAAGAAGACTTTCTGACCGACTAGTTTCACAACTAGTCGGTCAGTCAGTGAACGTAGACCGACTAAGAGGCAAAATGACTAGTCTGAATGCAAAGTGACTTAGTCGGTCCAAGAACAAAAGTTGACCGACTAAATTGTCAACTAGTCGGTCACCAAACGTTCTTAGACCGACTAACGATAAACAGTAGCTTAGGAGAATTTTAGCATGAACAGTAAGTCACAACTAGTCGGTCAAAGAAGCATCACTGACCGACTAGTTCACAAACTAGTAGGTCGGTGAGTCAACGTAGACCGACTAACTGTAAACAGTAAAGTCCAAGAAATTAAGGAATCAAACTAGTCGGTCCAAGAACAGTTGCCGACCGACTAGATCACCATCTAGTCGGTCAGCACATGTTCTTGTACCAACTAACATGCACATACAAATCCGAATCGAAGCGCAACGCTTCGAGAAAGTTAGAATGAACTTGTGCAAGGATCCTAGAGCTACGAAATGAGCGAAATGAAGATAGAAACGTAAGATATACTCAAGGCTTAACATTCTATATATCGAAGCTAAAAGACTATAAATAAAACCTTAATAAACGGTCTTCGAGAGCTTCGATTGAATCTTCATAACTTCCAAAGCGTCGCAAGAGCTTCAACGAAGCTTTAGGCATGAATATGAGCTTTGGGAAGTGTTGAGATGTCGCTTTGAATGTTCTCATGAATTTGGCGACGATCTCCAATACTGCGCTCACAAATTGTTAGTTCATGGATTATTTATGTTTGCTCATCATCAAAACCAAATCCGGGGAGGCCAATATTCAACAAGAACTAGGACTCCCCGCCGCGCTAGCCCGTCAGGAGCATATGGTAACACCTCCGCACACTCCCCGCCCCGGTAGCCCGATGGGAGTGCGAGGTTACCTAACACATACCAACATATACCAACACAGACCAACACAGCCAGTCCCATCCTTTATGCCGACCCAATGCTTTGGTTTTCCCCCACCCCTCCCTAGAGTGCTCACCCACCTCAAAAGTGGAAGCAGACACCTGCGATTTACTTTAAATAAGTTTCGATTTTACAAGAATTAGTGGCATGTTAACAAACACGTGGCAGGTGACGTAGAAATAAATATTGTCACGTCATCAAATGTAGTAGAAAATAGCATGACTAATCACTCTTACAAGTAGCACAACATTCATTATTGGATAATGGAATGAAAATTGAGATCACTTCAAGATACAATCTTTAATCAAACACTCCAGCTTGCTGGAACTGCTAGGACAGCCACAAGGATCAAGACATTCCATCCATTTGCCTTGTGAATTTGATAAAACTATCTAAATGAAAGTTGAAGATATAGTAGTACTGGATTCACCCACAAAATTTCATAAAAAATTATGGACTATATGATTTATAGTGAATTATGTGGTGAAACCTGTTCAGTCTGTTTTTCAGACAGATTTCAGGGTCTGTACTAATTGCTACTTTAGGGCATGTTATAGTCATAATTACGAAAACAATATCCAGAAAAAATTATAGAGAAAGTTTTTATCGTTAAATGAGACCAAGAACATAACATTCCATAAAGTGTGCAGAGAGTTATACCCGTTTTCGTAAAAGGTGTTCAGTTTTGATTGAAACCAGACCAGTAGGCATATCCGAATTTTTATCAGATCATACAGTTAGAATTTGGGAAAATCATCTAAATGAAAGTTGTTCATAACTACGAGATACACAACATATAAAATTTCCAAAGCATTCCTAATAGCCAATTAAGCCCAGAACTTAGTCAAAGTTTCAGCTTTTCAGGATAAAATTTTCAGCATCAAGAACAAAAGTGTTTCATGAAAATTAATCATGTATTAAGCTCAAAATTAAGCATGTAAACATCCTACAAGGTGGATTTGAGATTCCTACCTAGAATCTTGAGTTCTCCTTAAACTTAGCCTTTTCTCTTTCCTTCTCCTTCTCTTTTCTCTTCCCTCTTCTTTCTTTTCTCATCCCTTTTCTTTCTTTTCTCTTCCTTTTTTTGTTTTCTTTTTTGTTGCCTTTCAAGATGTTATCATAATTACCACTCATGCCATTTAGGAAAATTTTGCTCCAAAACCCCCCTTTAAAGCAAGTTTGCCAACATGCCCTCTTTTGGGTACAAATGCAAAACGTGTTGGGCATGAATGCAAATGGTGTCAAAACGTGGGCTATTGCATGAATTACTACTAAATATAAAAAGAAATATTGGTATTAGCACTTGTAGGTGTTACATCCTACCCTCCTTAAAACAAATTTCATCCCCGTAATTAAAAAAAAGAGAAACGTATCTACACGCAAGTGCATACAAGCAACTGGGAATCTTAAGGATACAAGAGTCTTCATACAAACAGATGAGGGTATTTCTCCCGCATTTCATCCTCTCGCTCCCAAGTCAATTCTCCAGGAGACTCTTCTTGCCACATGACCCCACCAAGTTGATGGCCTTTTTCCTCAGCATTTTCTGTCTTCGATCGAGAATGGCCACCGGTCGCTTCTCGTAAGTCAGATCTGGAAGCACTTCTATTTCCGAATAGTCCACAACGTGACTGGGATCCCCTATATATCCTCTGAGCTGTGACACATGGAACATATTGTGTACACTCTCAAGGTGTGGTGGCAATACCAATCGATATGCAACTTCACCAATCCGAGCTGAAATTTCAAAAGGGCCAATATATCTCGGGCTTAACTTCCCATGTTTGCCAAATCGGATTGTTCCACTGATCGGTGATATCTTCAGAAACACATAGTCACCCGGCTGAAACTCCAAGGGATGTCGCTTTGTATCAGCCCAGTGCTTATAGCAGTCTTGTGCAATGCGAAGATTCTCTCTGACCGTCCGTACTACATCAGTCGTGGCGGCTACTAATTCAGGTCCCAAAAATTCACTGTCTCCGACATCGTCCCAACACAAGGGAGATCGACAGTTCCTTCCATATAGAGCTGCGAATGGAGTCATGCCAATGCTTGCCTGATAACTGTTATTATATGCAAATTCTACCAGATGCAGATGATCTTCCCAGTATCCTTTAAAATCCAACATGCAGGCCCTTAGCATATCTTCCAGGATCTGAATAGTGCGCTCCGACTGTCCATCTGTATGGGGATGATAAGCAGTACTGAAATTCAGATGGGTCATGAAACTAGTTTGGAGGCTCCTCCAAAAATTAGATGTGAATCTGGTATCCCGATCTGATACAATACTTAAAGGAACCCGGTGTAGTCTAACGATCTCGTCCATATATTTTCTGGCCAAAACCTCTGTGGACTGTCCAACTCGAAATGGAATAAAATGCGCTGATTTCGTCAATTGATCAACAACTACCCAAATCGCGTCATTCCCTTTTGGGGTCCGAGGTAGGCCAGTCACAAAATCCATTGTCACGTGCTGCCACTTCCACTTTGGTATGGGGAGAGGTTGCAATAAACCTGCAGTTCTTTGATGTTCAGCTTTCACATGCTGGCAGACCAAACATGAGGCCACGCTCTACGCTACACTCCTTTTCATCCCATGCCACCAGTAATACTGTCGCAAGTCCATGTACATCTTCGTTCCTCCAGGATGGATAAAATAAGGGAACTGTGTGCTTCTTTCAGCAAGTCTTCTCAGATGTCGCCATTCGGCACACAAACTCGGTTTCTGAATTTCAAAGATCCATCCTCATGAACCTGAAAATCAGTTCAAAGTCCGGCCTTCACTTGTTCTCGGAGCCGTTTCAGCTTCGCATCCTCTGACTGTGCAGCCTTGATCCGATCCACCAGGTCGGATCGAATCTGCAGGCCCAACATATCAGCTTTATCTCCCGGGAGTATCACCTCGATCTCCATCTGCCGCAGAGCCCAACGAAGTTGCGGTTGAGTGGTTAACATCATTACTGCCGAAAGTCGACTAAGAGCATCAGGTACGACATTAACCTTCCTGGGATGGTATTGTAGGTCTATATCATACTCCGCCATCAACTCAAGCCACCGGCGCTGCCTCATGTTGAGTTCCTTCTGGGTGAAGACGTATTTCAAACTCTTATGATCGGTGTAGATCTTCACATGTTCGCCCAACAAGAAATGTCTCTACAACTTCAAAGTGAATATTACTGCAGCCAGCTCTAAGTCATGAGTGGGATAATTCTGCTCATGCACTTTCAACAATCTAGAAGCATAAGCTACGACCCATCCATGTTGGTGAAGTACGCATCCAAGCCCTTTGTCTGAAGCATCGCAGAAAATCCCAAATCTTCCTAATCAGTCTGGAATTGTCAAGACAGGAGCAGTTGTCAACCGATGCTTTAACTCATCAAATGCACGTTAACAGTCCTCCGACCAAAAGTAGGGAACATCCTTCTTAGTCAAGTGCGTCAGAGGTGAGGCGATCTTAGAGAAGTCCTTTATGAACTTCCGATAGTAGCCAGCCAAATCTAAGAAATTCCTGATCTCTGTGACAATTCGAGGAATGTGCCACTTTTCCACTGCAGCAACCTTCTCCGGGTCAACAGACACTCCCTCTCCTGAAACAATGTGACCAAGAAACGCAACCTTATTTAACCAAAATTGGCACTTGCTGAACTTGGCATATAGTCGATGATGTCTGAGAGTCATCTGTAAAGCCATGTGTAGCTACTGCACAAGTACTAGAGGGGGGTGAATAGTACTTTAAAATAATTAAGAAGATAATTCCTAATTATCTTGCAAACTCAACCAACAATGCGGAAATCAAAATATTGACAACAAAGAAAACAATCGCAAACAATCGATATAACGGGTTCGGATCCACCCAAGTCTCCCCGACTTGTTCCCGGTGATCCTACGTCCCAACCACCCGGATCCCATCCGGATACTTGAGTTAGAATCCTCTAACTCAAATTTGCACTATGAAATACTTGTAGAAAACCTCTACAAGATCAAATCATACACAAATGAAATTGTGACTCCCACAAACTGGGATCACAAACAATCTCTCACAAACCGAGAGAAAAACACTTGCAATATCAAATATAATGAAATATGAAATGCTTACCACAAAACCCTATGCCTTGAGTAAAACTTACGATTTAGGGCAAGAAGGATTTTGGGGAAGATGAAGGCACCAAACCCTAGCTCCAAGATGTTCACCAGCAATGGAGGCCTAGAAAGATGTTGGTGACCTTGGATCAAGCTCTTGGCTTGAATGGCTCACAATCAATGTGAATCTCTCTTTGGAAATAAGAGTGAGAGAGAGATTCTTGAGAAATGAATGAGCTTGGAAATGAGAATGAATGCTTCTCTTTGATTCTCTAAACTTCAATTAATATCATCCTTGAATGCTATGAAAGCAGTCCTTCAAGTATATATAGGATAGAGGAAAGAGAGAGCAAAAATCGTGGCATTAAATGCTCCAACGGCTCTATTCTGAACCAAACTAGTCGGTCAAAGAAGGATCACTGACCGACTAGATTCACATCTAGTCGGTCGGTTATTCAACATGGACCGACTAACTAGTTCACAGCCAAAATGAGAAGTTCAGGAGAAAGAGAACTAGTCGGTCTAAGAAGACTTACCAACCGACTAGTTTCACAACTAGTCGGTCGGTGAGTGTTCTTTGACCGACTAACAGATGAAATCGTAAAGGCTATATTCAAGTTGAACTAGTCGGTCTAAGAACAAAGTCTAACCGACTAGTTTCTCAACTAGTCGGTCGACAAATGTTCTTTGACCGACTAACGACAAACAGTAAGTTAGGCTGTATAGTGAAAGCTCAACTAGTCGGTCTAAGAAGGATTCCTAACCGACTAGTTTGACAACTAGTCGGTCGGTGAACCTTCTTGGACCGACTAACTGTAAACAGTAAATAGCTTAAAATGAACAAGGCATTCTAGTCGGTTCAAGAAGCATTGCCGACAACTAGATTGCCATCTAGTCGGTTGGTTCTTCTTCTTGAACCAACTAACATGCACAAGAAGCTGCGATAAGAAGCGTTAAGCTTCGGAAAAGATTCTATGGGTGTCACGCCCCGCTTCCCAAAAACGTGGAGGCGAGACGTGAGAAGGTCCGCTCAGACTTGAAGCTACAAAGCTGCAAGTCCGATAAACGTCATCACTTTTAAACTGCATGTCCTTGCAACGCGAAACGAAACAAAGATAATAATAAAGAAAATGAGACAAAAGAGATATCTCAGAATATCCATAAAATAAGTTTCAACATCACAGAAAAAGCTACCAGGCTGAAAGAAAGAATCTAAGGGCCCAAACATGGCCAACAAAAGTACAACGTACAAAGTAAAGGTGCCGCGCACCGACAACTAACAACTTAGCCTAAAACAAAAGGAAGCTCAGCAAGGGGCACCGGTGTCCACAAAACTCCTCCTAGGCAATCATGGACTCAGACTCAGCGTCAGCAACACATCACGTACTCAGCAACGGTCTCTGGCTCAAGGTCTAACATGTGACACCCAAAAGAGCAAGGGGCACATGTCAGCAAGTCTACAAGAGACTTGTGCAAGGAAACTGAAAGTAGGTAAAGCAACCTAGCAGTTCTAACATGGATGCAATGACATGGCAGTTTAAAGTATGAGTGCAACAAGTATGGCAAAGTAAAGTAAAGTACGAGCAAGGCATTTAAACATGGCATGGATGACAAGTTATACAAGTAACACTCACTAGTACAAGACAAGTAAAGTAAGCACCTCGTGCACAGAGATTCCGCCTTTTGGCTAGAGTGGCTGATCGGGCCAACTCCTAAGCTCAAGTGACTATTTATCCCTACCCCTTCACGTGTATCGAGCCAGTGACTTACCCCCGAACATGGAATGCTCGCTTCTGGATCACGAGCCAGGAAGTGTTTTTAACAAGTATGGCATAGGGGTGCACCTAGCCGGAAAAACGAAAACACGGATTGTACAAGTATTTTGTAGCATGTGCTACGATGCAACAATCAATTTGGATGACATGTAAGATGCAATGCATGGCAGTTAAAAGTGCGTACAGATAAGGAAAGTAAACGTGACAGTTTAGTATGCATGATTAACAAGCTTAAAGAGTTGGATCTAGCTTCGTTGTCAAGCTAGATCAATTTAGGTGACGGATCTAGTTTCGTTGTCAAACTGGATCAAGTAGGCGCCTAGCCAGTTATCATTTCACTGACTAGTCTCTTTTACGCTAAAAACAAGGAAGTGGCCTAAAAACATGGCCCTACACAAGAGTTGGCAAGTTTCACTTGCCTGCAACTACAACGTCTGAGAGACACCGTCCAAGAGAGTCCAAGTCACAAATAACCTACGTGCACAAGTCCACCGGCCTAAAGTCCATATTATTAGTCTTGATTAGTGAATTTAAAACATTTAAAATACTTTTAAAAACGTTGATTTTAGTCTTGATTAGCATGCATTGGGTTGGGGGTCCTAGGGGTGCAAAGCGTTACCTCAACACGACGCGAAAGCTACACTGGCGTCGGGTAGCGACGCCAGGGGTTGGAATAAAAGAACGCGCTCCAAGTCCAGATTCCAATTAGATTCCTCGTTGGAAACTTCAGAGCAATCAACCGGAGCAACGGTTCCAGATTCCAAAGCTAGCACGTGCGACGACAGGCTACGACGTGTCGCAACGTCGTACGCGACAATTCCTCGAAGAGCAAGCACCTAGGTGGGGCCCACAGTAGTCCTAGGGATCAATAGGGGACCCACAATACCTCTGGAGAACTTGGGGGGCCCATGGTGGCAAGTGGTACGACGGGTGCGGGGTTGCGACGAATGGCCCTCGGTCGTACAGCCTCGGTGTGGGAGAACGGCTCGGTCGGACACATGGGAACGGGCTATGCAGCACTTGGGGTCGGTCGCAGTGGTGGGTGCGGAGAATTCCATCGGTCGGAGCGGGGGACAGCGCCGGTCGGGCACTTGGCGGGCACGTTGCAACGTTGCAACGTTGCAACGCGGGGCGATGCAGGCGTGAGCGGGCGGGGGCTTCGGTCAGGCACAAGGGAAAGCGGGGTGCGGAGCGGGCTTGCGAGCGGGTGCGGGGTGATGCGGATGTGCGGAGCGGGCGACCGGTCTGACCGAGAGCTTCTCTCGGTCGGAGCGGGGCGATGCGGGGGTTGTGATGCAGCGGCTGCAGCGGGTGCGGACGGAGCGGATGAGCGGGGGGTTTCAGCGGTCGGTGCGGGGATTTTGGGGCGTTTGGCTCGGTCGGTGCGGGAGCTGTTCGTCGCAACGTTGCGACGATTCGTCGCAACGTCAAATTTGAGTTTTGGAAGCGGCTAGGGTTATTTTCTTGTGAATATATGTCTTCCTAAAGGTTGTTTATATAGTGTAGATGGGTTGACTAGGTCTAGGGCTAATCCTAATGAGATTAGGAGTTTAAAATAATTTAAAATTCAAATATACTCTTCCTAATCACATAGGGATTGGGTGCGGTCAAGATAGGGGCTGAGATATTTAAAATGTTTTAAACTCAAATAAATTTTCTTTGGCCGAAAATAATTTAAAACTTAATTATTAAAAATATTATAAACCTTGCTAAAAATATAAAAGTGGCCAAATGAACTCCAAAAATTATAAAATAAATATCGGGGTGATCGTGATGACGAAAGTGAGCTAACTAAGAAGACGGATCTCAATTTTGACATCGGGCGACGAAACTAAAAATAGAAACGTCTCCCGTCAAAAGTGAAGATCGCAACGTCCCATCGAATAAGATTAAATTGTGGGGAAACGACTCGAGAAATGTCGTTCCAACTTAGTGCCACTATTTAATACTCTCAGAGACGTTCACAACGGCATATCACGTCAAAGTGTTCACAAACAACAAAGTCTAAAACAAACACGTGCACGGTCAAAAGCACGTGCACGAACAAAGTACAACGAAAAGTGGTCGTTACAATGGGCTTCTAATAAGATCCTAGCTCTAAGATATGAGCGATAAGAAGATTAAAACGTAAGACCTACTCAAGGCTTAACATTCTACGAAAAGAAGCTAGAAGACTATAAATAAAACTTGACGAACCGTCTTCAAAAGCTTCAATCGGATCTTCTTGACTTCAACAATGGTCCTTGAGCTTCAACGAAGCTTCAAGCACACGATCACGCGCTTTGAGAAGTCTTGAGACGTCGTTTTTGATATACGTGGAATTTTGGCGACGATCTCCATAACTGCGCTCACAAAGAGTTAGTTCACGATATTTATGTTTGTTCATCATCCAAAACCAAATCCAGGGAGTCAATACTCAACATTCTCCCCCTTTTTGGTGATGACAAACCAACATAAATAATAGTCAATAATAATGATTCAAATGAAATTTACTTACTCCCCCTGCATTAATGACACGTTAATTCCAAATTAAATAATAATCATACGCATCAAGCAGACGAGGAAAGTAAAAAATGAGAATTCGATTATTGAAATTTAGGATCTAAATCCATTTTTATATCTTCACTCCACCTGAATCTAACATATAAAATTAGATTCATGGTAAATTGCTTTGAATTATCATGTAGCGCATCGTCATTATTAATTCTCTCCCCCTTTGGCATAAGCAAAAAGAGCGGGAGGAGAACAACGACAACAACAATGGCTAAAATAAAAGCACGGGAGTCGAAGAATACGACCACGGTCCAAATGACACCAAAGTATAATCACGAAGGAAATCAAAGTGTGCCAATGATACTATAGTCGAAAATCGAAAAACGAAATCATCAAAACTCAAATCAATTTCACATATTGAGTTATGGAATATACTCTCCAATATCAACATTCTTGGTTAATTTAGTGCATGGAAAACAATTCTATGAAATCATAGAAAGAATTTCTATTTGACCAAGTTAATCGTCGAGCGACGTAATCAATCATCAGATACAAAAAGTATAATGTGCACATGAAAATGAATGGCAACACGATGTATATATATATATATAAGAACATGGTACAACAAAATTATATATCTGCCAACACACATATAAACGATCCTCAGATCGAAGCACATCATACAACATATATCACAACAGATATCGAAGTATCTCAAAACATGTATACATCAAAATACATCATAAAAACATCCAAAAATATCAAAAAAAATCCATAACCACCATCTATCCTACCCCACTCTCTCACAACAACATATATCATCCAATGTGCGCTAAGGAGAGTCCTCCAACACAAGTTCAGGAGGCAGAGAGAGGATCAGCAACAGCAGCAGGCTTTGCAGAAGGAGTGGAGGTGGTCACGGGAACGACTGGAGTTGTGATCTCAGGCTCGACAGGAGTGGTCTCGGGAGCACCAGCAGGCGTATCCACCGAAGGAATGGTGGCAGCAGGTGTGCTCTCGGGAGCACCAGAAGAAGAAGCAGCACCAGAAGTACCCTCGGGGGCACGAGAAGTAGATCGAACAAGCTCCTGGAGCTCAACCTCGTCCATCTCTTCCTCATCAGAAACTGACGGAGGAACCTCAATGCCCAAGAAAGAGCAGATACGAGCTAGCATCTCCTCAGAACGAGAAACACGAGACTCAACACGTCTCAGGGCAACTGAAAAGTCATCGAGTGAGGGAGTAGGAGGAGGAGCTGAAGCTGAAGCTGAAGCTGAAGGGGTCGTCCTCTGAACGTGACGAAGCGCCGTAAGAGACTTCTTGACGGCCGTCGCATTCAAAGGGGGACCAAGAGGACGCTGGTCATCTGGAGGGAGAGGGACACCGAAATGACGAAACACGAGAGTCAATAGGCTGGGATAAGGGATGTGAGCTGATTTGGTGGACTTTCGAATGCATTCGAAGGAGTCCATCTTATCAAGAATAATCTGTGCCCAATTGATCTCGCTCCCCATGAAAAGAGCGTAAATGAGTTTAAGGAATGGTTGGGAGGGTAAGCTAGAGGAGCCGTACTTCGGAAGGAGGCACGACTTCAGGATAAGATTAAGCACCCAAGCATTCGGCTTAAATGACTTTGAGGGGATGCCAATCATGGCGGGAGGGATCACATGAAACATTTCGGCAAGCATCGCCTGATCAAGATCAGAAATATCATCGACGAAGATATCAGCTGGAAGAAGACCAGAGGATGACACACCTATCAACTCCCCTAAGATTTCTGCCGTGCGGACAATAGGTGTCCCCAAGACAGTCGTCTCAATGGAGTGAGTGACGTCATACTGACCCTGAACCCGATTCGCATAGAATAATTTGACAAGACGTGGGTACGGGTGAGGGTTCGCCTTGGGGTCATGGCAAAGATAGTTGATGAGGCCGCTATGGGAAAGAAGATCGGCGAGGTGTGGAAAATCGGAGAACTGAACGAAGTGCTCCAATTGCAACGGACAGTGCTCAATAAGGTTGTAAGCCACGAGACACAACGGGTCATCGCGACACAATGATATATCGACACCGCCCACAGGCATGGGAGCCTTCCCCTTAGACGGACGAGTGCTAGAACGAGGAGTAGGAGTAGGTGTTGGATATGGAAGACGTTTGTACACCCTTGTGGGGGATGTACGAGGGAATACGGACCTCGAACGTCGCGCACACGAAGTCGTGTGCAAAGGGAATCTGTTCCCTTGCGGAGAGGATCTCTGTATGAGTGGGAAAGTCGCATTATATATGCATAAATGCATGCGACATATGGCTAATAAAGGGGGAATATCTTAAGCTTATGTTGTACCATGCATATGGTACAACTTAAGCTTATAATGTGCCATGCATCATGGTACACCTTAACTAAGTTGTTCCAAAGGAACAACTTACCCTAAAATAACTACCTTGGGGGCTATAAATAAGACCCAAGGGTAGCCATTTTCCTAACACTTTTTGCATGAAATTCATGCATGCATCTTCATCCTAGCGAAGCTCTGCAGAAATATTTCCTCTCCCTCTATCCAAGTTCTTAATCTAAAGTAGAGATTTAGATTGTGGATTTAGTAGCCTTACTCCGTTCGTGAGTAGACTCAATCCGTCGTGGCGAATCCGAAGGCGAAGTTCGTAGACTACCGTGCAGCGTACGCAAGCGTAAGTCTAAACTTCATATTATCGATCCTAACTCTGTTTTGGACAGGATCCTACATTGGTATCGGAGCCATATGGGTTCGCCCCGGTCAAACCACCGCCCCGTCGAAACTACGAACGAGTCGTTGTCTTTTTCACGAATGGGTCTCCTACTATTACGGATATAGTAGGAACGCTTCGTGACGGAGAGAACGCAGCGGTTGTTCTTTTCACGTTAGGGTCTCCTATCATTATGGATATGGTAGGAACTCTCCGTGACGGGAAGAACCGACCGTTCACGTAGTACGTTATTCATTTTTTGGCACACGGCCATTAGGAAATAACTAATTTCTCGACGAACGGGTGCTTCATCGAGGAAGATGATGGTAGTTATTTCCATCGGGTAAGAGGAATTTGGTGCATGTGCACCATGGCCGAATGGGCTATGAAGGCTATGCACCCCCCCTTCACTTGCGGAGGGGGTTGGCTACGGCCAAGAACCACCGGCGACCACCCCACCAAGGGGGAGGAATGAGTGCGGAAACCCCATTTAAAGGGGGTGGCCGGCCATGGCCAAAGGGGCCATAGCCGTCCAATGCCGAATGGCCTTGGCCATGACCGGCCATGGCCAAGCCATGGCCGGCCAAGGCCAGGCCGGCAGTGGCCGGCCTTGGCCAAGCCCTGCCGGCCAGGCCGGCCCTGGCAGTGGCCAGGGCCGGCCCTGGCAGAGGCCAGGGCCGGTGCCCTGGCCTCAGGCCAGGGCCTGGCCGAGGCCAGGGCAGGAGCCCTGGCCCCGGCCAGCGGCCTGCCAGCCCTGGCAGAGGCCAGGGCCGGCGCCCTGGCCTCAGGCCAGGGCCTGGCCGAGGCCAGGGCAGGAGCCCTGGCCCCGGCCAGCGGCCTGCCGGCCCTGGCAGAGGCCAGGGCCGGCGCCCTGGCCTCAGGCCAGGGCCTGGCCAAGGCCAGGGCAGGAGCCCTGGCCCCGGCCAGCGGCCAGGCCGCCCTGGCAGAGGCCAGGGCCTGGCCGAGGCCAGGGCAGGAGCCCTGGCCCCGGCCAGTGGCCTGGCCGGCCGGCCCTGGCAGTGGCCAGGGCCTGGCCGGCCCTGTCCAAGGGGGCCAGGGCCCCTGGCCGGCCAGGGCAGAGGCCCTGGCCGGCCCTTGGCCAAGCCCCGACCAGGGCAGAGGCTCTGGCCGGGAAGAAGATGCAGTCCAGAAAATTGGTCGACCAATTTTGTGTTTTTGGTCGACCAATCTGGCAGAAGGTCTGAGTCGGCTGCAAATGTGTCAACTGACCCATACGGGGTGACAAAGGGCATTGGTCAAACTCGAATGTGTCGATTAGCCCATACGGGGCTAACCACAGTGCCGACTAGTTCATACGGGACTAACATTTTAATGAAGTTTTTTTAACTTGGGCTCTACTCCTTGAAGACTAGCCATAGTGCTCTACTTCATGCGAGATTAGCCAAGTCATTGTGCTCTACTCTACGGAGATTAGCCAATGTACTTATGTAATTGTGCTCTACTCCTTGAAGATTAGCCGTAATGCTCTACTTCATGCGAGATTAGCCATGTCATTGTGCTCTACTCCACGGAGATTAGCCAATGAACTTATGACGTTGTGCTCTACTCTACGGAGATTAGCCAATGTATTTTAAATTCGTTTTGAAAAATACGTTTTCAAAAACGCTTTTCCGCTGCAAAGTACTATAATAGTACTAACATTTGATAAAGTGAGGGAGAAATATTGAAAGTTACTCTAGATGGTGATTGGAAACATAGTGACCTTTCCGATTCTAGAATAACATCTTCAATATTTTTCGAAAGTAACTTATCAAATACTCGTTTTCCGCTGCTAGTACTATAAGAGTACTATTGTTTGATAAGTGATGGGGGAATATTGAAGGTTGTTCTAGATGGTGATTGGAATCACAGAGACCTTTTCGATTCTAGAACAACATCTTCAATATTTTTCGAAAGTAACTTATCAAATATAATATAATTCCAAGTGGATTTTTTGATTTTTAGAACTATCCAAATGGGATATTCTATTATCATTTCAAGTGGGAGTTATATTTTAAGAATTTTTTATGCAATGTTTTGATCGAACCTTCGGTTTTGTGTCTTTTGCAGCATTTTAAAAGTAAAATGTCTTCCGCTTCAAAGAATATCGTCGCTGAGTTAAACAAAGGTGAAAAACTCAACGGCGATAATTACAAACTTTGGTCCATTAAGATACAATACGTTTTAGAGGAGCAAGAAGTGCTCGAAACTCTAAAGAACGTAATGATTGAACCCGAGTTGGGCACTACGGCCCAACACCGAAGAGACAAGGAAGCTTTTGATGCTTGGTCTCGGAAGAATAAGATAGCGCGCATTACGTTATTAAGCAGTATGGCTGATGACATAATGCGCATCTTCCGAGAACATGACCTAGCCATGGACATATGGTCCAAGCTAGAGGAGAAGTTCGGTGGCACATCGGTGTCCAAACTTCGCGCCTTAACTATAAAGTTCGATACATATAAGAAACGTCCAGATCATTCCATGGGGAAACATCTGCGACATATGGCGAACCTTATATCAGAGTTAAAGGACGTAGGTCATGTGCTCACGGATGAGCAACAAATCCAAGCAGTCATACGTTCCCTACCAAATGGGTGGGATCAGATGAAGATGCATCTCACTCATAATGAGAGCATCAAGACCTTCAACGATGTTTCCAAGCACCTCGAATTAGAGGAAGAGCGGCTTGCGGCTGCCAAGCCAGGTGCAGAAGTGCACATGGTTGCTAGTTCCTCACACGGGGGAAAGAAACGTAAAGATCGTTCGAAGTCTTCTAATGAAAGTAATAAGCAACCTGAGTCTACCAAGGAACCCAAACATAAGGGTGGGCACAAGAAATGGCACAAGAAGAAAGACTTGAAAAGGATCAAGTGCTTCAAGTGCAACAAGCTCGGTCACTATGCTCGTTCGTGTACGAGTGGAAGTGACGAGGTAACTTGTAATACTAGTTACATATGTGTTTCTAGTCCACTATTTCTTGTGGAATCTAATCCATTTTTGGATAATTGATTCAGGTGCCACCGACCACATAGCAAAGGACAGACGGTCCTTCGTGGAGTATCACCGGATACCCAAGGAATGAAGTGGATCAATGTAGGAAACAACACACGTGTTGAAGTGAAAGGCGTTGGGACTCGCAAGCTTGTCTTGGACAACGTCCTCACTCTCCTACTACATGATGTTCTCTTCATCCCATATATTCAAAGGAATATTAAAACTGTGGTCAATTCAATGGGTCTTTGTAATAGTTGGTTCCTTCATGATTGTAAAATGGACCTATTTTGTAATAATTCTTTTATTGGTTCTGGGTTATGTATTTCAAAGGATTTATTGTAATAAGTACAATATATGATTCCTCATGTAATAAAAATTTCCTTGTGATTTGTTGGCACACAAGGCTTGGTCATATTGGACCAACGCGTATGGATAGATTTGCCAAACGTGGCCTTCTATCAAATGTTTCAAAGGTTGAAAAGTCGACCTGCGAACATTGCCTTGTGGGGAAATCTTGTCGCAAGCCGTTTTGGAACCGGCACAAGGGCCAAGGTTCCATTACAGCTTATCCATTCGGACATATGTTGTCCGATGAATGTCAAGACAAGACGCGGGAAGTCCTATTTCATCACTTTTAATTGATGATTTCACCCGATTCGGTCATATCTATTTGATATCCCACAAAAGTGAAAGCACTAAACCTGCTTTAAAAACTATATGAGTTTAGTGGAGAATCAATTAGATCGCAAGATTAAGGTCGTGCGAACCGATAGGGGCGGTGAATATCAATCAACAAGTTTAAAGGAACTTTGTGATGAAAAAGGCATAGTACATCAGGTAACTATGCCTTATACTCCTCAACAAATTGGTGTTGCAGAAAGGAGGTATAGGACTTTAATGAAAAATGGTCCGTTCAATGATGGCGCAAGCTAACTTGCCAATCACCTTTTGGGGTGATGCATTATTGACAACCGTTTTCATTTTAAACCGCGTACCCTCGAAATCAGTTAGCTCCACTCCTTATGAGTTGTGGAACCAAAGGTCTCCTGACTTAAACATTTTTACCTTGAGTTTGTGCATTCAACGCACATATTTCCTCCCATAAGTATGGCAAACTTGGGCCAAGGGGAAGGAAACGTATCTTTATACGATACGCAGAAAACTCCAAAGGTTATATTTTTGTTAGTCAGGAAGACAATGGTGGGCTAATTGAGTTTGAGTCGAGGGATGTCACTTTCTTGGAAAACGAGTTTCCAAGACAGGGCGAGATAAGTCCAGACTTATCTTTATTTTGAGATTTATGATCAAAAAGGATTACCTCGTTCGAGTGGGAGAAATTCTTGGTGAAAACGAAAATTCTTTTTCAACCTTCACCAATGGATTATACGAATGACGATTATCCTATTCCATACGGGAATAATGATCCAAGTGGGAGCAATTCTAACAACATTTCAAGTGGGAGTGATATTAGAATTGATCTTAATTCAAGTCAACAAGGACTTGAAGAATCTCAAATATGCCGCATCATGCCCTGCGAAAGACAAATGGATGAAAGCGATGAAGAAGGAATTGAAATCCATGAAAGTTAACCAAGTCTGGGACTTAGTTAACTTACCCAGAGGACATAGAGCAATTGGGAACAAATGGGTTCTCAAAATCAAGCATAAGGCTGATGGCTCTATTTGACAGATATAAAGCTCGCCTTGTCGCGAAAGGTTTTACGCAACAGGAAGGGATAGACTACGAAGAGACCGTCTCACCTGTTGTGCATTTTACCTTGATTCGCATTTTTCTGGCAATGGTAGCTTGCTTATACCTCGAATTACATCAGATGGATGTAAAGACTGTCTTTCTCAATGGAGAATTGGACGAGGAGATCTATATGGAACAACCAACAGGGTTTGTAAAAGAAGGAAACAAACATAAGGTTTGTGAACTTCGTAAATCCATATATGGTCTTAAGTAAATCCTCGAGGCAATAGTATATACAATTTCAAGAAGTTGTCTTATCAAATGTTTTTTTTCCATGCTTGATGAAGATAACTGAGTATATATCAAGAGGATTAAAAGCAAGTATATTATCATGTCTCTATATGTAGATGACATTTTAATAGCCAGAAATGACAAGGGCTTTGTGATGAGTATCAAGGCTTGGCTTTCATCAGTATTTGAGATGAAAGGCATAGGAAAAGCCGCATATATCCTTGAAGTTAAGGTTTCAAGGAATCGTTCGAAGAAACTTCTTTCTCTTTCACAGGAGACTTATATAAAGAAGGTTCTAGAACGATTTAATATGCAGGACTGCAAGTCCATTGATATTCATATAAGCATATGCGATAATTTATATCTGGAATCGTGTCCAAAGAACCAAAAGGAAAAAGAAATTATGGAAAAAGTTCCATATTCCAGTGCAGTTGATAGTCTTATGTACGCTATGGTGTGTACGAGACCGGACATCTGTTTTGCAGTTGGAAATGGTAAGCTGTTACCAATCCAACCTAGGGCAAGAACACTGGAAAGCGGTTAAGAGGATAATGCAGTATCTTAAAGGAACTGCAGATTTGTAAAAGTATGATAAAACCAAGAAGGTAGACATAAGGTACATATCTACGCATGAGATGATAGAGGATCAGCATACGAAAGCGATCCCCAGAAATATGTTTTATAAAACACTTATCATCCCAAGGATTGCGTAAGAGCTGAGTTGTACCAATATATATTCCCATGTCTGAGAAAGATCAAATTTAATAAAAGAACAAGTTCTTTTTCAAACATTGCATATGAATTTCTTAAGAAATGTTTGTGTACATTTTTGAAATCTCAGCTGAATTGTGTGTATGTCGGACAGATTAAGGTTGGCTCTCTCACATGAGCAACTGCCTTATCTTATCAGATGGATAAGATAGAGATGAGACTAGTTTAAAGTCAAAATCATTAGACGAATGATTTAGAGTCATGACTTAAACAAGATAGTCGAATGAAAGATCTGCATCATATGGATGCTTACAAAAGATCTGAGATCTGTATCACAAGGATATTTGAAAGAGATCTCGTAGGATTTTTTAAATCCTATCTGTCTTATGCATGATGAGAGTCCGTGAATATTTCACGAGTAGTAAGGGGACTCAAAAAGATAGGCACTGTGGTGTCTGATCTTTTTCATCCGTACAACATCATTAAGACATACTCTCCATGGGAAAGGAGTGATGTTGTAATACGTGTTCATACCACGTATGCATTTCGACCACTGAGTTAGTAGCAATAGTGTTTGTTATTATGTGAGACTCAAAGGCCATACGGGTCTTAACTCTTACCCTCAAGGACTCCAATTGGTTCCTTTAGATTTGACGAGATGATCGCTATCTTAGCGTGTTACTAATGGGCTATGGTAATTCGGCTCGGCGGGGCACGTTAGAAAAGCGAATCAAGTCAAGATCAGAAGGTTCGCAAGAAGAGGAAGATTGATTTCATATTCGCATTTGGACTTTAATGATTCAAAGCTGGCCAGCCAATTGTAATCCAGATGGGATTCAATTGTTGAATATAAAGTACAAGATATGCGAAGAAATAATCTAGGGTAAAGCATGCGTTGAACTACTCAACTTTGCACCTTCGAGGTCGTTGTGTATCTCTAACAAGTGCACAACAACAGACTCTACGCGCATGACGGTCGCACGGTCTATTTCTCGGTATGATAGATGAAAGAACTAAGGGAAAGACGTTCTCTTACAATCCCCTCAAGTGTGAGTGGGAGATGTTGGATATGGAAGACATTTGTACACCCTTGTGGGGGATGTACGAGGGAATACGGACCTCGAACGTCGCGCACACGAAGTCGTGTGCAAAGGGAATCTGTTCTCTTGCGGAGAGGATCTCTGTATGAGTGGGAAAGTCGCATTATATATGCATAAATGCATGCGACATATGGCTAATAAAGGGGGAATATCTTAAGCTTATGTTATACCATGCATATGGTACAACTTAAGCTTATAATGTGCCATGCATCATGGTACACCTTAACTAAGTTGTTCCAAAGGAACAACTTACCCTAAAATAACTACCTTGGGGGCTATAAATAAGACCCAAGGGTAGCCATTTTCCTAACACTTTTTGCATGAAATTCATGCATGCATCTTCATCCTAGCGAAGCTCTGCAGAAATATTTCCTCTCCCTCTATCCAAGTTCTTAATCTAAAGTAGAGATTTAGATTGTGGATTTAGTAGCCTTACTCCGTTCGTGAGTAGACTCGATCCGTCGTGGCGAATCCGAAGGCGAAGTTCGTAGACTACCGTGCAGCGTACGCAAGCGTAAGTCTAAACTTCATATTATCGATCCTAACTCTGTTTTGGACAGGATCCTACAGTAGGAGCCCTAGCGGTATGCTCGGACTCGGGAATATACTTAGTGTCGGAGTCATCGGGAGGAGTGGGAGCACGGAATGAAGTAGGCTTGGACTTGGGCTTGGTTTGAGATGTGGCTCTAGGCTTCGCAGTCGTCGTCCTCTTCTTCTTAAGAGGAGGCGAAGAAGACGATGGATGGGTCGATTTGGAGCGGCGCTTGGGAGGAGTTCGTTTGGGTTGAGAGGGGTCTGTAGGTGGAGACTCGATGATCATAGGAGACGGACTAGAGGGACGGATGGGTATACGAGTCTTCGCCATAATCGGGATGAGACACGTGCAGTCAAACTAGAAATCGAAAGAAACCTAGGTCGATACCCTAAGAACAAACCCTAGAAACGAACTGAAATCGAAATCGAGCTGAAACCTAGATGAAAACAAACCCTACAGCAGATAGGAGAGTGCGAGCTTTACCCTAGGAGGAAGATGGAGGGAGATCGACGACAAACGACGGAGGAGATGGCCGGAAAAGTCGACAGACGGCGGAGGAGAGTGAGGGAGACGAACGGGATTTGGGCTGAGGAGACTTTTTCGCACCGACTAGAAAGAGAACTAGTCGGTGCGGAGAGATTAAAAATGACTTGAAAGTCAAAAGACGCAGCTGCCCCTAACACATTTAGTCGGTCTAGGTACAAGCGCTGACCGACTAAAATGTAATCTAGTCGGTCGGCCAATGTGCTTAGACCGATTAAGTACAAACAGCCGCCAGAGTCAAAAATAGGGCAAGATCTAGTCGGTTCAAGTTCATACACTGACCGACTAGAACTGAATCTAGTCGGTCGATGACTGAACTTGGACCGACTAAGAGTAAACAGTAACTGAAGCCAAATTTTGAGCAAGAGTTAGTCGGTCTGCGTTCATTCACTGACCGACTAGAATGAGATCTAGTCGGTCGGCCAATGAACTTGGACCGACTAAGAGAGTCCAAACATTTTAGAATTTGAAATTTTGAGTTCTCTCCTAATCGTACTTGGACGATATATCGAAATACTCTCATACATCATTATACTACCCCATTAAACATCGAAAATCTTAAATACGACGTTCATGAATAAATCGAGCATAAATTCCGAAAATTCAACCAAAAATCCAGAAAATTTCAACACATCTAGCATGAGCATATATAACGAAAATATTATCATACAAGATTATTGAACATATGAATCCTAAATCTCGGATTCACCCATAATCCCCAATTATCGACGTAACCGCACAAAGGAGTCTTCCTTGAGTGGTTTCGTGAAAATATCGGCGATTTGCTTCTGGGTTTCAACGTACACTAAAATGATGTCCTTTTTAGCAACATGATCATCTAAGAAATGGTGTCGGACATCTATGTGTTTAGAACGGGAATGGTGTACCGGATTCTTAGAGAGTCATATTGCACTTTGGTTGTCCACCATGATAGGGCAAGTAACACAGTTTATACCAAAGTCTTTAAGAGTGTGTCTCATCCAAAGAACCTGAGCACACGCAGCACCGGCGGCAATATATTCCGCCTCGGTGGTTGAAAGTGATACGGAATTCTGCTTCTTGGAAAACCAAGAGAGAAGAGAATTTCCTATAAAATGGCAAGTGCCACTAGTACTTTTCCTTTCGGATTTGCATCCCGCATAATCTGTGTCACTATATGAGATTAACTCATATGTGCTAGACTTTGGATAAAGTAATCCAAAGTCAAGTGTGTAACTTAAATAACGGAAAGTACGTTTTACCGCTATTAAGTGAGATTCCTTAGGTTGAGACTGATAACGAGCACATACACATACGGCAAACATAATATCGGGCCTACTTGCAGTAAGGTATATTAAACTACCTATCATACCTCGATATAGACGAATGTCTACATCTTTGCCGCCCGTATCTTTATCAAGATGTGTAGTAGTGCTCATTGGAGTCTTCTTCCCTGAGGCATTCTCCATTCCAAATCGCTTTAGCAACTCCACCGTGTACTTGGTTTGGTGGATGAAGATTGCATCGTTCATTTGGCGAATTTAGAGACCTAAGAAATATTTGAGCTCACCCATGTGGCTCATCTCAAATTGATCCTTCATCACATTAGAAAACTCTTCGCAAAGAGTGAAGTTAGTAGCATCGAAAATGATATCATCAACATATATTTGAACTAAGATAATATCATGATTCGAATACTTAACAAATAATGTAGAATCAACTTCACCCATTTTAAAACCTCCAAAAGAAAATTCTTTAGACGGTCATACCAAGCTCGAGGAGCTTGTCTCAAACCGTAAAGTGCTTTCTTAAGTTTGAAAACGTGATTTGGAAATTTTTCATTTATAAAACCCGGAGGTTGAGAAACATAAACTTCCTCAACAACATCTCCGTTTAAAAACACACTTTTAACATCCATTTGAAAAAGTTTAAAATATTTATGGCATACAAAAGATAACAATAATCTAATAGATTCTAATCTTGCTACCAGAGCAAAGGATTCTTTGAAATCTATACCTTCCTCTTGCCGGTAACCTTGAGCTACTAACCGAGCTTTGTTCCGGACGACGTTTTGGTTCTCTTCGGTCTTGTTCTTGAAAATCCACTTCGTTCCTATAACGGTGTGGTTCTTCGAAGGCAATGGAACAAGCTCCCAAACCTCATTCCTCTCGAATTGAATGAGTTCCTCTTCCAGGGCAAGGATCCAAGCACTATCTTCGCACGCTTCGTTAATATTCTTTGGCTCAATTGAGGAGGCAAAGGCATAATGAGCGAAGTAGTTGACTTGCGATCTCGTCTTGACACTATCATGAATGTTGCCAATGACTTGCTCATGAGGATGGTCACGAACTGCATGAAGCCGTTTGGGAATTCCCTGATCACTGGGAACATTCTCAAAAGACTCATTAGTAGGGTTAGTATCATTAGAATCAATAGAATTTGAATTACAAATAGAATCACATAAAACATCCATGAAGTCATCATCATTGGTAATCCTAGTCGGGACAAAACCTTCATTGAATGAAACATGAAGTGATTCCTCAATCGTTGAGGTTCTTTTGTTGTATATCCGGTAGGCTTTGCTACGTGAGGAATATCCAACAAATATCCCCTCATCGGATCTTGGATCAAATTTTTCCAAGCTACCATATGTGTTTTTAATAAAACATTTTGAACCAAAAACTCGAAAATATTTAACTTGAGGCAATCTACCAAACAATAATTCATAACAAGTTTGTTTGGTGCTGGGCCTCAAAAGTATTCTATTAAACACATAGCAAGCGGTATGTACCGCTTCCGCCCAAAATTGATGGCCAAGTTGGCTATCATCAAGCATAGTGCGAGCACATTCCACTAGCGTCCTATTCTTCCTCTCAACTACACCATTTTGAGGGGGTGCGCGAGGGAAAGAAAAGGTGTGAGTAATACCAACTTCATCACAAAAGTTTGAGAAAGACTCATTCTCAAATTCCCCTCCATGATCACTACGAATAATGACAATGGTGGTTCCAATGAGATTTTGTACTTTCTTAACAACTATTGTGAAGTTTTCAAAAGCATCATTTTTATTACTTCATGAAAATACCCAAGTAAATCTAGAAAAGTCATCAACGATGACAAGTCCATATCGTGCATTTCCTAATGAAGCAACTATAGTTGGCCCAAAAAGATCTAGATATAATAGCTCTAGAGGCCGCTTAGATGAAATGCTTTTCTTAGGTTTAAAAGACGATTTTGGAAGCTTGCCTCGTTGACACGAGTCACAAAAGCTTTTCTTTTGAAAGACAAGCTTAGGAAATCCTTTAATAGAATTTAACTTCGAAAGCTTAAAAAGTGTTCTAAAGTTCACATGACCGAAACGTCGATGCCATAAGTGTTGTTCACTTGTGTTGGCAATGAGACATTGTTCATGTGACTTGGGGATATCTAGGATATATATATCCTTATGGCGTGTTCCAGAAAATAACAAATCATCATTATCTTTTCTTAAAATATGGCACATTCCTTTCGCAAAGCTAACTTTCTAACCTTTGTCACAAAGTTGGCTTATTGAAATGAGATTGTGGTTTAATCCTTTAATAAGGTAAACATCATTTATTAGTGGTTTAGAAGGATTACCAACTTTACCAACACCTATGATGGTTCCGCTCTCGTTGCCTCCAAAGACGACTCGGTTTCCATTTGCAATGGGCACCACTCCGGAAAGCAATCGAGCATCACCCGTCATGTGTTTTGAACACCCGCTATCGAGTATCCAATTATTCTTGGAGCTAAATTTGGAATTGTTGCTCCGTTTCTTTTTCTTGAGTACCTAAAGATGAAACAGATCGTATCATGGTACCCAAGGTCATTGGGTCCAAAAAGATTAGACCTTTGGAAGCCAAGTCCAATTGGACTTAGACTTCCCAATGTAATCATCATTATGAACCATATTTATAAAATAGGAATTCATGTATGCTTGTTTCTCATGCATATTAGTGTTCTTCGGGCCCCAAATAGTGAATATTTTGGGAGCCCTATTCCTATTGGGAGCATGCATGCGTTGTTGATTTATACATGATGCATGTCGTGGATATGCATATGGCACATGATGAAATGGTAAATGATGATAATTGTTCATATGATGGTGTGGATGAACATATGCATGTGAAGGAACACGTGTGTGAGGGTGTCTCACTTGGTATGCACGTGCCCGTGGACGTGTAGCATAAAAATCATCATAATTGTGAACCGGTGGAGTAGGACGTACTTTCCTATGTGGCATGGTATTTGTGTACATATAAGCATGACCCTTCTTTGGAGATCCACCCAAAGTGGGTTTTTTTCCAAACGAGGGTGTGTACGAAGTGGAAGCACCATTTGTAGATGAACTACCAATGGGGTGTTTGCTCCCATTCGTTGAGTCACCGGAAGTTGGCCTAACAAAGGTAGTAGACGATTTGGATGAACTTCCCATCTTATACCCCAAGCCAATGTGATGATTGGCCGGAAGTAAGTCATTTAGGATTTTATCCAAATGGTCCTTACCTTTATTGAATTTATTAATTCGGCCTAATTTGCACTCATATTTCTCGGTGAGAGAATGCATAGAAGCATCCAAGGTGGACACTTGAGATGTGAGTGCATAAACACGAGATTTGAGATTCTCATTCTCAATACTCAAAGTTGAGTTTTGATAAGTCAAATCCGCTATCTCATGTTCATCCGATTTCTCAATATGAACATGTTCAAGTTGAGATTTGAGATTTACAATCTCATTTCTTAAACTTTCAACAACGGTGTCGTTGTTGATGATGATAGGTTTAGGCGAGGTTTGGATGCTAGCTAACTCATCTTTTACCTTAGTATATCTATTTACTAATTTAGAATATTTAGACCATATTTGCTCATTAGCTAGTCTAAGGTCATCCATTGTTACCTCATCACATTCATCCTCGCTATCATCGGAGGAGGATTCTTTATCATGCTCCTCTCTAGCCATGAAGCACATGTGTGCTTGCTCCACTTGCTCATCGTCCGACTCTCCACTTGAGGAGTCATCCTCGGAGTCGGTGAATGTCCTGACAAGTCCTTTCTTGTACCCTTTCTTGTACTTCTTTGACTTGTCGAACTTTGGCGCCTTCCATTTCTCCTTTTGCTTGTTTTGAGGACAATCCGCTTTCATGTGTCCTGGCTTATTGCATTTAAAGCACAAAGGAGCAGAGGCGTTAGTAGAACTAAATTTTGATTTGTTCTTGAAGTTACCTTTCCGGAAGAATTGGTTGAACTTCTTTGCCATGAGGGCAATGGATTCCAAGTCCAACTCACCTTTCGAGTCTTCATCATCGGTAGATGTAGATGTAGATGGTGCGGCCTTGAAAGAAATTGCCTTTTTCTTTGGCTCGCCTTGCTTCAAGTAAGACTTCATCTTATCTTGCAACTTTAGTTTGATATCCTTGCGTATCTCATAAGACATCAAGGTACCCATTAGCTGTATGACAGTGTACTTACTCATATCGTTACCTTCCTCGATGGAGAAGGTATGCTTTTCCCAACAAGAAGGAAGTCCATCAATGATCTTTGAGACTTTCTCCTTTTGAGTGTAAGTCTTTCCAAGGGCCTCCAACTCGTTGGTAATGTCGACGAAGCGAGCATAATACTCCTTCATCTTCTCGCCCTGTTGCATATGAAATAATTCGTAATCTTTATTTACAACAACGAGTTTCGAGTCTCTTACCCTACTCGTTCCTTCATGCAAGATGAGGAGTGAGTTACAGATTTGATATGCACTCGTACATGTGCATATCTTATTGAAGTCTTCAAGCTCTAAAGCACTTTGCATGGCATTCATTGACTTGGCATTGGTTACCTCCGTAGCGACCTCCGTGGTAGTCCACTTCGCGAAATCTTCTTCGGCGGGCTCGACATACTCCGCCATCGTGGCTCTCCATAGTGAAGCACTCCGGAGGAACGTTTTCATCCGGCATTTCCAGTACCTGTAATTGGTACCGTTGAAGAAGGGAGGCCTTGTTGAGGAGTGTCCTTCAATCACCGAAGAAGCTCCTTCATGGTTCCTGAAGGTGCTATAATCTGAAGGTGGACGAACGGTCTTGTTGTCGTTGGTAGACATAGCTATGAACTTGGCTCTGATACCAAATGTAATGCCATGTGTAGCTACTGCACAAGTACTAGAGGGGGGTGAATAGTACTTTAAAATAATTAAGAAGATAATTCCTAATTATCTTGCAAACTCAACCAACAATGCGGAAATGAAAATATTGACAACAAAGATAACAATCGCAAACAATCAATATAATGGGTTCGGATCCACCCAAGTCTCCCCAACTTGTTTCCGGTGATCCTACGTCCCAACCACCCGGATCCCCTCCGGATACTTGAGTTAGAATCCTCTAACTCAAATTTGCACTATGAAATACTTGTAGAAAACCTCTACAAGAACAAATCATACACAAATGAAATTGTGACTCCCACAAACCGGGATCAAAAACAATCTCTCACAAACCGAGAGAAAAACACTTGCAATATCAAATATAATGAAATATGACATGCTTACCACAAAACCATATGCCTTGAGTAAACCTTACGATTTAGGGCAAGAAGGATTTTGGGGAAGATGAAGGCACCAAACCCTAGCTCCAAGATGTTGACCAGCAATGGAGGCCTAGGAAGATGTTGGTGACCTTGGATCAAGCTCTTGGCTTGAATGGCTCACAATCAATGTGAATCTCTCTTTGGAAATAAGAGTGAGAGAGAGATTCTTGAGAAATGAATGAGCTTGGAAATGAGAATGAATGCTTCTCTTTGATTCTCTAAACTTCAATTAATATCAGCCTTGAATGCTATGAAAGCAGCCCTTCAAGTATATATAGGATATAGGAAAGAGAAAGCAAAAATCGTGGCATTAAATGCTCCAACGGCTCTATTCTGAACCAAACTAGTCGGTCAAAGAAGGATCACTGACCGACTAGATTCACATCTAGTTGGTCGGTGATTCAACATGGACCGACTAACTAGTTCACAGCCAAAATGAGAAGTTCAGGAGAAAGAGAACTAGTCGGTCTAAGAAGACTTACCAACCGACTAGTTTCACAACTAGTCGGTCGGTGAGTGTTCTTTGACCGACTAACAGATGAAATCGTAAAGGCCGAATTCAAGTTGAACTAGTCGGTCTAAGAACAAAGTCGAACCGACTAGTTTCTCAACTAGTCGGTCGACAAATGTTCTTTGACCAACTAACGATAAATAGTAAGTTAGGATGTACAGTGAAAGCTCAACTAGTCAGTCTAAGAAGGATTCCTAACCGACTAGTTTGACAACTAGTCGATCGGTGAACCTTCTTGGACCGTCTAACTGTAAACAGTAAAGAGCTTAAAATGAACAAGGCATTCTAGTCCGTTCAAGAAGCATTGCTGACCGACTAGATTGCCATCTAGTCGGTTGGTTCTTCTTCTTGAACCAACTAACATGCACAAGAAGCCGCGATAAGAAGCGTTAAGCTTTGGGAAAGATTCTATGGGCTTCTAATAAGATCCTAGCTCTAAGATATGAGCGATAAGAAGATTAAAACGTAAGACCTACTCAAGGCTTAACATTCTACGAAAAGAAGCTAGAAGACTATAAATAAAACTTGACGAACCGTCTTCAAAAGCTTCAATCGAATCTTCTTGACTTCAACAATGGTCCTTGAGCTTCAACGAAGCTTCAAGCACACGATCACGCGCTTTGAGAAGTCTTGAGATGTCGCTTTTGATATAGGTGGAATTTTGGCGACGATCTCCATAACTGCGCTCACAAAGAGTTAGTTCACGATATTTATGTTTGTTCATCATCCAAAACCAAATCCGGGGAGTCAATACTCAACATCATCTACACAATCCGTAAATGCTTAGCATGCTCGTCCTCATCCTTCGAGTACACCAGAATATCATCGATGAAGACCACCACAAACTTATCCAGATAGTTAAAGAAAACCTGGTTCATCAATCTCATAAAGGTCGCTGGGGCATTAGTCACTCCGAATGGCATCACCAAGAATTCATAGTGCCCATACCGAGTTCGAAATGATGTCTTCGAAACATTTGATCCCTGAACTTTCACCTGATGATACCCGCTCTTTAAATCCAGCTTTGAATACACTCGAGATCCACCAAGTTGATAAAAAATGTCATCAATCCGATGGAGAGGGTACTTATCTTTCATAGTCACTTTATTCAAATCTTTATAGTCAATGCACATCCTCCGGGTCCCGTCCTTCTTGTTCACCAACAGCATAGCGCTCCCACGGTGACACACTCGGACGTATCAATCCTCTATCAGATAGATCAGTTAACTGATTGCGTAGCTCTGCTAATTCAGGTTGGGCCAACGATAAGGAGCCTTCACAATCGGTTGAGTTCCCGATATTAGGTCAATAGTGAATTCTAGAGACCTATCTGGGGGAAGTCCGAAGATATCATCTAGGAATACGCCTGGAAATTTCTGAACAACCTTTGGTAAAGTCAGCTCCGCTTCCATCACCATCTCCAGAGATGATGCCTTAAACTTCAAAGGTTCAAGTGTCTCATTACCGCTATGAAACTCAAACATCGGGTGGTCAGGGATCTGGAAGACTACCCTCCTTAGTCTGCAGTCTATAGTAGCATAAAACATCCCCAACCAATCCATTCCGAACACGGCCTCATAATCACGTAATTCAATTACCAAGAAATCTGCATATAACTCCCGTCCTCCTATCTCAACTGGAAAATTTCTCAACCCAGACAATTGCATATAATTCCATTACCCGTGTGGACATTCCAACTGGCAGCAAACGAGTCAACTACTATAGTGTGCTTGGTCACGAATCGTTTAGACAGAAAGTAGTGGGACGCTCCAGAATCAAATAAGGACAATGCAGGATGGGAAGCTACTCTAACAATACATATGGCAGCAAGACACAAAGAAATGTCTAACTACCTAACAAACAGCTGGAAAAGGATCCACGTATTTTAAAGCAAGAGTCAGGCTCATACCAGATATCACCTGGCCCGAACGCTCGGCCTCAACTGCAGTCATCAGGAACTATTGCTACCTATGGGGAGCAGGAGCCATCCTCTGGAAGCCCCGCTGTGGAGGACGCGGAGGGGGTCCCTTCGGTGCAATAGGTCTAGGCACCGGTGGTGCTGGAAGGGCCGGTCGCTGCAGTGCTGGTGGAAGAGCCCTCTGCTGAGGCGGTCTGGCGGCCACTGGTGCTACGGGAGATCGGCTCTGGCGAGGGCAAAAGCTACTGATGTGTCCGACCTCTCCGCATGTATAGCACTGTCTATCCATGACCCTGCAGTCTCTCGCCACATGTCCCGGCTTCCCACACTTCCAACAAGAAGTCCTCCTTGGTGGTACTGGTGGAACTCCCGACCGCTTGAAGGTCACAAGCTAGGTCGATCAAGGGGCAGTCCTTTGTGACACAGCTGTTCGTCGATAGCTTCCCCAAACTCCTCAAGTGTGCCTCGTACCATCTAGCTGCACTCAGTACGGCCTCATGTGTCGTCAACTCCTGGGTAGCCATAGCTCCTCTGACCTCGGGGTCTAGTCCCAAACGAAAACGTCTAGCTCGGGTAGCATCTGTCCCCACTAGCTCAGGGGCGTACTTGCTAAGTAGGGTGAACTCTGCGTCATACTCGTCCACCATCCTACGGTCCTGAGTCAGGTGCTCGAACCGCTGCCTCAACTCGTCCTTCGCGGCCTCTGTGAGGAACTTGGCCTCAAACTGCTCCCTAAAAGTCTTCCACTCCACCACCCCGGTCATGTGCCTCTCCTGGGCATCCCACCAATCCCTGGCCTGGTGGGTCAGCTGTCGCTTGGCGATCTCCACCCATCCCTCTTGTGCAATACCGGACAGGGTCAGATCATTCTCTGTGTGCCTCAGCCACTCATCGACCTTTAAGCTGTTCTCCCTGCCCGAAAATTTTACCGGACACAACTCCCGAAACTACTTGTAACTTGGTGCCTTCGGTGTAGGTGCCACTACCCCAGCAAGCATGTCCTCATGCTGCTGTAAGTGCTCCATGATCCCCATCAGGACCTTTTTCAGCAACGCTGACTCCGAGGTCCTGTCTCCCGATGTGGGCCCACCACCAGAAGCCCCGGTCCCTCCGGACCCTCCAGACGTCCCGTTCCCGGCCTCCATCCTACGACGGGAAACAGAACAGATCGATTTAGTACCATAACTGAAGTATTGGAGCATAGCCCATGTCGTTCTTATGCATATCGCAGGGCGCGCTGACCTGCATGGGCCACCACAAAAACTGTCACGCCCCATCTCCCAAAATACGGACGACAGGGGTGACGGGCCGCGGTACGGGGTACCAAGCGTGAATGTGCTGTCAGGGAATAGTACGCAGACCACTGCAACAGCTAGAAAAACACAGACTAAAAGAATAACGTACTACAGAGAAGTACAAAAGTAAATGGTCCAACACAACAGAGTAAGTACAGCTAAGAGGCGACAGACAAACAGCGGGAGCGTCTACAGTCACCCACAGAAATATCTACTAATCTCATCATCATGACGTCATCACAGGCACTGAACAACCCAGAAAGTACATTAGTATTCACCCAGGGGTACAAAAACTGAGGGGGGGTATAAAAGTAACACAGCTCCTCTCACTCACCCTCGAGACCCAAAACCCACGACAAAATAGCCTAGCTACCCTGTGACCCAGACTGGGAAGTGCCGCCCTCCTGGCGAGTCTGTTGAGGTTGAGGACTCGTCGTCTCTGGACCTGTACCTGTAGAGTAAGGGGGACACGTCACAGCGTGTCCAGTAGGAAAACTCAACCACACCAAGGATCTATCTAGGGGGTTTATAGTGTCCACACTACAGTCAGTACACGCGGCAAGAAAAACAAACACTGAGAGTTGCAATTATTTAGATTTATTTATTTAGGTATTCATTGTTGGAAACCTAGGCCTTGAGTACGGCATAACGGACAGGGACCTCACCCAGTAAGGCAGGTGGTAAGAACTAGGACTCCCCGCCACGCTAGCCGTCAGGAGCCTATGGTAACACCTCCACCCACTCCCCGCCCCGGGAGCCCGACGGGAGTGCAAGGTTACCCAACACATACCAACAGATACCAACACAGACCAACACAGCATGTCCCATCCTTTATGCCGACCCAATGCTTTGGTTTTCCCCCACCCCTCCCTAGAGTGCTCACTCATCTCAAAAGTGGAAGGAGACACATGGGATTTACTTTAAATAAATTTCGATTTTACAAGAATTAGTGGCATGTCAACAAACACGTGGCAGGTGACGCAGAAATAAATATTGTCACGTCATCAAATGTAGTAGAAAATAGCATGACTAATCACTCTTACAAATAGTACAACATTCATTCATGGATAATGGACTGAAAATTGACATCACTTCAAGATACAATCTTTAATCAAACACTCCAGCTTGCTGGAACTGCCAGGACAGCCACAATGATCAAGACATTCCATCCATTTGCCTTGTGAATTTGACAAAAATATCTAAATGAAAGTTGAAGATACAGTAGTACTGGATTCTCCCACGAAATTTCATGCAGAATTATGGACTAAATGATTTATAGTGAATTATGTGGTGAAACCTGTTTAGTCTGTTTTCCAGACAGATTTCACGGACTGTACTAATTGCTACTTTAGGGCATGTTACAGTCAGAATTACAAAAACATTATCTCAGGAAAAATTATAGATAAAGTTGTTATATTTAAGCTGAGACCATGAACATAACATTTCATAAAGTGTGCAGAGAGTTATACCCGTTTTCGTAAAAGGTGTTCAGTTTTGATTGAAACCAGACCAGTTGGCATATCCGAATTTTTATCAGATCATACAGTTAGAATTTGGGAAAATGATCTAAATGAAAGTTGTTCATAACTACGAGATACACATCATATAAAATTTCCAAACATTCCTAATAGCTAATTAAGCCCAGAACTTAGTCAAAGTTTTTGCTTTTCAAGATAAAATTTTCAGCATCAAGAACAAAAGTGTTTCATGAAAATTAATCATGTAATAAGCTCAAAATTAAGCATGTAAACATAATACAAGGTGGATTTGAGATTCCTACCTAGAATCTTGAGTAGGATTAATTAGGGATTCTCCTTTAGCTTAGCCTTTTCCCTTTCCTCCTCCTTCTCTTTTCTCTTCCCTCTTCTTTCTTTTCTCTTCCTTTTTTTTGTTTTCTTTTTTTTATAAATGCCCTTCAAGATGTTGTCATAATTACCACTCATGCCATTTAGGAAAATTTTGCTCCAAAACCCCCCTTTAATGCAAGTTTGCCAATATGACCTCTTTTGGGTACAAATGCAAAACTTGTTGGGCATGAATGCAAATGTTGCCAAACGTGGGCTATTGCATGAATTACTACTAAATATAAAAAGAAATATTGGTATTAGCACTTGTAGGCGTTACGTCCACTAAATGAAACAACCTGTGCTTAAAAGAATGTAACCTTTAAAGAACTTGTTTAATGATCTATAAGTAAAATGTTAGTTTTTGGAACTCTAGGTAAAGATCTTTAAGAAAAATATTGATTTTAATGAAATGTGCAACAGACCCTTAAAGGAAGCAACTTAAATGTAGTCAAGAAAATACAAGCTTAAATAACTTAGGAGGAAAAATTTTAGTGGAAATACTACCCTTGAAGGGAGTTATGAAAAATTCATGTTTCTCTTTGTGAAAACCATTAAAGGACTTCATGAAAAAAATTCGATTTAAGATGATTATAACAAAGAAAAACTTTATCACTAAAATGTAAACTTTTGCCTAAAGTGAAACTTTTATTTAATGAAACCTTCCTAATTAAAGTCACTTTTATTAAGATGGAAACTTTTTAAATAAAAATAAGAACTCTAGTGAAAATTGTAATATTACTAAAATGAGAACTCAATTCACAAAATGGAGATACTCAAATCTCAAATTTGGAATCATTGCATGTTTTTCTAATTAAAAGAGTCAATTTCACAAGCTTTACATTTAAACCACAAAAATGCAATTAAGGAGCATGAAGCTTAGCAAGAAGGACATTCTTTCATTATCACTCCACTACAGTACCACAAACCCAACTGTTTAGTCAAAACCAAAAACTACCAATAGGATGTTGTGCATGAAAATCCACTTAAGGAAGACAATTTCACCATTTAAGCTTCTTGTCACAACAATGCAATTAAGGCTAATTTGTACATGATTTCTTAATGAAATGAAGACTTATGCATGGGGTTTCAATCAAAATTTCACAAGGGCATGAAACCCATTTAGGCCGAAATATAAATGGGAATTTTCCACATGCCTAGCAATTCTCACAAAAAGGCAATATCCCAACCTAATTATTACACCTCAATCCAATAAATTTGGAACTTTATCACAACCCATTATAAATGGAAAACAACTTGCCTTCTCTTTCCATGTCACACTTTCATTTCCATACTAGATGGTGATTCTTGCATGACTACCACAAAGATATCAATTCTATTTAAATGCATAGAGAACATCCACAAATTGGAAATTTGAGAACTTATTTGTAAGAAAGTGAGCAACTTTATAATTATTTAAGTAACATAGCTAGAAAATCTTTCTAACATGATTAAGTCACCATCTTTCTTATAATACCACAACAAGAGAGCATGTAGAAACATGTATGCATAAAAGAAGTTAACTTGCTTATGAAAAATGCATGCCTTCAAGAAAAACAATCTCTTTTTTTGGAAACATGTCATGCTAATATCAAGCTACTGGAGTTGGAAATCCTACCTATTTTAGCTTGATTTTACACCACAAAAACTTCTTCTTAAGCTCCATGTATTCCTCCTTCAATCAAGGCATTCTTCATTGCTCCTCCTTTCATCTTCTTCTCTTTCCTTTATAAGCTTCTCCTTAATTCTCTCCCTTCATCACTCCTCATTCCTTCTCCTCTCTCCTCTTTTTTTTGGTATGTATAAAATTTCGGCCCCCAGGGGGAAAAGAAAGAGAGAATGAGGAGAATGAAATGAAAAGGAAAAGGAAAAGGAAAGAAATAGAAGCATGTAGAAGAATAGAGATAATTAAAGGGGGAGATATTTTCTTCATAAAGTCCCTTTTATTACAAGTTTGCCATTCCTCTTTAGAGAAAATATCGCTTTTCTAAATTTATCTACACACATGGCATCTCTATTTACACACCCACATGCTTAATTACAAGTTGCCCTTCTACTATGCACACACCCCCACTAATTACAATAATCCCATTCTCCAAATTCAATAATAATAATAATACTTAGCACCAATGAATCTCATGAAACAATCAAAATAATAATCTCTTAAAATAATCTTCACAAAATAATTATCTTAAAATAATCCATATTAAAATAATATTAAAAGTACGTTTTTACTCTACACACCCACCAACTCAAATCTCACTACCCATTCGTAAATCCAACGATGCCAATCATTTTACTACCTCATAGACATATATATTCATCCAATAGGTCATCCAACACACCAGTATCATATACACTACGCAATTAATATATGCACCACACCATTCATATACACACTACAGAGGCACACATGCACAGTATGTACCCGTTCAAGCATACGTATACTACGTACATCGATCAAATAGACACACCAAAGTGTACATGGCACTAGGGCCATTACATTCTACCCACCTTAAAATAAAGTCCGTCCTCGGACTTTCCAACTGAGGACATAGCTAAGGGTGATCAGATATATACTGTAGGGTCAATCTATCCCAAGCATATACGAAGGTATAGCACACTGGTAAACAAATACTTATACAAATATTTCAACCATACATACTGACTTACATACATACGTATACTCACGCTATTATACATTACCTCATATTCAAACACCTTCAGACATATACTGCATGAATACATCACATGGTCACATGCATTACCCATACACATAAATACACACAACATGTTACTTCATATTTAGGGCCGATAGTACACTGCATACGCACATCTGTACTAAATCACGGGCATACAACCTGTATGACCCACGGGGTACAGCCAACACACACACACACACACATACACACACACACACACACACACACACACACACACACACATGTCACTACTTACAGTCATAAAATACCATACATTATACAATACGACATCCTTACCATCTCGCACCATGCAAACAAAGACACACAATGAAGCACACACATGCCATAACCAGTGTTATGATATGAAATATACCATGAAACACTCACATGTCATAGCTGGCGATATGACATAACAGACTAATACAAGCACAACCAGTACCTTCACATATACACCAATATCATCACACACACACAGATATCCATGCAGCAGCATAGGTACCAACCAATATGTACATGCGTACATGTTCACAACCATACATATGAGTTTGTATATAGCACGAAGATTATCACTTATATACATAGACCACCATAGGCAAGCATGGGCTCATATGCTTCCTCTAACATACCTATTCAAACCTGGGCAGAGCATAGAGGCTCACACATAATATACCTATAGCACATGCTAGGTATATACACACTATATACATCTCACGCAATACAATAGTTTTCCTAAACATACAGCTTGTAGGTCAACAATCTACAATCGTATATACGTTAGAATATCAACATTCTGACACATAGTCATACAAGTATCTAGGATAGTAGCTATAGCTATAGCTGCAGTTGCACACACGAGTATATTACAGAGATATACTCGACCATAAACATCAGATACCAATACATATATCGATAAACACATAAGCATATATACATACATACATGCATCTGCACGAAGTCATCCATACATATATGTATACCCAACCAACCATCCATGTCTACCCCAAGTATACTCATATACCAATACTCACCCGCCTCATATCTGCATAGAAGCATAGTACTCATACTTACAAATACATACGAGCACATATAAATATGTTAACTTCATAAACATACACTTGCATCTCGATATATAGATATAGACATACAACCATGTATGTCTCCTAGTATATATCCAAGCACACACATACATGTCATCACATAAGGTCTCATACAACAGTACCAACACATACAGATATTCATACAGTGATATATCTATCCAAACACTGAGGTAAGCGTATACGCTTACAACCAGACAGACAACCATATACATCTTCCATACATATATATATATACACACACACACACACATATATATATATATGAAAAGTTAGCGTGATCTTTATTGAGAAATGTACAGAAAATACATCCTAATAGCGTGTAGGGGTAAAGGAATCAATAGAGAGAGGGTAGGACACAAGCGTCTTCACTCTCCACTATTTTTTCCCTAGTCCTACAACAAACTATACAAACAATATCATGAATGAGAAACAAATATACCAATCTTCACAGTCACCCCATGTCTCTAAACTCCCATTTAGCTAAAGCTTCAGCCTCCTCATCAGTAGAAGGTTCTTGATCTCTTAGAGCAACTCTAATATCAGCCGCAATCTCTTCAAATAGAATAGTCTTGCTTGTCTTGATATTTTCGAATATTCTCCTATTCCTCTCCCGCCTGGTATGCCATACTATAGCAGCTAGTATAGTTTTAGCAAGCATACTCACTAGACGTTTATCCCCAAAGTATGCCAGATAATATTTACCCACCCCATTAAGAGAGGGATCAACCTGCGTTGGAACCTTCAGCTTAAGCATGGCCCTATTGAGGATGTATCTGCAGTAGCTACATTCAAAATACAGGTGGCTGATGCTTTCCGCAATGTTGTCATCGCATAAGGTGCAGTTCACTGGAGTATTAAGACCCCGGCTCAAAATCATGTCTCTTGTCAGCAACTTACCTGTGAAAGCTTTTAATAAAGTTAATGACATTTTAGGAATGTAGTTTCCATACCAGATCAATTTGTGAAAGGCAAAGATAGGGCCACGTATGCGAACATCATTCCAGGCTTGACGAAATTGAAATTGACCTCCAGGCGTCCATTCCCAACGGTCAGAACCTGTTGTGAGAGTAATTTGCCGAAGCAGGGGTTTTATTTGGTGTATTGTAGGGTCTTTACTCCATCTGTCCAAGATCCAATAATCACTAACACTTAGCATATTGGCGCCTTCAGGTATTTCGAAGATATTCTTTAGGGGCCCAATAGGAAGCCAATTGTCGTGCCAAAACAGCGTTCATTTTCCTTCTCTAACTTGTCGTTTAATTAGATTATGAACTTCACTTCTACAATTTAACATACGTTTCCATGTAACTGAGTGGGTGACAGCTCCCTTCGCAGCAAAGAACCCGCCCTCAGCTGCATACCTCCTACTCATTTGTTTCGCCCAAATACTACCTGTAGTTAGGTATCTCCATGTTAGTCTGATGCCCGCCGCAATATTCAGATCTTCAATCAGTCTAATACTTACACCTCCTTCATGCTTTGGCTTACAGATATCCCTCCATGCCCAGCCCCGAGAAGACCCACAAATGAACCGCCTGCACACAGCTGGTATAGCACGCAATGTAGTAACTGGCAAATGAAATGCTTTCATCCAAAAAGTGACCATCCCGTAGATGATCGTCCTGACAAGTTCAATGCGGCCTGAGATAGATAACAGGGACGAAGACCACCCCATCATCCTCTTCTTGCATTTATCTAACAATTTGCTGAACATTGGGCCTTTTGGATATTTTGACGATAGAGGCAGACCCAGGTATGTGGTAATAGTTGTTGCAATTTTGATACCCAGTAGATCAGCAAGTTTATGCTTGTTTTTAGTCCCCTTACTAAATAAGGCGGCACGTTTATCCCAATTCACATGAAGACCTGTATATTTGTTGAAATTATCTAGTAATAGTTGAAGCCCTTTGAAAGATTTTTTGTTAGCCCGATAGAACACCAGAAGGTCATCTGCAAACAAGAGATGGGAAATACAACCGGCACGTCGCATGGGTTGGATAGATCGCCTGCTGAGAGCTTTAGCAACCAAGATAGAAAAAGCCTCCATTACTATAACAAACAAATATGGGGAGAGGGGGTCTCCTTGACGAAGGCCTCTGTTCCCATCAAAATAACCCATCGGTGTTCCATTAACCATGACTGAGAAGGTAGGCATCGATATACATTCTCTTATCCATCCAATGAAGGTTTTGGGGAAACCCAGTTGTTGCAAGAAGTAATAAACAAAAGAATGGTTCACGCTTTCAAAAGCTTTCCTCAGATCCAATTTTAATAAAGCTCTCCCTCCCATAGGGTTACTGAAGTCTCTGATATGCTCATGGGCTATTAGAGTGCAATCAGACAGGAGTCTACCTTTAAGAAATGCTGACTGATTCGGGGAAATCAACACATGAATCACCACCTTAAGTCTGTTGCAAATAATTTTACTAATGACCTTATAAAGTACATTACAACAGGCTATAGGCCTATAGTCACCAAGCCCTGTAGCATTAGAATTTTTTGGAACAAGAGTTAGAAAAGTATGATTTATTTGGCGTAACAGGGTACCTGATCTGAAGAATGATTTCACTACTGCATTGACATCATTCCCAACCAGGCTCCAATTGTGCTGGAAGAAGTATCCATTATATCCATCTGGCCCTGGGGATTTATCAGCACCAATCTGAAAAATTGCCTCTTTTATCTCATCATTAGTGATTCTTCTGTCCAATCAGACAGCCGCTTCACTAGTCAAAATACGCTTAGGCACAGGCTGAGGGAAATTTCTCAAATAGTGGCTTTGGATATAAAGCCTTACATAGTAATCAGGAGCCTCCTTCTTCAGATAGTCATAAGTTTTGTTTTTGTTTCCATTAGCTTCCACTAGGTGGTTCAAGTTGTTGTGACTATTCCTTGACTTCATCGCATTGTAAAAGAATTTAGTATTCCTATCGCCCAGGGTCAACCAGTTCTGTCGGCTTTTCTGGCGGTACTTGTCCTTCTCTAACCCCATATTTGTAGCCAATTCCTTTACAAGTAGATTCTCCTTTCCTTGTAGGGTAGTATCAATATGAATGTTAGGATCGTTGCATAGAATTTCCAGTTGGGTACGGCATGTTTGTACATTAGTTGCTCCATTGTGGTTAGCAGCCCATGCTCTCAACAGTGGCCTAAGCCTCCTGAGTTTCTGAGCTAGGCGATACATAGGAGTGCCAGCAACATACTCCCCCCAACTCGCTTCTAACAGCTCTTTGAATCCCTGGCATTTAGTCTAGTAATTGAAAATTTTAAAGGGTCTTTGTTTTGAAGGTACCTGGGCATGGAAATAAACTGCCAATAGTGCATGGTTACTAGTTTGTGCATCCAAGTAGCTGAAATATGACTCAAGTAATGTATTAATCCACTCTGAGTTACAGATAATACGGTCCAGCTGGGCAGCAATGCGGCCATCCCCGACCCTATTGGTACACCAACTCATCATATTCCTCGTGCTTTTGAGCTCCTGGAGAAGGCAGACTCTGATAAAATTGTCGAAATCCTCCACCATGGTCTCTTCTATCCTCCGACCTCCCACCTTATCCTTAGCAAATAGAACACTATTAAAAGCACCCCCCACAAGCCAAGCTCTCTTATTATCCATAGTAGAATCCAGCTTGAGTTTCTCCCACAGATCCTTTCTCTCCACTATAGTATTGCGGGCATATACCCCCGTGATAGTACACTTGTATCCTCCAGAGTTAGAACATGTCACTGTAATATGTTGGTCTGAGCTAGACACCAAAGAAATCCTCCAAACGCCAGGGTCATACCCCATCAATATACGCCCACCTGAAGCTTTGTCAAAATTATCTACTGATTCCCAGTTTTTCGGAAGCTCATCCTTATTCCTAAGTACTAGTGATTTGAGCTTCGTCTCTAGCAAAATAAGAGCCGATGGCTTTAGTTTATTAACCCTGTCATGTAGATCACGTCTACGTACCGAATTATTGAGACCCCTAGTATTCCAAAAAAAGACGGTCATTGGTTGGGGATTGATTGTTTGCGCTCTGGGAAACTCTTCTGTAAACGAGAGCTCTTCCTAGTAGTTGTAGATGATTGGCATACCTGCTTCTGTTTTATTACCTTCCCATATTCAGTATGTTTGATTTCCTCTTCCCTGTCTGATTCCCACTCAGGATTGTCAATAGCGACTTCTCCAGGCACTCTGTCTATCTCTTCCTCCGGTGTTTCATCTAACAGGGACAGGGCCCTAATATGACATTCAGCATCCTCATTCCCCAAACATTTATTCCTTCCTGTACCGAGAATCTCACCAGAAATAGCTGAAGTCAACTCCACCAGCTCACTAGTATTAGGATGGTTTCCCTTTTGTGTTTTATGATCTCCACTATCAGCCCGTCCTATACTACAAGATTCAGACAATAGGATATGAATATTGCTAACTCCATTCGAGACATCCTTACCAGCTTGGATCCATTTGAACATCTCTGTTGTCAACCCTTGCCTCATCCTGAACAAAGAATGGTTGCTCCATATCTACTAGCTGAGACATTGTATTCCCATTGCTTGTTTGTGTCTTCTGGTTCGCCTCTGAAGAACTCAGATGCTGGTCAGTCATAACTTCCTGTTTTATATATATATATATATATATATATATATATATATATATATATATATATATATATCAAACACACAACTCTCATACACCTAGGGCATGCCCACTCATACCTGAGTGGAACACAAAGATCTACACATTGTTCTACACAATCAGCATGTACATATATGTCACACACTACAAATACAGACGGCGTACCATATCCATACATCGCCTAGAGCTCAATCAACTATATAGTTCTATGATACTTACTACTCATAGACTATTAGCACATATACACATGCACCGCTATACTTAGACATACAATCATGTATGTCTCCTAGCATCCATCCAACACTCACAGATACGCACTAAGGTATACCATATCAATATCGATACACATAGATAACCATACAAAACTGTATTCATCCATATACAGGTGTAAGCGTACCAGCTTACAGCCATACATGTATTATATACTCATTACATATATCAACTTATAACACTAATACTCGTACGACATATCCACACATTCATGGGTGGAACTCAAGGATCCACATAGGCCTCTGCACACTCTACATGTGCATAAATCACATACATTATATAGCCACAACGCAATACATATATACACTACTCGCACCTCAATCAAGTATATAACTCAATTTTACACATTACTAACAAGTCAACCATGTATTAACACATATATCCCAAAGACGATCACAGGGTCGTACAATCATTCATACATATACCATAGTCATATGCACACGAGTATATCATCTCAATAGGCTCGACAAGCCATCTTCAACACTTATAGAGCCATAGACGTATAGGCATACACACATACACACATAGATATGTACATACATTCTTACTCAATCAACACTCTAGTGTCTACCCTCAGGGTTCTATACCCCAAGCTCCTACTACCCGGGTCCTATCCTAAGTCCGGACTCTACCAACCTTAGGACTCAACTACCCACAAACACACAAACACAACTCGTACTATTTCGTACACAACCACAGTGAGGGGACCTGTGTGGGCCACCACCTGTCAAGACCCAGCCCATGGGATACCCAGAATGACAAGGTACACAACGAGAACTAAAACATATCTGCAGGTCCACTGTACGCTGCTAGGAATAGTACCAGTAGTGCTCCACAACAAACACCAAACACGGTCAAAAAGAATCCCAGACACACGAAGGCCAACACAAAGCAGCAAAAGAAACAACTCATTCAACTCATCAAGGACTAAAACAACACAGAAACTAAACTGAACCATCTGATCAATTTGTACAACACCAAGAGTACATTGACCATCTTATACATCAATAACGTCAACCTCACAATCCTAAGTACAAGGGTCTATCCCGAACAAAGAAACCCAAAAGTACAATCTCTCACCTCATCCATCGCCAGCCAACCTAAGCTCCAACTCCCAACAACAGAACTCCAACTCAACCTCCAGCTCCATCTGCCATCTCTAAGAACCTCACTTGGAAAAAAATTCAACGGGGCATGTCAACGCGTGACCCAGTAGAAATTCCATACTCCACCCTAAATGCAACACACACTATGCTACTACTGAGTACAAAGTGCTACAAGCGAAGGTGTCACAACTAAACATGGCATGCGTGACAAAGAAACAACCAGCAGCGTTGTACATATCGAAAGATAACAGTACCATAGTGGAGGGTATAAAGAGAGGTGTGACGATAGTAACAGTAAAGCATAACAAGTACGGCTAAGGCGTAAAAGAAAGTCAGTCAATCAATCAATTTCATACAATGTTAGCTTTTGGAACCCTAATATCGAATACAGCGTATGGGACTGGACCTCTCCCAACTGTGTGGGAGAGTAAAGAGGACTCCCTGTCGCGCTAGCCCTTCAGGAGCCTCGGGTACCACTCTACACTCCCCGCCGCGCTAGCCCGTCAGGAGTGCAAGCGTACCCACTACACAAACAGCAAAGACACCACAACCAGTCCATCCCATAGGCCTACCCGATACTTCAGAATTCCCCCAACCCATGTCACCCTCCTTTAGGAGGACTGAAATATTCCTCACTTTCACTTTTCATGAAAACTTTCCATTTTCACATTCCAATTGGGACATGCGTCTCCGTGTGAATTCACATTCCCACATAACAAATCAAAAGGGCCATGCCTTCCATCCAACCATAACCAAGCCATCAAAGATATTACATTTCCCGCATCATAACTTGTGAAACTAAATCATAAAATAAAGGCGTATCATCATTTCTTAAGAGCATGTGAAACATAACCATTGCACATGAATTAATCACAAAACTTTGCCAGAACCACTTCCAATAACCACAAGCTCCTAATGTTAACTTAGCCATAAGCAATTCTCATGGGGTTACTAACTTTGAGTTAACCACATGCAAGGTTTCATAAGTGCTTCTAACTTTAGCATATTCAATGTAAAATTCAATAATAGGCACAACCGTTTCTTAATCATGAGCACACATTTGAGAAAGAGGCAACTTTAGGGAAGCTACTAATGGACCCATTTCATTAACAGAAACATTTCCATATCATTCTCTTTTCTTTCTTTCTCACTTCCTTTCATTACTTCACCACAAATCATATGAGGGCACATGGTCGAAATATTCATGGGTGGCTTTGCTACATGTTGCCACATAAAAATGAAGAAATTGACAACTAAAGTGTATTTCTACAACAAAATAAGTAGAGATTAACAGTAGCCATGCTTTATCAACTAAATGAAACAACTTGTGCTTAAAAGAATGTAACCTTTAAAGAACTTGTTTAATGATCTAAAAGAAAAATGTAAGTTTTGGAACTATAGGTAAAGATATTTAAGAAAAATGCTGATTTTAATAAAATGTGCAATAGACCCTTAAAGGAAGCAACTTAAATGTAGTCAAGAAAATACAAGCTTAAATAACTTAGGAGGAAAACTCTTAGGGGAAATACTACCCTTGAAGGGAGTTATGAAAAATGCATGTCTCTCTTTGTGAAAACCATTAAAGGACTTCATGAAAAAAATTTGATTTAAGATGACTATAACAAATAAAAACTTTATCACTAAAATGTAACTTTTGCCTAAAGTGAAACTTTTATTTAATGAAACCTTCCTAATTAAAGTCACTTTTATTAAGATGGGAACTTTTTAAATAAAAATAAGAACTCTAGTGAAAATTGTAATATTACTAAAATGAGAACTTAATTCACAAAATGGAGATATTCAAATCTCAAATTTGGAATCCTTGCATGTTTTTCTACTTAAAAGAGTCAATTTCACAAGCTTTACATTTACACCAGAAATAGACAATTAAGGAGCATGAAGCTTAGCAAGAAGGACATTCTTTCATTATCACTCCACTACAGTACCACAAACCCAACTGTTTAATCATGATCGAAAACTACCAATAGGATATTGTGTATGAAAATCCACTTAAGGAAGACAATTTCACCATTTAAGCTACTTGTCACAACAATGCAATAAAGGCTAATTTGTACATGATTTCTTAATGAAATGAAGACTTATGCATGGGTTCTCAATCAAAATTTCACAAGGGCATGAAAACCATTTAGGCCGAAATATAAATGGGAATTTTCCACATGCCTAGCAATTCTAACAAAAAGGCAATATCCCAACCTAATTATTACACCTCAATCCAATAAATTTGGAACTTTATCACAACCCATTATAAAAGGAAAACAACTTGCCTTCACTTTCCATGTCACACTTTCATTTCCATACTAAATGGTGATTCTTGCATGACTACCACAAAGATATCAATTCTATTAAAATGCATAGAGAACATCCACAAATTGGAAATTTGAGAACTTCTTTGTAAGAAAGTGAGCAACTTTATAAGTATTTAAGTAACATAGCTAGAAAATCTTTCTAACATGATTAAGTCACCATCTTTCTTATAATACCACAACAAGAGAGCATGTAGAAACATGTATGCATAAAAGAAGTTAACTTGCTTATTAAAAATGCATGCCTTCAAGAAAAACAATCTCTTTTTTTTGGAAACATGTCATTGTAATATCAAGCTAGTGGAGTTGGAAATCCTACCTATTTTAGCTTGATTTTACACCACCAAAACTTCCTCTTAAGCTCCATTTATTCCTCCTTCAATCAAGGCATTCTTCATTGCTCCTGCTTTCATCTTCTTCTCTTTCCTTTATAAGCTTCTCCTTAATTCTCTCCCTTCATTACTCCTCCTTCCTTCTCTCTCCTCTTTTTTTGGTATGTAGAAAATTTCGGCCCCCATGAGGAAAAGAAAGAGAGAAAGAGGAAAATGAAAAGGAAAGAAATAGAAGCATGTAGAAGAATAGGAGATAATTAAAGGGGGAGATATTTTCTTCATAAAGTCCCTTTTATTACAAGTTTGTCATTCCTCTTTAGAGAAAATATCTCTCTTCTAAATTTATCTACACACATGGTATCTCTATTTACACACCCACGTGCTTAATTACAAGTTGTCCTTCTACTATGCACACACCCCCACTAAATACAATAACGACATTCTCCAAATTCAATAATAATAACAAGAATACTTAGCACCGATGAATCTCATGAAACAATCAAAATAATAATCTCTTAAAATATTCTTCACAAAATAATTATCTTAAAATAACCCATATTAAAATAATATTAAAAGTACGTTTTTACTATACACACACCAACTCAAATCTCACTACCCATTCATAAATTAAACGATGCCAATCATTTTACTACCTCATAGACATCTATATTCATACAATAGGTCATCCAACACACCAGTATCATATACACTACGCAATTAATATATGCACCACACCATTCCTATACACACTGCGGAGGCACACATGCACAGTATGTACCCGTTCAAGCATACGTATACTACGTATATCGATCAAATAGACACACCCAAGCGTACATGGCACTATGGCCATTACAGGGAGGATTCCTATGAGCTTAGAGATTAGATGCCGGGTTAGACCTCTGTTGAATGAATCTAGGGTCTCCCTATGGTGATTTGAACAAGGGTGTAATGCCCTACAAGCTACTGCACAAGTACTAGAGGGGGGTGAATAGTACTTTAAAAATAACAAGGAGTATAATTCCAAATTATAGTGCAAACAACTACCAAAACAATTTGCGGAAGCTTAAATTGAATGACAACAACAAATTTAACAATGCTAGCAAAAGATGTTAATGGGTTCGGATCCACCCAAGTCTCCCCGACTTGTTCCCGGTGATCCTACGTCCCAACCACCCGTATCCCCTCCGGATACTTAGGTTAGAAACCCTAACCCAAGATTTCCACTATGAATATCTTGTGAAAAACCTTCACAAGATCAAATCATACAAGCAATGGCAATAGTGAATCCCACAACCCGGGATCACAACCTTCTCTCACAACCGAGAGAATCAACAAGCAATATAAATGGGTTTATATTGAAATAAGCAATCTTACCACAAAATCCTATACCTTGAGTTTTTCTTACCCAAATAGGTGAAAGGAAGGATTTGAGGAAGATGAAGTCACCAAGACCTAGCACCAAGGAAATGACCAGCAATAGGTGCCTAGGAGTGATTTGGAGACTTGAATCAAGCTAGAGCTTGAAGGGCTCACCAAGAACAAACTTCTCTCAAGATGGATTCTAGATCTAGAATGTGAGATAATGGGTTTCTTGTGAGGAAGAGAGCTTTAGAAATGAGTGAGAATGGCTATCTCTTTCTATCTCAATGAATCTCTTAATGGCAGCTCTAACCTAGAGAGAAATGACCTAGGTTCGTATTTATAGGGGTCCCATAAAAACAAGTTAGGTCAATTCCCAACGGATAGAAATCTGAGGAAACTAGTCGGTCAAAGAACAACCACTGACCGACTAGTTCATCAACTAGTCGGTCAGTCAAACAACATGGACCGACTAAGTGAGGAACTGAGAAGAGATAGAAATTCAGACCTAGAAATCTAGTCGGTCCAAGAAGACATTCTGACCGACTAGTTTTACAACTAGTCGGTCAGTCAGTGAACGTAGACCGACTAAGAGGCAAAGTGAAATAGTCTGAATACAAATTGACTTAGTCGGTCCAAGAACAAAAGTTGACCGACTAGATTGTCAACTAGTCGGTCACCAAACGTTCTTAGACCGACTAACGATAAACAATAGCTTAGGAGAAATTTAGCATGTACAGTAAATCACAACTAGTCGGTCAAAGAAGCATCACTGACCGACTAGTTCACAAACTAGTCGGTCGGTGAGTCAACGCAGACCGACTAACTGTAAACAGTAAGGTGCAAGAAATTAAGGGAGCAAACTAGTCGGTCCAAGAAGCTCTGCTGACCGACTAGATCACAATCTAGTCGGTCAGTACTTCTTCGTGTACCAACTAACATGCACAAACAAGTCCGAATCGAAGCGCGACGCTTCGAGGAAGTTAGAATGAACTTGTACTAAGATCCTAGAGCTACGATATGAGCGTTATGAAGATAGAATCGTAAGATATACTCAAGGCTTAACATTCTATATATCGAAGCTAAAAGACTAAAAATAAAACCTTAAAGAACGGTCTTCGAGAGCTTCGATTAATTCTTCATGACTTCCAAAACGGCGCAAGAGCTTCAACGAAGCTTTAGGCATGAATACGAGCTTTGAGAAGTGTTGAGATTTCGCTTTGATTGTTCTCGTGAATTTGGCGACGATCTCCAATACTGCGCTCACAAATTGTTAGTTCATGAATTATTTATGTTTGCTCATCATCAAAACCAAATCCGGGGAGTCCAATATTCAACATTCTCCCCTTTTTTGGTGATGACAAACCAACATAAATAATAATCAAAAATAATGATTCAAATGTAAAATACTTACTCCCCCTGCATTGATGACACGTTAATTCCAAAATGAATATTTATAAATTACATCAATCAGACAAGTAAGATATATAATGAGAATCGATTTTTGAAATATCGGATTTTGAAAATCCTTATATATATCTTAACTCCCCCTGAATCTAACACATCAAATTAGATTCTTGGAGATTGAGTTAAATTTTCATTTGACCTATTTATTATCATTATCTCTCCCCCTTTGGCATTATCCCAAAAATGGGGGGCATACAACGACAACAACTAGGAAATGGAAAATCCAACATCGGGAGTCGTAGACAATGACGATGGAACTAATTGACACCAAGGGAAAAGTGATGAAATCAAATCAAGGTGTGCCAAATTGTCCATTATCAAAAAGTGATAATTAAAATCATCAAAAATACCAAATTTTTATTCAGTTCTTGAATAAAGAAACATACTCTTCAATATTCAATATTCTTGGTTAAATTGGTGTATGGAAAACAATTCTATACAATTATAGAATTTCAATCTATTTAACCAAGTTTTTCAATCGTCGATCGACGATTTCACATAGCATGGACATTGAATGAGAATTAATGTGCACGACGAAGAAAATATCACAACATGAACATCGATGTATATATAGATAGAAACATCATGAGTACATCCAAAAAGATATCACATCGAGGACATCGAATACAACATACCATGGATAGAAATATCAAAAGATACATCATCATCATCAGAACACCATCATCAACATCCAACAAAAAAAATACAATACATACACCGACATCCAACATATCAAAATACAACAAATCAACACCCAAACTCCATCCCATCCTAACCCAAAATACTCTCAAACAGGTATATCATCCAATGAGCAGTGGAGAGTCCTCGAAACAGACGATCACGAGGAAGTGGCTGGATCTGCAGTCTCCGTGGGTCCAGTCGACGGAGTGGACTCAGGCTCTGCAGGGAGGAGAGGCGTGTCAACAGACGGGATCATCGGGGCAGGAGTAGAAACGACGACGTCGGGCTCAACAGCAGGGGTCTGAACAGGAGTATCAGCAGGCAAGACAGGAGCAGGGTCGTCAACAGGAGCAGCAGCAGCCTCAGAAGTCTGAACTACTGGTGCAGAAGTCTCTGGAGCACCGGAAGTGGTGCCATCTCCAGGAGCAGATGTGGTAGCAGCAGCAGCAGCAGTGGCCTCATCGCCACGAGCCAAGGAAGTGACAAGATCGTCAATATCCTCATCGTCCATCTCCTCGGCCTCAGAAACGGAAGGAGGAAGCCCAATGCCCATCATATGAGCCATACGGCAAACTACCTCCTCGGTACGAGCCAAACGCGACTCGTGCCGACGAAGTAGGCGTACGACATCATCCAATAAGGCAGAAGGAGTGGGGGTTGCAGCAGCTGAGGGAGTGGCCTGTGAAGCAGATGTGGTCGACCTCTGCACGTGACGAAGCGCCACAAGAGATTTCTTAACGGCCGTCGCGTTTAGAGGAGGACCCAAAGGATGCTCATCATCAGGAGGGAGGGGAACACCGAAACGACGAAATACCAAGGTCAACAGACATGGATATAGGATATGCGCAGATTTAGTGGTCTTGCGTATACACTCGAAAGAGTCCATCTTATCGAGTATAATGCGAGCCCAATTAATCTCGCTACCCATGAACAAAGCGTATATCAGTTTCAAAAAAGGCTGAGATGGAAGAGATGAAGATCCATACTTGGGAAGAAGGCAGGATTTCAAGATCAGGTTAATCACCCAAGCATTCGGCTTGAATGATTTCGAAGGTACTCCTATGAATGCGGGGGGGATAACCTGGAAGATTTTGCCTAGGGTCCGCTGATCTAAGGAAGAGATATCATCGACCGAGATGTCAGAAGGGAGGAGGCCACACGACGAGCAACCAATCAACTCCCCCAAGATTTCTGCCGTGAGGACTATAGGAGTCCCCAAAACAGAAGTCTCAATGGAGTGGGTCTCGCCGTACTGACCCCGGACACGGTTGGCATAGAATAATTTGACCAGGTGAGGAAATGGTCTAGGGTTCGCCTTAGCGTCAAATCGAAGGTAGTCCAGTAGGCCACTATAGGAGAGAAGATCAGCAAGGCCAAGGAAATCAGAAAACTGAACGTAATGCTCTAACAGCAGTGGGTAGTGCTCTATACGGTTGTACGCTACGAGACACTGAGGGTCATCGCGGCACAACGATATGTCTACACCGCCGACTGGCATAGGAGCTTTACCCTTAGCCTTACGGGACTTCGGAGGAGGTGGAGGAGGGGGTGGAGTGGGTGCCTTCTCGGGATGTTCAGGGGTGTATTCCTCATCGGTATAATCCTCGGAATCACTACCCGAACGCTCACCGGGAGGTGTGGGGGCACGGAACTTTTTAGGCTTAGGCTTGGGCTTGGACGATTGGCTGGTAGGTTTAGGCTTGGACGTCCTCTTCCTCTTCAACGGAGTTGAAGATGAAGAGGGGGGTCGAGTGGTCTTGGCCCTACGTTTGGGAGGGGTCGAAGCGGTAGTACCCTCTACGGTCATAGGGGATGCCCCGGAAGATGAAATCGGGATCCTCGTTCGTGTCATGATCTCGGCACAACGAGCACAACCAAATGTCGGGATAAGATCAAGCACCCTAGCTCAAACACTAGATCCTAACACACAAGCCCTAAGAATGACAAAATCCGAAACCCTAGTTCACCTAGAAAGTGAAAACACGATATAGATCATACCCTAGGAATGGAAAACGAGATCTAGGATGGGGGTTATACCTAGGAGAGAGGGTCGACAGCGACGGACGGCGGGGATGGCCGGAAAGATGGCCGGAGTCGACGGGAATACGAAGGGGTTCGATCGGGGTTTTGGGGTTTTTCAGGCTGGAGTTGAGAACAAACCGACTAAATTGAAAAGAAATCGGATAAGAGTGATTTAAGTCGGTCTGGAAATGAAAAGACGCGTTTGCCCTAACACACTTAGTCGGTCACAGTTCAAGCACTGACCGACTAGATTACGATCTAGTCGGTCGGTCAATGAGCTTGAACCGACTAAGTCGAAACAGAGGCAAACAGAAATTTCTAGGGCTAGAGTTAGTCGGTCGCAGTATAATCACTGACCGACTAGTTTTCAATCTAGTCGGTCGGTAAGTGTACTATGACCGACTAAAAGAAGTCAATGACAGGAGATAGTTAAAAGCTTGATCTAGTCGGTCTGAGTTCACTAGCTGACCGACTAGATGGGCATCTAGTCGGTTGGCTAATGAACTGAAACCGACTAGAAGAGTCCAAAAGTTGATAAATGAGTTCTCTTCAAAAACCACTTGGATGAAACATCGTAACTCTCTCATTAGTCATCTAAATTACCCCCATAAAACGTCGAAATCTTAAATACGACATTCAAATACGAATTCGAGCACAAATTCAAACATATCACATAAAATCCCCAAAAATTCAATAAATCTAGCATGAACGAAATATCGCGATATATAAAAGCATGCAAGATAATTGAATTAAATATGAATCCTATATCACGGATTCACCCATAATCCCCAATTCTCGACGCAACCGCACAAAGGAGTCCTCCTTTAGGGGTTTCGTGAAAATATCGGTGATTTGCTTTTGGGTTTCAACGTACACTAAAATGATGTCCTTTTTAGCAACATGATCATCTAAAAAGTGGTGTCGGACATCTATGTGTTTTGATCGGGAATGGTGCACCGGATTCTTTGAAAGACAGATAGCACTTTGGTTATCCACCATGATAGAGCTAGTATCACAGTGAATACCAAAATCCTTCAATGTGTGTCTCATCCAAAGAACCTGGGCACAAGCGGCACCGGCGGCAATATATTCCGCCTCGGTGGTTGAAAGTGATACGGAATTTTGCTTCTTGGAAAACCAAGAGACAAGAGAATTTCCTAGAAAATGGCAAGTGCCACTAGTACTTTTCTTGTCGGATTTGCATCCCGCATAATCGGCATCACTATATGAGACTAACTCATATGTGCTAGATTTTGGATAAAGTAATCCAAAATCAAGTGTATAACTTAGATAACGGAAAATACGTTTTACCGCTACTAAGTGAGATTCCTTAGGTTGAGACTGATAACAAGCACATACGCATACGGCAAACATAATATCGGGCCTACTTGCAGTAAGATAGAGTAAACTACCTAGCATACCTCGATATAGACGAATGTCTACATCCTTACCGCCCGTATCCTTGTCAAGATGCGTAGTCGTGCTCATTGGAGTCTTTTTCCCGGAAGCACTCTCCATTCCAAATCGCTTAAGCAACTCCACCGTATACTTTGTTTGGTGGATGAAGATTGCATCGTTCAATTGGCGAATTTGGAGACCTAGGAAATATTTGAGTTCGCCCATGTGGCTCATCTCAAATTGTTCCTTCATAACATTAGAAAACTCTTCGCAAAGAGTGAAGTTAGTAGCACCGAAAATGATATCATCAACATAAATTTGAACTAATAAAATATCATTATTCGCATGCTTAACAAAAAGTGTAGAATCGGCTTCGCCCATTTTAAAATTCAAAACCAAAAGAAAATTCTTTAGGCGATCATACCAAGCTCGAGGAGCTTGTCTCAAACCATAAAGAGCTTTCTTTAGTTTAAAAACATGATTTGGAAATTTTTCATTTATGAAGCCCGGAGGTTGAGAAACGTAAACTTCCTCAACAACATCTCCGTTTAAAAATGCACTTTTAACATCCATTTGAAATAACTTAAAATTTTTATGGCATGCATAAGACAATAATAGTCTAATTGATTCTAATCTAGCTACCGGAGCGAAGGATTCTTCGAAATCGATACCTTCCTCTTGTTGATAGCCTTGAGCTACTAACCGAGCTTTGTTCCGGACGACGACTTGGTTTTCGTCGGTTTTGTTCTTGAAGATCCACTTTGTCCCTATGACGGTGTGGTTCTTCGATGGCAAAGGAACAAGCTCCCATACCTCATTCCTCTCGAATTGAATGAGTTCCTCCTCCATGGCAAGGATCCAAGCACTATCTTCGCACGCTTCAACTATATTCTTTGGCTCTATCGATGAGGCAAAGGCACAATTGGCGAAGTGGTGGACTTGCGATCTCGTCATGACACTATCATGAATATTGCCAATGACTTGCTCATGGGGATGGTCGCGGACGGTATGAAGCCGCTTGGGAATACCTTGATCACTAGGCACATTCTCAACAACTTCATTAGTCGGGTTAGTATCAATAGAATCAATTGACTTAGAATTTACAAACGAATCACATAAAACATCCATAGAATCATTGTCATTTGAAATTCTAGAATTAGTGAAATTCTCATTAAAAGAGACATGAAGTGATTCCTCGATCGTAGAGGATCTTTTGTTGTATATCCGGTAGGCTTTGCTACGTGAGGAATACCCAACAAATATCCCCTCATCCGATCTCGGATCAAACTTGTCCAAATTATCATATGTGTTTTTAATAAAACATTTTGCGCCGAAAACACGAAAATGTTTAACTTGAGGCAATCTACCAAACAACAATTCATAGCAAGTTTGTTTGGTGCCGGGCCTCAAAAGTATTCTATTAAACACATAACAAGCGGTGTGTACCGCTTCCGCCCAAAATTGATAACCAAGTTGACTATCTTCGAGCATAGTGCGAGCACACTCCACAAGCGTTCTTTTCTTCCTCTCAACAACACCATTTTGAGGAGGTGCGCGAGGGAAAGAAAACGTGTGAGTAATTCCAAGATCATCACAAAAATTTGAGAAAGACTCATTCTCAAATTCACCCCCATGATCACTACGAATAGTGACAATGGTGGTTCCGATGAGATTTTGTACTTTCTTCACAAATATTGTGAAGTTTTCAAAAGCTTCATTTTTATTACATAAGAAAAATACCCATGTAAATCTTGAATAATCATCGACGATGACAAGTCCATATCTTGCATTTCCTAAGGAAGCAACTCTAGTTGGCCCAAATAAATCTAGATGTAATAGCTCTAGTGGCCGTTTCGTAGAATTGCTTTTCTTAGGTTTAAATGAAGATTTAGGAAGCTTGCCACGTTGACAAGAATCACAAAAACTTTTCTTTTCAAAAACGAGCTTCGGAAAACCTTTAATGGAATTTAATTTTGAAAGCTTATAAAGTGTTCCAAAGTTCACATGTCCAAAGCGTCGATGCCATAAGTGTTGTTCACTTGTGTTGGCAACGAGACATTGTTCATATGACTTAGGAAGCTCCAAAATATAAATATCTTTATGGCGTGTGCCGGAAAATAATAATTTATTATTATCATTTGAAATATGACACAATCCTTTCGCAAAGCTAACTTTGTAACCTTTGTCACAAAGTTGGCTTATTGAAATAAGATTATGATTTAAACCATCAACTAGATAAACATCACTAATTAAGGGTTTAGACGGGTTACCCACTTTACCAACACCGACGATGGTTCCGCTCTCGTTGCCTCCAAATACGACGCGATTTCCATTTGCAATGGGAACCACTCCGGAGAGCAATTGAGCGTCACCCGTCATGTGTTTTGAACACCCGCTATCGAGTATCCAATTCCCTTTGGAGCTAAATTTAAATTTTTTGCTCCTTTTCTTTTTCTTTTCCTTGAGTACCTAAAGATAGAAACATTCATATCATGGTACCCAAGGTCATTGGGTCCTCAAAGGTTACACCTTTGGAAGCCAAGTCCAATTGGACTTAGACTTCCCCACATAATTTCTACTATGAACAACATCCGAAAAATAAGCATTCATATACACTTGTTTTTCATCCATGCTTGTGTCCTTTGGGCTCCAAATAGTGAAAATTTTGGGAGCCATCATCCTATTGGGTGCATGCATGCGTTGTTGGTTTCTACGTGATGCATGTCGTGGATAGGCATAAGGAACATGATGGAATGGTGCACGACGAGAATTATTCATATGATGAGGTGGGTGAACATATGCATGTGTGGGAACACGTGCGTGAGGGTGTCTCACATTGTGTGCACGTGCCCGAGAATGTGTTGCATAAAAATCATCATATGTGTGAGACGGTGGAGTAGGACGTGTGTTCCTACGTGGCATGGTATTTGTGTACATATAAGCATGTCCCTTCTTTGGAGGTCCACCCAAAATGGGTTTCTTTCCGAAAGAGGGTGTGGACGAGGTGGAAGCACCATTGGTAGATGAACTACCAATAGATTGTTTGCTACCACTCGTAGAGTCACCGGAAGTTGGCCTAACAAAAGTAGTGGCCGCTTTGGATGGACATCCCATCGTATACCCCAAACCAATGTGGTGATTGGCCGGAAGTAAGTCACTTAGGATTTTATCCAAATGGTCCTTACCCTTATTGAATTTATTAATTCGGCCTAATGTGTTCTCATATTTCTCTTTGAGGGAACGCATAGAAGTATCCAAGTTGGATACTTGCGATGTGAGCACATAAACACGAGATTTGAGATTCTCGTTCTCAATACTCAAAGTCGAGTTTTGAGAAGTTAAATCCGCTATCCTATGTTCTTCTGAATCATCAATGCTAACATGTTCAAGTTTAGATTTGAGATTTATAATCTCATTTCTTAACTCTTCAACAACGTGTCGTTGTTGGTGATGATAGTCTTAGGCGAGGTTTGAATGCTTGCTAGGTCATCTTTTACTTTAGTATATCTATTTACTAATTTAGTGTTTTTAGACCATAAATGAGAGTTAGCATCCCTAAGATCATCCATAGTTACCTCATCGCCTTCGTCGTCGCTATAATCGGAGGAGGAAGATCCTTGATCATGCTCCTCTCTTGCCATGAAGCACATGTGCGCTTGCTCCACTTTCTCATCGTCCGACTCTCCGCTTGAGGAATCCTCGGAGTCGGTGAATGTTGCTCCGACAAGTCCCTTTTTGTACCCCTTTTTGTACTTCTTCGACTTGTCGAACTTCGGCGCCTTCCACTTCTCCTTTTGCTTGTTTTGAGGACAATCCGCTTTGATGTGTCCTGGCTTATTGCATTTAAAGCACAAAGGTGGAGAGGCGTTAGTAGAAGTAAATTTAGATTTTTGTTTGAAGTTACCCTTTCGGAAGAAGCGATTGAACTTCTTTGCCATGAGTGCAATGGATTCCATGTCCATTTCTTCTTCCGAGTCCTCATCATCGGTAGAGGTGGATGAAGCCGCCTTGAATGCAATCGCCTTTTTCTTAGGCACGTCTTGGTTCAAATAGGACTTCATCTTTTCTTGTAACTTCACCTTGATATCTTTGCGTACCTCGTATGACATCAAAGTACCCATCAATTGAACTACGGTATACTTATTCATGTCATTACCTTCCTCGATGGCGAAGGTACGTTTCTCCCAAGAAGAAGGAAGTCCTTCGATAAGTTTTGAGCACTTCTCCTTTTGAGTGTAGGACTTGCCGAGGGCCTCTAACTCGTTTATTATGTCAACGAAGCGAGCGTAATATTCCTTCATCTTCTCGCCCTGTTGCATATGAAACATTTCGTAATCTTTGTTTACGAATACGAGTTTAGAGTCTCTTACCCTACTCGTCCCTTCATGTAGAATGAGGAGGGAGTTCCAAATTTGATATGCACTCTTAAATATGCATATCTTATTGAAGTCCTCGGGCTCCAATGCGCATTGCAAGGCGTTCATTGCCTTGGCATTGCTTACCTCCGCGGCGATCTCCGCGGTAGTCCATTTCTCAAAGTCTTCTTCTTCGGGCTCGATGTATTCCTTCATTGTGGTCCTCCATAGAGACGCACTCCAGAGGAAGGTTTCTATCTGGCATTTTCAGTACCCGTAGTTGGTACCGTTGAAGAATGGAGGCCTCGTAGAGGAATGTCCTTCCATCACCGAAGATGCTCCTTCTCGGTTTCTGAAGGTGTCATAGTTGGAAGGTGGACACACGGTCTTGTTGTCGTTGGCAGACATAGCAAAGTATCTGGCTCTGATACCAAATGTAATGCCCTACAAGCTACTGCACAAGTACTAGAGGGGGGGTGAATAGTACTTTAAAAATAACAAGGAGTATAATTCCAAATTATAGTGAAAACAACTACCAAAACAATTTGCGGAAGCTTAAATTGAATGACAACAACAAATTTAACAATGCTAACAAAAGATGTTAATGGGTTCGGATCCACCCAAGTCTCCCCGACTTGTTCCCGGTGATCCTACGTCCCAACCACCTGGATCCCCTCCGGATACTTAGGTTAGAAACCCTAACCCAAGATTTCCACTATGAATATCTTGTGAAAAACCTTCACAAGATCAAATCATACAAGCAATGGAAATAGTGAATCCCACAACCCGGGATCACAACCTTCTCTCACAACCGAGAGAATCAACAAGCAATATAAATGGGTTTATATTGAAATAAGCAATCTTACCACAAAATCCTATACCTTGAGTTTTTCTTACCCAAATAGGTGAAAGGAAGGATTTGAGGAAGATGAAGTCACCAAGACCTAGCACCAAGGAAATGACCAGCAATAGGTGCCTAGGAGTGATTTGGAGACTTGAATCAAGCTAGAGCTTGAAGGGCTCACCAAGAACAAACTTCTCTCAAGATGGATTCTAGATCTAGAATGTGAGATAATGGGTTTCTTGTGAGGAAGAGAGCTTTAGAAATGAGTGAGAATGGCTATCTCTTTCTATCTCAATGAATCTCTTAATGGCAGCTCTAACCTAGAGAGAAATGACCTAGGTTCGTATTTATAGGGTCCCATAAAAACAAGTTAGGTCAATTCCCAACGGATAGAAATCTGAGGAAACTAGTCGGTCAAAGAACAACCACTGACCGACTAGTTCATCAACTAGTCGGTCAGTCAAACAACATGGACCGACTAAGTGAGGAACTGAGAAGAGATAGAAATTCAGACCTAGAAATCTAGTCGGTCCAAGAAGACATTCTGACCGACTAGTTTCACAACTAGTCGGTCAGTCAGTGAACGTAGACCGACTAAGAGGCAAAGTGAAATAGTCTGAATACAAATTGACTTAGTCGGTCCAAGAACAAAAGTTGACCGCCTAGATTGTCAACTAGTCGGTCACCAAACGTTCTTAGACTGACTAACGATAAACAGTAGCTTAGGAGAAATTTAGCATGTACAGTAAATCACAACTAGTCGGTTAAAGAAGCATCACTGACCGACTAGTTCACAAACTAGTCGGTCGGTGAGTCAACGTAGACCGACTAACTGTAAACAGTAAGGTGCAAGAAATTAAGGGAGCAAACTAGTCGGTCCAAGAAGCTCTGCTGACCGACTAGATCACAATCTAGTCGGTCAGTACTTCTTCTTGTACCAACTAACATGCACAAACAAGTCCGAATCGAAGCGCGACGCTTCGAGGAAGTTAGAATGAACTTATACTAAGATCCTAGAGCTACGATATGAGCGTTATGAAGATAGAATCGTATGATATACTCAAGGCTTAACATTCTATATATCGAAGCTAAAAGACTATAAATAAAACCTTAAAGAACGGTCTTCGATAGCTTCGATTAATTCTTCATGACTTCCAAAACGGCACAAGAGCTTCAACGAAGCTTTAGGCATGAATACGAGCTTTGAGAAGTGTTGAGATGTCGCTTTGATTGTTCTCGTGAATTTGGCGACGATCTCCAATACTGCGCTCACAAATTGTTAGTTCATGAATTATTTATGTTTGCTCATCATCAAAACCAAATCAGGGGAGTCCAATATTCAACAAAGGGTTTTGGGGGATTTTCCTTAGGATTGGAGGACCGCGAAAGGGACTCAGTATCCTAAGGAGAATCCCCATGAATCCGATTTGGGATTAGTGGTCGTTTTCCGGGGCTCGTGCTCACGAGGGTGATCCAAGAGCCGGGGGCGACCACTAACCCCCAATCTGCTAACCGATGACTACGAAAGTAGCCCGACCGCTAGAATCAACCATAGGACGGCATCGTATTCTGTAGAGTACGCGAGTGCCTACGGATTGCGAGGCAGGACCCAAGTGTCAAGCATAATGCACGCATTCCTGTATGAGCCGATAGCGAGAGCATGGCCCCATATAGGGATGCATTAGACGAGCGTGACGACGAAAGTCTAATGCCCGCTTCCATCTTTGGATGTGACACTCCTACCCTAATCCATCATCCGACGGAGGATCAAGTGACCCGAAATCCATTACTGAAGGTCCTAGCGGGAAATCTCGAAAGCCCTAGATGTTTAATATTTAGTCTATTCCACTTCCCTTAACCAACCAACCAAATCACATGTGACAACACTGACCACACATTCTCCTCCTTCCACAAAAAGCTAAGCGTTAGACGACCGCCTCCCTAGAGTTCCACATTCTATACATGTAACGGCCTGTATTTTTCCAATACTTTTAAATTAAATATTTACCGTAATTTCATTTTAAAGGGTATTTTGTAATGGTTAGTCAGGAGTTTTAACTGATTTCAAAAATTCTTATAAAAATAATTTGAAACACTAGACTCATTATATTGTATTTCAGCAATTTCAGATTTCCTCAAATACTCAAAACAATTCTGATAAAAATTCGTTTTCAATAATTACTGTTTTGACTTAACGAATTAATTTTCTATTCAAACATTTTCAAAACATTTGCAAACTTCTACACTAGCATCCTATGATCATTTAGGGCTCTCCACATTAATTTCGTAATTTTCTGATATCATTTCAACATAGAACCCGCAAACCCACTTGCTAAACGTTTTGGCCTAAAACTAGTATTTCCGTAACTCAAATCTCAAAACGGATCTTGTATTCACGATCCTCATGATGATACGATCCTGTGGGTATGTTTTCGTAATTTTTCGGAGTCGTTTGTGAAAACGCGTTTGTATTCCTCCGCCTTGCTAATTACATTTCACTAATGACCTTTTTACCATTACTAATTACTGTTACCTAATTACGTTTACCCCTGCTAAATCTAGATCTACCCCTAATTATCACTATCCCTAACCCCACCCTTATGAATCACCGTTTGGGGTGGGTGAGATCCGACACCCACCCCACCAATTCATTACAATGTTTTCTATTATTATTATTATTAAGCTTATTACATTATATCTGTTCCCTACTCTATATATTCCACTCTCCCACTGCTCTTTTATTTAAACCAAACACACACACCATCTCTCCTTTTCGTTCGGATCAACCCCCAGACCCAAGCCCAGCATCGACAAACTCATCCCCCTTCAATCTGTTTCTCCCTCTCTCCTCGTTTGTAAAGGCTGCACTCATGCCCCAGGCTCAGCTCACGCAAACACGACACACACACAGGCTCACTCAAACACTCTCAACCCTCTCTCTCCCGATCTCTCAGAGTCTCTCACCATCTAACTCTCTCTCTCCAGCTCTCTTCTTCTCCACGGCGAACACACGCCCTACGGCGCTTCACTCGCTACCGCGCCCCGGAGCTACCGCCGTCGAGCTCCCTCACCGTCGCCGCAGCTCCGACGAACAGCGCCCGCGCTCTCGTCGTCGCCGAGCTTCCCCCTGTCGGCCAACGTAGCACCGAAGCAGCCCCATCCCCGCCTTCGCAGCAGCACCCACTCACCCCGCTGCTCCCTCCGAGCGCCGAGAGCCCCACGCCGACAGCTCCGACCAATGCCACCGTCCTTCAACGCTCATCACCGTCGCCGCAGCCCACAATGCCATGACAGCGTCCCCTCCGCCACCGCTCCGGCGACAGACGCTGCCCCAGCTCCGCCATTCGCCGCTCGCCGTCGATCTCCGTCGCCCAGCAGCGCAGACGCCGCCGCCCCGCCTTCCGCCGCCGACGCAATCCCCCCCCCCCCCCCCCCGCCGTTCCTCCGTCGACGTGAAACGGTGGGTGCGTAAATCTCAGGATGGCAAAACCGTAAATACGAGGAATATTTCGTATTTTCGTATTTATTTTAATTATAAATAAGGTTTTATGGTATAAAATTCATAACTTAAAATACAGGGCCCAGAAAAATGTGGGGATAGCTCTAAAAAAATCGGAAACAATATTCCGGACCCAACGGCGCTGGTCGCATCTTGATCAGACACCTACTTTTCCCAGAATCATTTTTCAAACCTAAAAATTAAATATTTATAATTCAATTTAAAAATCATAACCCTCTATTTTCACGTACACTGATACGTGATAAAAATGTAAGTGATAGTAATCTTCGAGACGGTCGTTTTGACTGTTCACTCAAGTCATTCCGACTTGGATTGTTCCCAGAACAAATTACGGAAGATAGGCATCACCTAAATAATTTGGGTTTTTAAACTAGTTTTGAGTTTCTAAAAATTATAAAAATTATTACAAGCTTCAGAAAAATATTCCCTCTTGCAGTAAAACTATTTTTATCACATATAGCCTATATAAAAATTTAGAACACTTTTCATCGCCGTTTTAATCAGTTTTAAAATCAAAGACGACCAAGTTAAATAAATAAGAAATAGTACATTCTCTAATTAATTGTTTCTTGTGTTTGCAGGTATCAAATCTCGTGCACCAGCACTAGATCCAGTCCCGGTTCACTACCATCACCTCGAGATCAGTAAGTCACAATGGATTCTAGATTTAGAAAAGAAGATAGTGTCCTCGTACGAACCTCTTAAAAACAACAACTTTTGTGTTCCATGTTTGTTGGACTTGTCTTTATCCTCAAATTTGCTAGCATCTACCTTACTCTGCTTAAAGAAAGTCGACCAGTGAACCTAGCTTAGTTACCATCGTAAACAGGAAACTAATGACATCATGCGGCACATCTTATCGAATGTCTTATGGAATATCTCGTGGAATGTTTTGCAGAATATCTCGTGGAATATCTCGTAAAAGGTCTAAAGGAATATCTCGTAAGAAAGTATGTAATCGATACACATGACACTGGGTTTTGGGGTAACTCATTGTAGAGAAAGTGTGGGAGCTATGACTGGAGTCACTCTCTCTCGTCTCGTCTCGTCTCGTTTTCAAAGTATGTTGTGGTTGACGCCCAGGATTTGCTTCCCGTGGCAATGGAGATGTCCCATGGTTGCATATCATACTTTCCTACATGAGTCACATCACATAGTTTAAGCCGCCATATTCAGTATTTTGCATGTTTAATTGCTTACAGTTCATGCCTTCTAGTCCTACCATTGCTATCACCATGATTGCTCTTATACGTTACTTTTTGTACTCTCCGACTTGAGTCATGTAGTTCTAGTGTAGCTTGCATGTTTACTTCTTTACGGTACTTGCACTTTACCTTCTACACTTGTACAGACACCGCACCGTACTTTACTTTACTTTCACCTTGGCATGCTTGTACGTAGTTACCTTTGTCATACTTGTACAGTACTCCTTTTCTTTATTTAGAATTGTTGTGACTTACCTTCGGTTCCATTTATGGCACCGGCAGACGACGACGTGATCGATGAGGTTGCACCAGAGTTTGAGGAGCCCGGATACGACCCAGAGGCCGCAGAGTTTTAGCTGTTGTGTTTGAGTGTGTGTTGTACCATGTATTTCCTTTCTGCATTTCCTTTCCGTATTTCCTTTGTGTATTCTGGTGAAAGAGTGCTGGTTGTTGTTGTATTTTATTTTCGACTGTAATAATGTTGGTACGCTAGTTTGAGTGTTGTTGGTACATCTCTGCGTTGTGGCTATGCTGATTTCACTGGTAAACTGCGGGACCTGCAAATAAATCAAATAAGTAACGGGCCCCCGAGAGCGGGTCGTTACAAATTTGGCGGCCCATGCAGGTCCGTGCAAAATACCTCGTGAACAGTATAGTAAAACCAGGATGTATCGTATACGATACTCGTCTAAGCTGACATCTTTCTATGAATGCAGGTTTGGCACTCGAAAGATGGACGAGAACACTTCGAAGAGTCCCAATGGAGCTGACCTATCTGGACTTAATAAACGTCATTAACAAAACCTAAATTTTGATAGGATTAATTAGTTGGTAATAAAAAAAATCTTTTTGTATTGGTGGCACGCATATAAGTGATAAGCTTCTTTCAATGGACCATGATTCGGTCAATGTGCTTGGCTAAGTTTGTTGGATCGACCTAGCTAGACTGGGTATAAGTGATCCTGTCTTAGTCACTTCCTTGGCCGTGTCCGTTGGACCGCAAGGACATGAATCATGATTATGTAACGCCATCGATCTTCTTCACTAGCAACCTCCCATTAAGCTTGATGACCTTTCGATTGACCTTATTAGAACCTTTCTATTTTTAGATAATCTTTCTATCTTAATAATCTCCTTAAGATATCTACATATATAAATTCTTACTAAACTTTATGTACAGGTCCTTTGTGTTTGATACTCGAGAAATGGACGGACACACCTCAGAGAGCCCCAATGGAGTCGATCAGTCTGCAGCCAGCAACCAGACCAGCAACGGACCAATTCCCACAGTGCATCAGATCTCGGATCTGGCATTGCGAGAAATGGTCCAGGCTATCAAAGGAGACTATCATCCTACGGGAGGCATCCAACAATTTCGCTCCCTCCACCCGAAGACCTGGAACGGTGAGTATGGCCCGATGAAGGCCGATGAATGGCTAGAAAGTACTGAAGAGAACTTGAGAGCCGCCCAGATCGGGAAGCATGCCTGGGTGGACACTGCCAGGTCCCAACTGACGGATGGGGCTAGAGTCTGGTAGGGCTCTGCAGAAAAACATCTTCAACGACCGATCGAATGTGAGACATTCACTAAACTTTTTCGCACCCAATATTTCTCTCCTGAGGCTCAGATGGAACTTCAGGCGCAATTTGTTGGGTTGAAGCAAGGTTCCATGACAGTGGCACAGTATGACACCCGGTTCACCTTGCTGAGCCGCTTTGCTCCCGAGATGATCGCCACTCCCATAGCCCGAGCCCGACTCTTCAAGCAGGGTCTCAACATAGAGATCCGTCGGAACTTGGTCGGACATCCACTATGCACTTACACAGAGGTGATGGATCCTGTCAAAACAGCGTTAGGATCGATAAATGAAGTTGAGACTTACGCTTGCGTATGCGGCACGGTAGTCTCGGAACTTCACCTTCGGATTCGCCACGACGGATCGAGTCTTCTCACGAACGGAGTAAGGCTACTAAATCCACAATCTAAATCTCTACTTTTAGATTAAGAACTTGGATAAAGAGAGAGGAAGGATTTCAGCAGAGCTTCGCTAGAATGAAATGCAAGGCAAGAATGCCATGCAAAAGTGTAAGGAAATGGCTAAGCCTTGGGTCTTATTTATAGCCCCCAAGGTAGTTATTTTAGGAGTAATTGTTCCTTTGGAACAATTTAACTAAAGTGTACCATCATACATGGCACATTATAAGCTTAAGTTGTACCATATGCATGGTACAACATAAGCTTAAGATATTCCCCCTTTATTAGCCATATGTCGCATGCACTTATGCACATATAATGCGACTTTCCCACTAATCTAGATATCCTCTCCGCAAGGGAACAGATTCCCTTTGCACACGACTTCGTGTACCCGACGTTCGAGGTCCGTATTCCCTCGTACATCCCCTACAAGGGTGTACAAACGTCATCCATATCCAACATCTCCCACTCACACTTGAGGGGATTGTAAGAGAACGTCTTTCTCTTAGTTCTTTCATCTATCATACCGAGAAATAGACCGTGCGACCGTCATGCGCGTAGAGTCTGTTGTTGTGCACTTGTTAGAGATACACAACGACCTCGAAGGTGCAAAGTTGAGTAGTTCAACGCATGCTTTACCCTAGATTATTTCTTCACATTTCTTATACTTTATATTCAACAATTGAATCCCATCTGGATTACAATTGGCTGGCCAGCTTTGAATCATTAAAGTCCAAATGCGAATATGAAATCAATCTTCCTCTTCTTGCGAACCTTCTGATCTTGACTTGATTCGCTTTTCTAACGTGCCCCGCCGAGCCGAATTATCATAGCCCATTAGCAACACGCTAAGATAGCGATCATCTCGTCAAATCTAAAGGAACCAATTGGAGTCCTTGAGGGTAAGAGTTAAGACCCATATGGCCTTTGAGTCTCACATAATAGCAAACACTATTGCTACTAACTCAGTGGTCGTAATGCATACGTGGTATGAACACGTATTACAACATCACTCCTTTCCCATGGAGAGTATGTCTTAATGATGTTGTACGGATGAAAGATCAGACACCACAGTGCCTATCTTTTGAGTCCCCTTACTACCCACGAAATATTCCCGGACTCTCATCCTGCATAAGACAGATATGATTTTTAAAAAAATCCTATGAGATCTCTTTTAAATATCCTTGTGATACAGATCTTAGATCTTTTGTAAGCATCCATATGATGCAGATCTTTCATTCGACTATCTTGTTTAAGTCATGACTCTAAATCATTTGTCTAATGATTTTGACTTTAAATTAGTCTCATCTCTATCTTATCCATCTGATAAGATAAGGCGGTTGCTCATGTGAGAGAGCCAACCTTAATCTGTCCGACATACACACAATAAAATAGCTGAGACTTAAACACAAATGTATATAAAATCATTTGTAAGAAACTTGTATGCAATATAATTAAAAAAACTCTTCTTTTTATTAAACTCTTTGATCTTCTATAGACATGGGAAATATTACATGATACAGCTCAGCACCTACGCATTCCCATAGATGATAAATGTTTGAAGAACACATCTCTGGGGATCACCTTAGTAAGGGGATCCGCTATCATCTTATGCGTGGATATGTATCCTATGTCTACTTCCTTCCGTTTGTCATAGTCCTTCGCAAACTTGAATCGAATATCAATGTGTTTGGTCTTACAATGAAATTTAGGATCTTTGACATAGGCAATCGAAGCTTGACTATCACTGAATATAGGAACAGTGCTCGAGTCAGTGGCATCCGTCAGCCTGTCTAAGAATTTCCTAAGCCAAACAGCTTCTTGGACCGCCATGCTAAATGCTACAAATTCGGCTTCCATGGTTGATAGGGCGATGCATGTTTGCTTCTTGCTGCTCCAGGATATTGCACCATTCCCGAGCAAGAAAACAAAGCCTGAGGTAGATCTTCTTTCGTCGAGATCACCTGCCCAATCAGCATCGGTATAGCCTTCGAGTTTCAAGGTATTGCCTTGATAGCACAACGCATAGTCCGCAGTCCCTTTGAGATACCTTAATATCCTCTTTACCGCTTTCCAGTGTGCCTGTCCTGGGTTGGATTGGTAACGGCTTACCATACCAACAGCATAGCAAATGTCCGGTCTGGTACACATCATGGCGTACATCAGACTCCTGACAGCACTGGAGTATGGAACCTTTTCCATAGCTTTCTTTTCTTTTGGATCTTTGGGACACATTTCCAAACATAGACCCTCGCCTTTGCTTATTGGAGTATCAATTGGCTTGCAGTCCTGCATATTAAACCGTTCTAAAACTTTCTTTATATATGTTTCTTGAGAGAGAGAAAGAAGTTTCTTGGAACGATTCCTTGAGATCTTAACCCCAAGGATATATGCAGCTTTACCCATGTCTTTCATCTCAAAGACGGATGAAAGCCAAGCTTTGATATCCATGATAAGACGCTTATCATTTCCGGCTATAAGTATGTCATCTACATAAAGAGACATAATTACATACTTGTTCTTAATCCTCTTAATGTATACGCAGTTGTCTTCGTCGAGCATGGAGAAACCATACGACAAAACGACTTCTTGAAAGCGCATATACCACTGCCTTGAGGATTGTTTAAGACCATATATGGATTTACGAAGTTTACAAACCTTATGTTTGTTTTCTTCTTGTACGAACCCGTTTGGTTGTTCCATGTAGATCTCCTCATCTAGTTCTCCATTAAGAAAAGCAGTCTTTACATCCATCTGATGTAACTCGAGGTCCAAACAAGCCACCATTGCCAGAATTAAGCGAATGGAGGTAAAACGCACGACAGGAGAGAAAGTCTCTTCGTAGTCTATTCCTTCCTGTTGCCTGAAACCTTTCGCAACAAGGCGAGCTTTATATTTCTCGATGGAGCCATCAGCCTTATGCTTGATTTTGAGAACCCACTTGTTCCCAATGGCTCTACGTCCCTTAGGTAAATCAACCAAGTCCCAGACTTGGTTTGTTTTCATGGATTGAAGTTCTTCTTCCATCGCCGCTATCCATTTATGTTTAGCAGGGCATGTGATGGCCTGTTTGAAATTTGCAGGTTCGTCATCATCTTGTAGTAATGTCATGAATGTTTGAGGAAATTCATCCTCAAATCTCAGAGGTGTTAGCCTCGTTCGATTACTACGTCTTGCTTGAGTTTGATCACTCCCACTTGGAATGACATCACTCCCACTTGGAATAACATCACTCCCACTCGGAATAGGATTGGTATCGTTCGTATCATCCATAGGTGAAGTATGAGGGTCATTTTCCTCTTCACCAAGAATTCTCCCACTCGAACGTTTCGATCCTTCTTGATCCCAAGTCTCAAACAAGGATAAGTCTTGACTTATCTCACCCTGTCTTGGAAACTCGTTTTCCAAGAAGACAACATTCCTCGAATCGAATTCTATTAGACCACCATTGTCTTCTTGACCGACAAAAACATATCCTTTGGAGTTTTCAGCGTATCGGATGAAGATACACTTCCTCCCACGTGGCCCAAGTTTGCCATATTTGTGAGAGGATAAATGTGCGTAAAAGGCACAACCCCAAGGTTTTAGAATGCTTAAGTTTGGAGTTCTATTATTCCACAACTCATAAGGAGTAGAACTTACCGACTTCGAGGGTACACGGTTTAAGATGAATGTTGCCGTCAATAATGCATCACCCCAAAAGGTGATGGGCAAATTTGCCTGAGACATCATTGATCGGACCATTTCCATCAATGTCATATTTCTTCTTTCCGCAACACCGTTTTGTTGCGGAGTATAAGGCATAGTTATTTGATGAACTATGCCTTTTTCATCACAGCGTTCCTTAAAACTCGTTGATTGATATTCTCCACCCCGATCGGTTCGTAAAACCTTTATCTTGCGATCTAGTTGATTTTCCACTAAACTCATATAGTTTTTGAAGCATGATAAAGCTTCATGTTTGTGGGAAATCAAATAAATGTGACCGAAACGGGTGAAGTCATCAATGAAGGTGATGAAATAGGACTTCCCGTGTCTTGTCTTAACATTCATTGGACCGCAAATGTCCGAATGGATAAGCTGTAATGGAACTTCGGCCCATGTGCCAGTTCCAAACGGCTTGCGACAAGTTTTCCCTACAAGACAATGCTCGCAAGTTGACATTTCAACTTTTGAAACATTAGATAGCAAGCCACTTTTGGCAAGTCTATCCATTCTAGTTGGTCCAATGTGACCAAGTCTTGCATGCCAACAAATGATCTCAGATTCAGAATTAGAAGCATTTGTCAAATGGAAACTTTCATTAATAGAAGAAGAATCATCATACATAGTGTTTAAAACAATCAATCCATTACAAACATTACCCGACCCAACTAAAGAACTATTACAAACAAGGTCAACATTTTGTTCATAGAACCTCCATTCATAACCTAAAGACATTAACATGACCACGGGTACGATATTCCGTCGAATATCTGGAGCAAAGAGGACGTCGTGCAATAATAGAGTCCGGCCGTTGTCAAGAACTAGCTTGCATGTTCCGACACCCTTGACTTCAACACGAGTGTTGTTGCCGACGTATATCCACTTTGTTCCTTGAGTTATCCTTCGATACTCTACGAAGAACCTTCTGTCCTTCGCTACGTGGTCTGTGGCCCCTGAATCAATTAACCAAAAATAGTTAGATTCAGCAAGAAACATGGAACTAGAAACACGTTTGTAACTAGCCCTACAAGTTACCTTATCACTTCCATCCGTACACGTACGGGCGAAGTGACCGTACTTGTTGCACTTAAAGCACTTGATCTTCTTCAAGTTTTTCTTCTTTGAGTGCACATTCTTTTGCCACTTTTTGTTCTTAGTCTTCTTTGAGGTTTCCGGTTCTTGCTTTCGTTCGTTCATAAACCTTAAGCGTTTATCCTTCCGCTTCTTTCCTCCATGTGAGGAACTAGCGGCCATGTGCACTTCGGCACTAGGTTTTGCGGCTTGAATCCGGTCTTCCTCGAGTTTGAGGTGTTTGGATACATCGCTTAAAGTTTTAATGCACTCATTATGAGTGAGGTGCATTTTCATGTTATCCCAGCTATCTGGGAGTGAACGAATGACTGCTTGGATCTGTTGTTCGTCAGACAGCGTAAGACCCGAATCCTTCAATTCAGCTATGAGATTCGCCATGTGGCGGAGATGCTTTTTCATAGATTGATCTCGCCGCATTTTGTACGAATCAAATTGAATATTTAAGGAGCGGAGTTTGGTTACCGAAGTTCCATCAAACTTTATTTCTAGCCCAGACCATATGTCTTTGGCTAGGTCGAATTCTCAAAATAGACGCATTATGTCATTGTCCATTGCAGACAATAACGTAATACGTGCTATTTTGTTCTTTCGAGTCCAAGTCTCATAAGCTTCTCGGTCCCTTTTGTGTTGGGCCGTATTGCCCAACTCAGGTTCTTCCATTACGTTTTGGAGTGTTTCAAGCACATCTTGCTCCTCCAAAACATATTGGATTTTTATTGACCAAAGTTTATAATTGTCGCCGTTGAGCTTCTCACCTTTGTTAAGCTCGGCGACAATGTTCTTAGAAGCGGTAGACATATTCGAATCAAAAAACTGCAAAGAAAATGAAAAACACGATCAAAATTCTATGCATAAAGTTTCGATTCTTTAAACACTTGATAAGTTCCTTGGATAAGCTGAAATGTTACTCTAGAATCAAGAAGTTCACTACGTTCCCAACTACCATCTAGAAGTAACTTTCAAAGTATCCCTCTTACTTATCTCATGTAAAAAGAAATCAGAAATGATACACGTATGGTACCAGCATCGGAAAAATACTTTTGAAAAACATATCTTTCAAAATGGAATAGGTGAGAGTTTGTGCAAAGAATTTTAGCGCAACAATTGCCAAGCCACGAGACCTGTTCTACACACCCATGGGTTAGATAACCATGGCCGGATCGTGGTAGGACTTGGAATTCTAAATTGTGCTATCCCGATTAAGGACGGGACATAACCTATTTGAAAACATCTTTTTCAAAAAAAATTTGAAATACATTGGCTAATCTCCGTAGAGTAGAGCACAATGTCATAAGTACATTGGCTAATCTCCGTAGAGTAGAGCACAATGACATGGCTAATCTCGCATGAAGTAGAGCACTATGGCTAATCTTCAAGGAGTAGAGCCCAAGAAAAAAAAACTTTATAAAATAAGAGCAGACGACTGTCATTAGGCCCCGTATGGGCTAGTCGGCACATTCATGTTCGACCAAGGCCTTTTGCCGAATTGGTCGACCAAAACACCCGAATTGGTCGACCAATGATAATGGTCTGAAACTTCTCCCGGCCAGGGCCTCTGCCCTGGCCGAGGCTGGCCAAGGGTCGGCCAGGGCCTCTGCCCTGACCAGCCAGGGGCCCTGGCCCCTCGGACAGGGCCTCTGCCCTGGCCGAGGCCGGCTAGGGCCGGCCAGGCCCTGGCCGAGGCCAGGGCATTGGCCCTGGCCTCAGACAGGGCCGGCCAGGCCCCGGCAGTGGCCAGGGCGCCGGCCCTGGCCACTGCCAGGGCCGGCCAGGCCTGCCAGGGCCCCCTGGCCCTGGCCTGGCCTCGGCCAGGCCTGGCCTTGGCCACGGCCAGGGCCCCCTGGCCGTGGCCGAGGCCGGCCACTTCCGGCCTGGCCTTGGCCGGCCACTGCCGGCCTGGCCTTGGCTGGCCGTGGCCGAGGCCGGCCACTGCCGGCCTGGCCTTGGCCGGCCACTGCCGGCCTGGCCATGGCTGGCCATGGCTTGGCCATGGCCGGTCATGGCCAAGGCCATTTTGGCATTGGCCGGCCATGGCCCATATGGCCATGGCCGGCCACCCCCTTTGAATGGGGTTGCCGCACACCCCGCCGGAGGGGTGGCCGGGGTGGTTATTGGCCGTAGCCAACCCCCTCCACATGGGGAGGGGGGTGCATGGCCTTCATAGCCCATTTGGCCATGGTGCACATGCACCAAAATTCATCTTCTCCGATGGAGATAACTACCATCATCTTCCTCGATGAAGCACCCGTTCGTCGATGAAGCACCCGTTCGTCGAGAAAGTAGTTATTCTCTAATGGCCGTGTGCCAAAAAATAAAAACCCACTTCAAAAATTCGTAAACTACGCGCTCCACATGAAGAGAGCGCACATTCCCTATGAATGGAGACTCAGCATCCATGAAGAGAGCGAGTTTGACGATATGAACGGTCGGTTCTTCCCGTCACGGAGAGTTCCTACCATATCCGTAATGACAGAAGACCCTAACGTGAAAAGAACAACCACTGCGTTCTCTCCGTCACGAAGCGTTCCTACCATATCCGTAATGGTAGGATACCCATTCGTGAAAAAGACAACGCCTCATTCATCGGTTCGACGGGGCGGCGGTTTGACCGGGGTGAACCCGTATGGCTCTGATACCAATGATGGATCCTGTCAAAACAGCGTTAGGATCGATAAATGAAGTTGAGACTTACGCTCGCGTATGCGGCACGGTAGTCTCGGAACTTCGCCTTCAGATTCGCCACGACGGATCGAGTCTTCTCACGAACGGAGTAAGGCTACTAAATCCACAATCTAAATCTCTACTTTTAGATTAAGAACTTGGATAAAGATAGAGGAAGGATTTCAGCAGAGCTTCGCTAGAATGAAATGCAAGGCAAGAATGTCATGCAAAAGTGTAAGGAAATGGCTAAGCCTTGGGTCTTATTTATAGCCCCCAAGGTAGTTATTTTAGGAGTAATTGTTCCTTTGGAACAATTTAACTAAAGTGTACCATCATACATGGCACATTATAAGCTTAAGTTGTACCATATGCATGGTACAACATAAGCTTAAGATATTCCCCCTTTATTAGCCATATGTCGCATGCACTTATGCACATATAATGCGACTTTCCCACTAATCTAGAGATCCTCTCCGCAATGGAACAGATTCCCTTTGCACACGACTTCATGTACGCGACGTTCGAGGTCCGTATTCCCTCGTACATCCCCTACAAGGGTGTACAAACGTCATCCATATCCAACAAGAGGTCCTGGCTGCTGCTTGTGAACATGAGTTCATTGAAAGAGAAGAAAGGCGTCACATGGCTGCCCCTCCCCGGAGGCCGCCACCTCCTACATCTGCCGATGGATCCAGTCATCGAACTCCATCCCATCTGCATCGCCCAGTCCAATAGACTCAGTTCAAGAGGCCAGCACCGCAGCAACATCGAGAGTGTTTCTATTGTGGTAAAACTGGACACATCAAAGCAGAATGTCGTTCGTACCTGAACCTCTGCTTGATTTATGGATCCAAGGATCATGGGGCAAGAGATTGCCTAGAAGATAGATATAGATATGCCGTCAATGCCCCTGCAAGGAACGCTCCATAACGACCACCACTTCCCCCTCAACAGAAGGTGTACCAACAAGTGCAACCACAAGCTCCACCATCGAGACGACAGGCCTACACCATGGTCGCAGAAGATGTCGAAACCATCGACCAGGCGATTGGAGGTATGAATTATCACTTTTGATATTATACTCGTCCATTTGCAATGCTATTATATTATGGTAATCTCGGCTACTTGAGAAATGAAGACAGCTATTATGATAATGCTAGTGTTGAAACTAGCTATAGAAGCTATGGTGATGTCAATAGTATGTATTCATACATGACATCATCTCTTGCTTTCTTGATACTGTGAGATCTCATTATATTTCATGCAATTAACAACTTATTTTTCCTATGTCGTAGTCATTCGTTACGCCTTCCTGTCGATCGTTTAAATTGCTTAGGTGATTACCGATCATCTAAATTCCGAGGACGGAATTATTTTAAGGAGGGTAGAATGTAACGGCCTGTATTTTTCCAATACTTTTAAATTAAGTATTTACCGTAATTTCATTTTAAAGGGTATTTTGTAATGGTTAGTCAGGAGTTTTAACTGATTTCAAAAATTCTTATAAAAATATTTTGAAACACTAGACTTATTATATTGTATTTCAGCAATTTCAGATTTCCTCAAATACTCAAAACAATTCTGATAAAAATTCGTTTTCAATAATTATTGTTTTGACTTAACGAATTAATTTTCTATCCAAACATTTTCAAAATGTTCACAAACTTCTACAGTAGCATCCTATGATCATTTAGGGCTCTCCACATTAATTTCGTAATTTTTTGATATCATTTAAACATAGAACCCGTAAACCCTCTTTCTAAACGTTTTGGCCTAAAACTAGTATTTCCGTAACTCAAATCCCAAAATGGATCTTGTATTTGCGATCCTCGCGATGATACGATCCCGTGGGTATGTTTTCGTAATTTTTCGGAGTCGTTTGTGAAAACGTGTTTGTATTCCTCCGCCTTGCTAATTACATTTCACTAATGACCTTTTTACCATTACTAATACTGTTACCTAATTACGTTTACCCCTATTAAATCTAGATCTACCCCTAATTATCACTATCCCTAACCCCCACCCTTATGAATCACCGTTTGGGGTGGGTGAGATCCGACACCCACCCCCCCCCCCCCCAATTCATTACAATGCTTTCTATTATTATTATTATTAAGCTTATTACATTATATCTGTTCCCTACTCTATATATTCCACTCTCCCACTGCTCTTTTATTTAAACCAAACACACACACCATCTCTCCTTTTCGTTCGGATCAACCCCCAGACCCAAGCCCAGCATCGACAAACTCCTCCCCCTTCCATCTGTTTCTCCCTCTCTCCTCGTTTGCAAAGGCTGCACCCAAGCCCCAGGCTCAGCTCACGCAAACCCGACACACACAGGCTCACTCAAACAATCGCAACCCTCTCTCTCCCGATCTCTCAGAGTCTCTCACCCTCTATCTCTCTCTCTCTCCTGCTCTCTTCATCTCCACGGCGAATCCACGCCCTATGGCGCTTCACTCGCTACCGCGCCCCAGAGCTACCGCCGTCGGGCTCCCTCACCGTCGCCGCAGCTCCGATGAACAGCGCCCGCCCTCTCTTCGTCGCCGAGCTTCCCCCCCCCCATCGGCCACCGCAGCACCGAAGCAGCCCCACCCCCTGCCTTCGCAGCAGCACCCACTCACCCCGCTACTCCCTCCGAGCGCCGAGAGCCCCACGCCGACAGCTCCGACCAACGCCACCGTCCCTTGGCGCTCGTCGCCGTCGCCGTCGCCACAGCCTGCAATGCCACAACAGTGTCCCCTCTGCCACCGCTCTGGCGAAAGACGCTGCCCCAGCTCCGCCCTCCGCCGCTCGCCGTCGAGCTCCGTCGCCCAGCAGCGCAGACGCCGCCGCGCCGCCTTCTGCCGCCGACGCAATCCCACCCCCCCCCCCCCCCCCCCCCCCCCCCCCCGCCGTTCCTCCGTCAACGTGAAACGGTGGGTGCGTAAATCTCATGATGGAAAAACCGTAAATACGAGGAATATTTCGTATTTTCGTATTTCTTTTAATTATAAATAAGGTTTTATGGTATAAAATTCATAACTTAAAATACAGGGCCCAGAAAAATGTGGGGATAGCTCCAGAAAATCGGAAACAATATTCCGGACCCAATTGCGCTGGTCGCATCTCGATCAGACACCTACTTTTTCCAGAATCATTTTTCGAACCTAAAAATTAAATATGTAAAATTCATTTTAAAAATCATAACCCTCTGTTTTCACGTACACTGATACGTGATAAAAATGTATGTGATAGTAATCTTCGAGACGGTCGTTTTGACTGTTCACTCAAGTCATTCCGACTTGGATTGTTCCCAGAACAAATTACGGAAGATAGGTGTCACCTAAATAATTTGGGTTTTTAAACTAGTTTTGAGTTTCTAAAAATTATAAAAATTATTACAAGCTTCAGAAAAATATTCCCTCTTGCAGTAAAACTATTTTTAACAAATATAGCCTATATAAAAATTTAGAACACTTTTCATCGCCGTTTTAATCAGTTTTAAAATCAAAGACGACCAAGTTAAATAAATAAGAAATAGTACATTCTCTAACTAATTGTTTCTTGTGTTTGCAGGTATCGAATCTCGTGCACCAGCACTAGATCCAGTCCCGGCTCACTACCATCACCTCGAGATCAGTAAGTCACAATGGATTCTAGATTTTGAAAAGAAGATAGTGTCCTCGTACGAACCTCTTAAAAACAACAACTTTTGTGTTCCATGTTTGTTGGACTTGTCTTTATCCTCAAATTTGCTAGCATCTACCTTACTCTGCTTAAAGAAAGTCGACCAGTGAACCTAGCTTAGTTACCATTGTAAACAGGAAACTAATGACATCATGCGACACATCTTATCGAATGTCTTATGGAATATCTCGTGGAATGTTTTGCGGAATATCTCGTGGAATATCTCGTAAAAGGTCTAAAGGAATATCTCGTAAGAAAGTATGTAATCGATACACATGACACTGGGTTTTGGGGTAACTCATTGTAGAGAAAGTGTGGGAGCTATGACCCGAGTCTCTCTCTCTCGTCTCGTCTCATCTCGTTTTCAAAGTATGTTGTGGTTGACGCCCAGGATTTGCTCCCCATGGCAATGGAGATGATCCATGGTTGCATATCATACTTTCCTACATAAGTCATATCACATAGTTTAAGCCGCCTTATTCAGTACTTTGCATGTTTAATTTCTTACAGTTCATGCCTTCTAGTCCTACCATTGCTATCACCAGGATTGCTCTTATACGTTACTTTTTGTACTCTCCGACTTGAGTCACGTAGTTCTACTGTAGCTTGCACGGTTACTTCTTTACGGTACTTGCACTTTACCTTCTACACTTGTACAGACACCGCACCGTACTTTACTTTACTTTCACCTTGGCATGCTTGTACGTAGTTACCTTTGTCATACTTGTACAGTACTCCTTTTCTTTATTTAGAATTGTTGTGACTTACCTTCGGTTCCATTTATGGCACCGGCAAACGACGACGTGATCGAGGAGGTTGCACCAGAGTTTGAGGAGCCCGCATACGACCCAGAGACCGCGGAGTTTTAGCTGTTGTGTTTGAGTGTGTGTTGTACCATGTATTTCCTTTCTGCATTTCCTTTCCGTATTTTCTTTGTGTATTCTGGTGAGAGAGTGCTGGTTGTTGTTGTACTTTATTTTGGACTGTAATAATGTCGGTACGCTAGTTTGAGTGTTGTTGGTACATCTCTGCGTTGTGCCTATGCTGATTTCACTGGTAAACTGCGGGACCTTCAAATAAATCAAATAAGTAACGGGCCCCCCTAGAGCGGGTCGTTACAATACATACTATAATGCACCGTCCACTTGCGTTGTTCTCGTCCGTGCACCGCGGGTGAGGAACAGGCATCGACAACAATCTGTTAGCCGCCCTGATTTCTAGGTTGGTGAGGCTCTTTTCTTCCAAAACCACCAAACCCAAGCGACCCCAGTGAGAGAGGAAGCTCGCCTCCTCAGGGAGAATTACGAACACATAGTTCTCCTTCCACCCTTTGACGGAGATCAGGAGCCCCAATACGATGTTCTTCTCTATTTTGGCACTTATGCAGGACCATACGCCTGAATTATGGAGGCCCAGATGGAAGAAGTGTCAAAATAGAGATAATGTCGGCTCTATCCTGTTAAGTAGACACAACACGGTGAAGTCGACCAAAGACGCAACAAAATTTGGGGAGATCTGGTGTAACGACCCGCTCTCGGGGGCAAGTTACTTATTTTGTTTATTCACAGGTCTGCAGTTTACCGGTGAAATCAACATAGCCACGATGCAGAGATGTACCAACAACACTCAAGCCGACAGACATTATTACAGTCCACAGATTAAAAGTACAACAGCAATCCAGCACTCTCTCACAAAATACATGAAAAGTAAAGCGGAAAAGAAAATACATTGAAAGTACACCACACACACTCTGAATATAAGAGTCGGTAGTCCCAGGATCGTGCTACGGCTCTGCGGACTCGGTAGGGCCTAAGTCAACATGTGCAGCGTCTGCGGTGCCACGGAGATGGAACCATATGTAAGTCACAATAATTCTAGCGATAGAAAAAGAGGAGTGCACAAATATGGAGCATGCTATAGTAAACAAGTGCGGAAAGTAAAGTAAAAGCGAACATGCATGCAAGAGCGATAAGTAAAGTGCTAGTGTAGTGTGCAAAGCAAAGGTGATGGTACAAGTGTAAAAGTAAAGTACAAGAGTAACAACTGTGGCATGGTAGCAACAATGTTTTAACCAGCAGGCAATAGTAAAAATAGAGCTACGTGACTTATATAGGAAGGTATAATGTGCAACCATTGAGCTCATCTCCTGCCACAGGGGCGCTCACCCGGGCGGATCTCAAATCACTTTAGTCGGTACATTTCATTCAGTCGTCGGTACAGTACGGTGCAATGTGTAGATGGCTCGCGGTCGCTCCCGCACTTTCACTAATATAAGTTTACCCCCAAAAACCCAGTGCAGTGCCAACTACCTTTAAGCATTCAGTTTCAATAAGATGTTCCAGCAGTATGATTTCAGCCCGGTATGTCATTCAGTCGTTATATAACAATACGGTAGGTCAATGCGTTGTTCCAAAAGTAAAGATGTTCACATGCATTAACAACACTCCAAAGATCTCCGCTTGTAGAAAAGTCAAGGCAGAAACCTCAAGAGAGAATGTCGGTCTTGAGCAATGATTTGAAGTCCAACATCTAAGTCACCGATCCATGCTTCGAGCATGCGGTATTTCCATTTTGTACACTATTTTCCATTACGTACACTATCTAAATTTCTAAGGTTAGAATTTACTGTGACTTACTCTATTGGGATCATCGTAGCAAGACGAGGATGGAGTTAGAGCGCAAGGATTGGCACCTGCAAACACAAGAAGATATCCGTTAATGGCTACACTAAATATTATCTAATTAATTGGTTGTTTTGATTTTTGAAACTGGTTAACACGGTAATGAAAAGCGTTCTAAATTTTTATATAGGCTATATATGATAAAAAATAGTTTTACTGCAAGAGGGAATGTTTTTTTGAAGCTAATAATAATTTTTATAATTTTTAGAAACTCAAAACTAGTTAAAAACCCAAATTATTTAAGTGACGCGTTTCTTCTGTAAATTGTTCCGGGAGCAATCCAAGTCGGAATTACTTGAATAAGCACTCCAAATGACCGTCTCAAAGTCTATTAACACATATAATTTTATCACATATTATTGTGTGTGAAAACAGCGAGTTACGATTTTTAGAATGAATTATACTTATTTAATTTTTAGGTTTAAAAATATATTCTGAGAAAAGTAGGCGTCCGATCGAGATGAGATCAGCGCCATTGGGTCCGGAATATTGTTTCTGATTTACTGGAGCTATCCTCACATTTTTCTGGGCACTGTATTTCAAGTTATGAATTTTAAACCATTAAACCCTATTATTAATTATTAAAAAAATCAGAAATTCGAAAATACTTTCGAATTTACGCGAATGCCATCGCCCATACCCCGCTCCTTTGTTTCTCCTTCAACGGTGGCGGTGGGGAGTCTCTTCGCTCGGTCGGCGGCGAGGGTCAGGCGGACGGCGGCGGCTTCGGTGCAGGAGGCGGAGGCAGGCGGTGCCAGTGTTCGAGCATGCGGCCCTGAGGGGGTGCTACGGGAGGGCGACGGGGGTCTCATCGGCGTTACTGCAGCGGCGACGACGTCGTGGCGGGGCAGGCGGGTGGAGACGACGGCGGGAGCTCGGAGATGGGGCAGCGACGTGGTGGTGCTGCTCGGGGATGGGCAGAGCTCGTCGTGACGTGGCGGTGGGCCTCGGAGAACTCGAGCGGAGGGCGGCGTCGGAATGGAGGCGGGCTGCTGTCGAGCGCCAGTCGACGACGGAGAGCGGGAGAGAGGGGGGAGCCGTTGGGGTTGTCAGGCGGAGGTCGGGGCTGAGAGGGCTGGTTTGCGTGGGGGGAGTGCGGATGGTGGCCGTGGTCGGAGCTCCGGCGACTCGTCGGACTTCGAAGGAGAAAGAGTGAGAGAGTGTGTGTGTGTGAGGAGTGTGAGAGCGCCAGCGGGAGAGGGTCATTCGAAGGCCCTGAGCTTGGGGTTTCGAACAAAATCAGAGGAGGGAGAGAGATGCGTGAGTGAGGGATGGGTTCCTTTGGCCTGGGTTTGAACGAAAGCAAAATAAATAAAGGTAGTAGAAAGTTACTGTGTGATTATATTGTGAAGCTGGGGGGTTATATAGGGATATCTTCATGGCACTTTTGTAAAAAAAAGGAGGAGACACGAATTTAATTGGGGGATGAGGGTTGGATCTGAATCATTTCAGATCCAACCAACAAAACGGTGGATTGATTAGGGGTAGAAGTAAAAGAGTTAAAACTTAGTTAGTAATTGTAATTAGTGAAAACCGGAGGGTTACAGGCCCGCTTTCACGAACGACTCCGAAAAATTACGAAAACATACCCACGGAATCGTATCGTCGCGAGGATCGCTAATACGAGATCCGTTCATGGATTTGAGCTACGGAAATACTAGTTTTAGGCCAAAACGTTTAGAAAGCGGGTTTGCGGGTTCTAGGTTGAAATGGCATCAGAAAATTACGAAATTAATGTGAGGAGCCCTAAATGGTCATAGGACGCTACTGTAGAAGTTTGAAAATGTTTTGAAAATGTTTGAATAGAAAATAAATTCATTGATCCAAAACGATAATTATTGAAAATGAATTTTTATCAGAGTTGTTTTGAGCATTTGAGGAAATCTGAAAATACTGAAACACCTTATAATTAGTCTTGTGTTTCAAAATATTTTTATGAGAATTTTTGAAATCGGTTTTGTTAAAAAATTCTTGACTAACATTTATAAAGAAATTTTGTAAATTCGTAAAAATACGTAACTTGATGTGTTGAAAAATACCGGTCGTTACATCATACCCTCCTTAAAATAATTCCGTCCTCGGAATTTAAGAGGATCGATAATCGCCTAAGTAATTTAAATGATCGAGAGGAAGGCTTGATGAACGATCACGACATAGGAAAATAAGTTGTTAATAGCATGAAATATAATGTGATATCACAGCATCAAGAAAACAAGAGATGAATACATGAATACATACTATTGACATCACCATAGCTTTTATAGCTAGTCTCAAGACTAGCATTAACATAACAGCTACGATGATATACTGATATAATATCAAAAGTGATAATTCATACCTCCAATCACCTGGTTGATGGCTTCGACATATTCTGATATCATCGTGTAGGCCTGTCGTTGCGGAGGTGGTGGTGGTCGATGAGAAGTGTCTCCAGCAGGGGCAACAACTGTGGCAATGGTAGTAACTCGTGCTCTTGCATCAGGGCAATCTCTAACAAGATGATCTTCCGCTCCACAAACCAGGCAGAGATTCCGGTACCAACGGCACTCTGATTTCACATGTCCAGGCCTACCACAATGGTGACACACGGACGTTGCGGTGGTGCCCGCCTCTTGAACTGGGTCTGCTGAATCGGGCGATACATCTGGTCGGATGATGGCTGACGGCTGGGTCCAGCAGTAGTCGTTGGAGGTGGGGGCCTTCTGGAAGGGGCATCCATCATACACCTTTCTTCTTTCTCGATGAACTCATGTTCACGAGCAGCAGCTAGGACCTCGGTGTGGGTACACAGTGGACGTCCGACTAAGCTCCATCGGATCTCTATGTTGAGACCCTGCTTGAAGCATCGGGCCTGGGCTATGGGAGTGGCAATCATCTCAGGAGCGAAGCGGCTCAGTAAGGAGAATTGGGCGTCATATTGTTCCACTGTCATGGAACCTTGCTTCAACCCAATAAATTGTGCATGAAGTTCCATCTGAGCCTCAGGAGAGAAATATTGGGTGCGGAAAAGCTCAGTGAATGTCTCACATTCGATCGGTCGTTGAAGACGCTTTTCTGCAGAGCCCCACCAGACGCTGGCCCCATCAGTTAGTTGGGACCTGGCAGTGTCCACCCATGCATGCTTCCCGGTCTGGGTGGCTCTCAAGTTCTCTTCAGTACTTTCTAGCCATTTATCGGCCTTCATCGGGCCATCCTCACCATTCCAGGTCTTCAGGTGGAGGGAGCGAAATTGTTGGATGCCTCCCGTAGGATGATATTCTCCTTTGATAGCCTGGACCATTTCTCGTAATGCCAGATCTGAAATCTGATGCACTGTGGGAGTTGGTCCGTTGCTGGTCTGGTTGCTGGCTCCAGACTGATCGGCTCCATTGGGGATCTGTGAGGTGTTTCCGTCCATTTCTCGAGTGTCAAACACAAAGGACCTGTACAGAATGTTTTGTAAGAATTGATATATTTTAAGGAGGTTTACTAATATAGGAAGATTCTAAGAAGGTCAATCGAAAGGTCATCAAGCTAAAGGGAGGTTGGTAGGGAAGAAGATCGATGACGTAACATAATCATGATTCACGTCCTTGCGGTCCAGCGGACACGGCCAGGGAAGTGACTAAGGCAGGATCACTTATGCCCAGTCTAGCTAGGTTGATCCAACAGACTTTAGCCAAGAACATTGACCGGTATCATGGTCCATTGAAGGAATATTATCATTCATATGAGTACCACCAATACAGAAAGATTTTTATTAACAACTAGTTAATCCTATCAAAATTTAGGTTTTGTTAATGACTTCTTATTAAGGCCAGATAGGTCAACTCCATTGGCTCTCGGAAGTGTTCACGTCCATTGTTGAATGTCGTACCTGCATTCATAGAAAGATTGTCAGCTTCGTTGAGTATCATATACAGTACATCCTGATCTTGCTATATTGTTCACGAGGTATTTAGCGCGGACCTGCATGGGCCGCCAAACTTGTAACGACCCGCTCTCGGGGGCCAGTTACTTATTTGGTTTATTCACAGGTCTGCAGTTTACCAGTGAAATCAACATAGCCACAATGCAGAGATGTACCAACAACACTCAAGCCAACAGACATTATTACAGTCCACAGATTAAAAGTACAACAAAAATCCAGCACTCTCTCACAAAATACATGAAAAGTAAAGCGGAAAAGAAAATACATCGAAAGAACACCACACACACTCTGAATATAAGAGTCGGTAGTCCCAGGATCGTGCTACGGCTCTGCGGACTCGGTAGGGCCTAAGTCAACCTGTGCAGCGTCTGCGGTGCCACGGAGATGGAACCATAGGTAAGTCACAATAATTCTAGCGATAGAAAAAGAGGAGTGCACAAATATGGAGCAGGCTATAGTAAACAAGTGCGGAAAGTAAAGTAAAAGCGAACATGCATGCAAGAGCGATAAGTAAAGTGCTAGTGTAGTGTGCAAAGCAAAGGTGATGGTACAAGTGTAAAAGTAAAGTACAAGAGTAACAACTGTGGCATGGTAGCAACAATGTTTTAACCAGCAGGCAATAGTAAAACTAGAGCTACATGACTTATATAGGAAGGTACAGTGTGCAACCATTGAGCTCATCTCCTGCCACATGGGCGCTCACCCGGGCGGATCTCAAATCACTTTAGTCGGTACATCGGTACAGTACGGTGCAATGTGTAGATAGCTCGCGGTCGCTCCCACACTTTCACTAATATAAGTTTACCCCCAAAAACCTAGTGCTGTGCCAACTACCTTTAAGCATTCAGTTTCAATAAGATATTCCAGCAGTATGATGTCAGCCCGTTATGTCATTCAGTCGTTATGTAACAATACGGTAGGTCAATGCGTTGTTCCAAAAGTAAAGATGTTCACATGCATTAACAACACTCCAAAGATCTCCGCTTGTTGAAAAGTCAAGGCAGAAACCTCAAGAGAGAATGTCAGTCTTGAGCAATGATTTGAAGTCAAACAAATAAGTCACCGATCCATGCTTCGAGCATGCGGTATTTCCATTTTGTACACTATTTTCCATTACGTACACTATCTAAGTTTCTAAGGTTAGAATTTACTATGACTTACTCTATTGGAATCGTCGTAGCAAGACGAGGATGGAGTTAGAGCGCAAGGATTGGCACCTGCAAACACAAGAAGATATCATTTAATGGCTACACTAAATATTATCTAATTAATTGGTTGTTTTGATTTTTAAAAATGGTTAACACGGTAATGAAAAGCGTTCTAAATTTTTATATAGACTATATATTATAAAAATAGTTTTACTGCAAGCGGGAATGTTTTTCTGAAGCTAATAATAATTTCTATAATTTTTAGAAACTCAAAACTAGTTAAAAAACCCAAATTATTTAAGTGACGCGTATCTTCTGTAAATTGTTCCGGGAGCAATCCAAGTCGGAATTACTTGAATAAGCAGTCCAAATGACCGTCTCGAAGTCTATTAACACATATAATTTTATCACATATTATTGTGTGTGAAAACAGCGAGTTACGATTTTTAGAATGAATTATACTTATTTAATTTTTAGGTTTAAAAATAGATTCTGAGAAAAGTAGGTGTTCGATCGAGATGAGATCAGCGCCATTGGGTCCGGAATATTGTTTCTGATTTACTGGAGCTATCCTCACATTTTTCTGGGCTCTGTATTTCAAGTTATGAATTTTAAACCATTAAACCCTATTATTAATTATTAAAAAAATCAGAAATTCGAAAATACTTTCGAATTTACGAGAATGCCATCGCCCATACCCCGCACCTTTGTTTCTCCTTCAACGGTGGCGGTGGGGGGGTCTCTTCGCTCGGTCGGCAGCGAGGGTCAGGCCGACGGCGGCGACTTCGGTGCAGGAGGCGGAGGCAGGCGGTGGCGGTGTTCGAGCGTGCGGCCCTGAGGGGGCGCTACGGGAGGGTGACGGGGGTCTCGTCGGTGTTGCTGCAGTGACAACAGCGTCGTGGCGGAGCAGGCGGGTGGAGACGGTGGCGGGAGCTTGGAGATGGGGCGGCGACGTGGTGGTGCTGCTCGGGGATGGGCGGAGCTCGTCGTGACATGGCGGTGGGCCTCGGAGAACTCGAGCGGAGGGCGGCGTCGGAATGGAGGCGGGCTGATGTCGAGCACCGGTCGACGACGGAGAGCGGGAGAGAGCGGGGGAGCCGTTGGGGTTGGCAGGCGGAGGTCGGGGCTGAGAGGGCGTGTATGCGTGGGGGGAGTGCGGATGGTGGCCGTGGTCGGAGCTCCGGCGACTCGTCGGACTTCGAAGGAGAAAGAGTGAGAGAGAGTGTGTCTGTGAGGAATGTGAGAGCGCCAGCGGGAGAGGGAAATTCGAAGGCCCTGAGCTTGGGGTTTCGAACGAAATCAGAGGAGGGAGAGAGATGCGTGAGTGAGGGATGGGTTCCTTTGGCCTGGGTTTGAATGAAAGCAAAATAAAGAAAGAGAGTAGAAAGTTACTGTGTGATTATATTGTGAAGCTGGGGGGTTATATAGGGATATCTTCATGGCACTTTTGTAAAAAAGGGGGAGACACGAATTTAATTGGGGGATGAGGGTTGGATCTGAATCATTTCAGATCCAAGCGACAAAACGGTGGATTGATTAGGGGTAGAAGTAAAAGAGTTAAAACTTAGTAATTTTAATTAGTGAAAACCGGAGGGTTACAGGCCCGCTTTCACGAACGATTCCGAAAAATTACGAAAACATACACACGGGATCGTATCGTCGCGAGGATCGCGAATATGAGATTCGTTCAGGGAATTGAGCTACGGAAATACTAGTTTAGGCCAAAACGTTTAGAAAGCGGGCTTGCGGGTTCTAGGTTGAAATGACATCAGAAAATTACGAAATTAATGTGGGGAGCCCTAAATGGTCATTGGACGCTACTGTAGAAGTTTGAAAACGTTTTGAGAATGTTTGAATAGAAAATAAATTCGTTGATCCAAAACGGTAATTATTGAAAATGAATTTTTATCAGAGTTGTTTTGAGCATTTGAGGAAATCTGAAAGTACTGAAACACCTTATAATTAGTCTTGTGTTTCAAAATATTTTTATGAGAATTTTTGAAATAGGTTTTGTTAAAAAGTTCTTGACTAACATTTATAAAGAAATTTTGAAAATTCGTAAAAATACGTAACTTGATGTGTTGAAAAATACCGGTCGTTACAGCTGGCAAGTATAGTTTAAGAGGAGCAAGGATTTCAAGGACAAATGGATGAAGAAGGGGAAGTGAAGACCATACGAAAAAAATTTCACGTATACCCCGACCTCGCATCTGTCAGGAAAACAAATTCTCTTATTCGGAAGCGGAGCCCTTGCCTTATAAGGAGGGCGAAGGTACATGGAACGACTCGTGGAAATTAAGGTGGCAGTGACTGCGAAGACTAGGTCCCTTATCGTATTGGGCACCCGATGGAGATCATCCTCGGCCCGTAAGATTAGAACAGTAGGGCCGGTGGGTACGATAGCCAAGGCGGTGGGATTGTCTGGTTGTTCCTGCTCTGCATGATCTACCTCAGCCATCACCTTACTTACCTAAGAGTCGGAAGAAGACGACGAATTGGAATGCATGGGAGGAGTTATGAACTAGCACTGCCAGTCGTAGATTAAGATGGAGGTGAGGAAAACCATGGCTAAGCAAGGTACAATTCTCCTAAGAAGAAGAGAAAAGGGGGCTTTCTATCAAACAACCCTTGCTCGAGCGAAGCTACATGTCCCAGTCAGGCCGCGCTCGATCTTTTAGGCACGTGCCAACATCCCAAGATGACGCCCCATGAATTCTATGCTCGAATGGCGAGAGATTTTGGTGTTCTGTGCCCTGATGGCCTTCATTAAATGCCTCGTCTCGAATCCAATCCCACACATACACGTCACATCACCTGACCTTGACTCGTCCAACAATTGAGCTCGGATGATGGGGGCCATTATCACGATGTTGGGCTGGCCCCGAAGTTAGTTACCCACTTAAATGGGCCAAGAGCCCACAAGCTAAAGGAAGCCAATCGCATCAGCCCAACTACCGAAGGACTCGAGCATGTGGCATGGGCTAATTCCATTGAAAGCTCCCATGAAGTCGATCGCCAGGACCCTTAAAACAGCTCCGAGCACGGCGTCTGTCATCAATGGGGGCATCGATATTCGATCAACGGACCCTCCATCAGAAGCGAGATCCCAGGATCATGCGTAATTAAGCACCGTTAATGCTCATGCGTTATTCGAGAATATCCTCAAGGAAATCATCACATATAAATAGCTCCTCCAACAATGAAGGACGAGACAAATCTCGGAGATCTGACAGTCATGTACTCCTATTCACTCAATCTGATCCACCAAATATAATTCTTCCTCTACATAGCTCGGTCGGAGAACTAGTGAACGGCCTTCCAACAGGTCAGAATCAGTCCCACCGAGCATCCTTTTAGTCACGATCTGACTCAAGCATCGGAGTGTATTTGGTCGGAACCCAGATCCGATCCACCTGACGAGTTTTCTGTTTTGCAGATTGATCAGGAGATAGCTCGGCCAAAGCTTTGTCCGTCATACATTGCTTGGCTTGGAGCTCGCTCTTCCCAGAGTTCATTCGGTTGGCACCCCCGAAGATTGGCTTCATCTTCCTCATTTGCCATGTCCTTCGGGCTACTCATCATCAATATTTGCGGTGAAAAAACACCTCAAAACAGATTTCTCAAATTAGTTTTGTGTTAGGCTGAAAATGCTAATATTTTATAATTTTGGGCTTTTTCAGAAAACCGTCGTTTCTTATCCTCGATTTTTGTCACTTAAAATTTTAGAGAATTACTATATATACCGACCGAAAGTTCGATGTAGGGATAATACTCTTTTCCAAAACTGTATATATCAAATCTCATCCTCTCTCTCTCTCTCTCAATTCCTTTCCACATTTGGAAAAGTCTCTCAACACACCGAGTGCGGAGGTGTATATCGTCGTTCTCAAAATTTAAGTGCTGATTCATCGATTACTGTGCTTATTTCGTCCACACTCGCCTCAAGTCAAAGTCATCCCCCCCCCCCCCCCCCCCCCCCCCGAGATAAAACCTCCAAACGAGCCCAGCACCACTCGAACCCCATTCTCCTTCCCCTTCGTCTTTTACCTCCCATGGACAAGCTCGACCCAAACTCCGCCAACAGCTCCCCCCTAACCCCCCTCGGCTTCCTGGAACGCTCGGCCACAGTCTACGGCGATCTCCCCTCCATCATCTACAACACCACCGCCCACACCTGGTCCCAAACTCACCGCCGCTGCCTCCGTCTCGCTTCCGCCCTCTCCTCCCTCGGCATCTCCTCCGGCGATGTGGTAAGCAATCCTCTCACCGTCGTCTCAAACATATTTCCCCTCCATAACATGACAAGTCTCACAACAACAGGTCTCTGTTCTGGCCCCCAACACTCCGGCCATGTACGAGATGCACTTCGGCGTCCCCATGTCCGGCGCCGTCCTCAACACCATAAACCTCCGCCTCGACGCGAGGACCGTATCGATTCTCCTCCAGCACAGCGACGCGAAGCTTCTCTTCTTCGATCCCCTCTCCCTATCTTTAGCCGAAGAAGCCGTCGCCCTCTTTCCCCCAACCAAGAGGCCTCCTAAATTAATTCCCATCGACGACCCCTTCGAGTCTTTGCCCCCATCGTCAACAAAGTATTCGTTGACCTACGAGAGGCTGATCGAGGCGGGGGATCCCAATTTCAGGTGGGTCCGGCCGGAGACCGAGTGGGCTCCGATGGTGCTGAACTACACCTCGGGGACTACGTCCTCCCCCAAGGGAGTCGTGCACTGCCACCGTGGATTGTTCATCATGACTGTCGACAGTATAATCGACTGGTCGGTGCCTAAGAACCCGGTCTACCTCTGGACCCTGCCGATGTTCCACGCCAACGGCTGGAGCTACCCTTGGGGAGTTGCCGCCATGGGCGGAACCAACGTCTGCCTGCGGAAATTCGACGCCGCCACCATCTACGAAGCGATAAGCACGCACAGAGTGACCCATCTGTGCGGCGCCCCTGTAGTGCTTAACATGCTGGCCAACGCGCCGGAATCCGCTAGAAAGCCGCTGCCGGAACATAAGGTGCACATTCTGACGGCCGGAGCCCCGCCGCCTGCGCCCGTGCTGCACCGGGCGGAGGCGCTGGGGTTTAACATCAGCCACGGGTACGGGCTTACGGAGACCGCGGGGCTGGCGGTGTCGTGCGCCTGGAAGGGGGAGTGGGATAGGCTGCCGGCGGCCGAGAGGGCGAGGATGAAGTCGAGGCAAGGGGTGAGGACGCTGGGGATGGCGGAGATCGACGTCATCGACGGGGCAACGGGGAAGAGCGTCGCCAGGGACGGGTCGACGATGGGGGAGATCGTGCTGAGAGGCGGATGCATAATGCTTGGGTATCTGAAGGATGAAGATGGCACCAAGAACGCAATACGGCCCGACGGATGGTAAGAGATTTGTGCCCCTTTCATCATGTCTTCGTATGTATCGCGTGATCAAATTGTGTATTGGGCAGGTTCTACACTGGGGATGTTGGGGTGATGCATCCGGACGGGTACATTGAGATCAGGGACAGGTCCAAGGACGTGATCATCAGCGGCGGGGAGAATCTCAGCAGCATAGAGGTGGAATCGATACTGTACGGCCATCCGGCGATAAACGAGGCGGCGGTGGTGGCGAGGGCCGACGAGTACTGGGGTGAGACGCCGTGCGCGTTTGTCAGCCTGAAGGAGGGGATGAACGCGACGGAGGGGGAGATCATTGCTTGGTGCAGGGGGAGGATGCCGCATTACATGGTGCCGAAGACGGTGGTCATCAAGCCGGAGCTGCCGAAGACGTCGACGGGGAAGATTCAGAAGTATATTTTGAGGGAGACGGCGAAGAAGCTGGGGCCATTGGCCTCTGCTCCTCCTCAAAAGAGCAGGATGTAAACATATTGTGTTCTGATTTGTGTCTGAGTCCTACATTGAATTCAGACTGGTGTGTGCGTTGATGGTGTTAAGATCCATACTGAATAAAAATTTGACAGATATGATCATTATTTTGTGATTTTGCAGCGGGATAAAGGTGAGCAGTGTAGATTGTGCCAAATCTGAAAGATTTTCTTTTTCATCGTAGAGCAGAGGTGGTCGGATCAGAAGTCTGTCCATCTCATGACGTGCCAGCTAGCAACCAGTTGTAAATTAAAGCTAAAAACATGCCACGTTGTTGGTACAATATATGAAAAGGTTCAACTATTATTTCTCATTTAGACCTTACTTGTTGGCCCTGCTAAAATACTAAGGAGCAATTAAAAATAATGCTGGAATCTTTTCGATTTTAAAAAAAGGGTTCGTGTAACACAGATTTTGGACGTCCAATCGCAAAAATTTATTTTGTGTGTGATGAATGAGCACTGCGAGAAAAGCCATATCTGACCCATAAGACTGTCAGACTTTCATTGGGTCTAATTTGTATGTTGCTTAGGGCCTGTTCTTTTGCTTGAAAATATAATTGGGAAGGTTGAGAAAGTGTTAAATCAGATGAGAGAGAAATTTGGGTTTGAAAGTTGGTTGTGGGTCCCGCAGTAACTTTCTTGTGTATGTGTGTTCTTTTGGGTTTGAAAGTTGGGATAGAAAGTGAGATGTGGGGTCCACTATAGTTAAAATAATTAAATAAAAAATCAAAATTTAAAAAAAATATCCAAAACAAACCGATTTCATTGGTTGGAGGAGGGTTGCGAGCCCACGTTCCAACTTTCCGCTGTAATCCCTGCGTTTTGCGGGGATTGTATTCGTTGCAATTTGGAACGCCAACGCCGCATTTTCTCCGCTCGAAAATTCCGATCAAAAGAACACACGTTAAGAAAACGGACGAGAGAGAGAAGGATGGGACAATGAATAGTTGGTTTTAGAGGAATCCAAGCCAGCTTCCAACGTAAAGAACATGCCCTTAACAGTAACCCTTTACCCTTAAGGTTTTGCTACAAAGCCCAAGCGGTTACATATAAATGAAGGGTTACAATTGAGAGCCGTTGCAAGAGGAGTCCAAACGGTTCAATGGAAAGGCAGACCTTGAATGGTCAAATCTTTAAGCATCAATTGATCATTGGATATCCACATTGAGGGCTTGTGGAAGTCTTTTAGCATTTCATGGGTCCAATAATTATGTACGCTAATCGAATCATCGATTTGTTGAAATTTAGTAGAAGATAACCACATACCTTCTACGTAGCGGAATAAGATCTGAGGAGAAATTACTATGATTTAGATCAGATTTGGAATCACAAGAGGAAACCAAATGCTATTTTACCATCGAGATTACATTCTTGTCTTTCTTCTTGAGAATGGTTGAGAGAGAAAAAAAAGAACATATTCTTACGTCTCTCATGAGGACTCCCAAGTGGTGTATATATAGGAATATGAGGGAAATGTTTTCTAACGTTAAATATTTAACATTAAAAACAGCTGAGAAATTTCTATCACTTTTGGATTAGGAACCTTAAAATTCTCTCAATTTCAATTATCTACAAAGGTTAACAAAATTGCATATAAGCCACTCAATCCTTCAATTTTTTTTCATTTTAACACATGGGTCAAACCTGTCATGGGCGTGTCCAATTCCAACATTTCCCACTCGCACATGATGGGATTTGTTGTTACAGAAACAACACATGAAGAAGACTTTTCTTACTTGATAACTTGGTCGTGCGACCAATAAGTGAACACATGTAATCTTGTTATACACTAGTTAGAAATGTCTTCTATGTAATCTAATCCTCTAATGCCTCTTTATTGCTTTTAATACCACAGGTCTAATTGTTGTATCAGTTTAAGAATTTCTGATCCATCTTTTTAATTATTTATTTTTGAGGACATACTTACACATCTCCACATTAATATCCTTAATCACACAAATTGGTCAGCCTGTGAGATCATCAAACTTAATATCAACAAACTTAGATTTCCTTTGCACTCAATATCATAAGTCTCAACCCAGCTACTTTCCTAGACATATCCTTTAAGACTGATCACTCGTGGTCATATATAAGACGTATGAGATTAGGAGTTTAAAATAATTTAAAATTCAAATCTCAACATCTCCAACTCACCCAAGGCTAGCGTGCGGCCCAAATGAGCTGGAAATTGGCTCAAAAATTCTTTAAGACGTTTTAAACTCAAATAAATTTTCTTTGACCGAAAATAATTTAAAACGTAATTATTAAAAATATTATAAACCTTGCTAAAAATATAAAAGTGGTCAAATAAACTCCAAAAATTATAAAATAAATATCGGGGTGATCGTGATGACGAAAGTGAGCTAACTAAGAAGACAGATCTCAATTTCGACGTCAAACGACGAAAATAAAAATAGAAACGTCTCCCGTCAAAAGTGAGAATCGCAAAGTCTCATCGAATAAGATTAAATTGTGGGAAAATGACTCGAGAAATGTCGTTCCAAATTAGTGCCACTATTTAATACTCTCAGATACGTTCACGACGGCATATCACAACAAAGTGTTCACAATCAAACAAAGTCTAAAATAAACACATGCACGGCCAAAAGCACGTGCACGAACAAAGTACAACGAAAAGTGGTCGTTACAGAGTATTACCCCCAGAAGCCCAACTCCAAGTCCCCTCCAACCAAGCTGACCCTGCTACCTGAAAAATAGGGAGGAGCACGTCAATGCGTGCCCCAGTAGGAACCAACTTGGACTTGGAACACCGTTCTAAAGTTATTAATCCACAAACAAGGCAAGGAAACTAATGCATGCAAACTGAATAGCGTAATGAAAAGTAAATAGCTAGATAAGGGGATCATACCTGCGATCCATTGTAGAGCTGCTGCAAGAAAGTGGTTAGCACGAATAATAATAATAATAATAATAACAATAATAATAACACGAGGGTTCAAGCAACTAATATCAACTAATGTAAGTGCCTGAGGCATGACACAGAACCACAAAGTACGGGCAAAGGGGAAGGGGAAGTGCTGCCAACGGTAGAAGTAACACACAAATCTTATTTTATTATTCCATAATTGAGTTAATTGGAATTTTGGTAAACTGTGTGATACCAGGACCTAGCAGGACCTAGACTTCACCCCAAATGTGTGGTGAATATAGCACACGACGCAGTGGACATGGGCACTGTATGCCGGGCCTCTCAGCTCCCCCATCCCTGGTAGGAGTGAGGCTCTACAATCCCCCTGACACCTCCACTCCCGGTAAAGGTGAGTGGGTATGAAAATCCCCTCCACTTCCGGTAAAGGCGAGTGTGTGTAAACTCCACACATCACATAAGTATCTCCAAACTTCACAGTCCAGGCCTCATATCTACAATTTACTCAAACCCCACCTAAACCCGGGCTTTGCTAACTGACCCTCATTAGAGAGGACTGAGATTTATTCAATTTTATTAGTTAACATCATAAGTGACATGTTAGGGGGTCTTGATGGCATGGGTATGCACATATCGCCTCATCTGTCCATCATTAGACATAGGATCATGCACTCACGTGTCATGCCCTCAATCACAACACATCGTCCAGTCCCAATTCCAATGTATCCATGCCATTCAAGCCTCTAACTTTACCAATTATCAATGTGGCTCAAGGCCAACACCAACATATACACGTTTCTCAAACTACTGAATGTTGCCTTCATTGAGGCATTTCATCGAACACCTGACGCGCGTCATTCATATCAAAGCAACTCAATAACATTTACATGTGCCGAGGGCATGAACATTCATTTTACCATATAACAATATTAAGCAAGAATAATGATAGCCAATTAACCACAATTAACGAATAAGAATAGCACTTAATGAATTCAGCTTACTGAAATTGCAAGAACAACCATAAAGATCAACACATTTCATTCATTTCTCTTGGGAATTTGACAAAAATATATAAATTAAAGTTGAAGATATGGTAATTGTGGATTTATATATAAAATTTCAGACAAAAATATTAAGTATTTGATTTATGGTGAATTATTTGGTGAAGTGTGTCAAATCTGTTTTTCAGACAGATTTCAGAGCCTGTATTGAAATCCAATTTTGGGCATGTTAGAGGTAGAATGTCGACATATAAGCACTCTGATGAATATTTAGAACAACTTGTTAACTTTTGAACAAGACTAAGAACACAAAATTCCATGATGTGTGCAAGTGTCTAGGCCAAATTTACTAAACAGTGTCATCACTGAAAATCAAACAGACATGTTGTGAAGATGGATTTATTTCTTCTAATTTCTGAATTGAAACTATATCAAAATTTATATTATTTTGGGGTAGAACTTCAAGATCTACATGCTCATATTTTTTTCGAACCCTAATTAGAGTTACAGTAACCACAATCAAGGTAAAATCAGACATCAAGAATTCTGAATTTTAAAGGAGAGAGGTTTGTTAAGAAATTTCGAGGGAAACACATGGAAATTAAATCATGATATTAATTTGATTACCAATACTTCATATTGATAAAACATGGTATACATACATGATAAAATAAAACCCTAATTAAATTTCCAAATCCAATTTGATTCCTACCTCAAACTTGGGGTTTTCCTCTCTTTCTTCTCTTCTTTCATCTCCATCTTCTTCTATCTTGAAGCAAGCTTGAATTCCTTTCATTAGGGCATGTAAATTAGGGTTTTGGAGTTGAAGAGGATGGGGGAAATGGGAGAGGGGTAGCCGGCCATCTAGGTGGGAGAAAAAGAAAAGAAAATGAAAAGGGGAAGGAAAAGAAAACTAAAGAAGAAAGAAGAATCTTTCCAGCTCCACAGGCCTGAACCCTGGTTTTATCACTGCCCTGGCCTGCTCCACAGGCCTCTTCCCAGCTCCAGAAGCACATCCTCTCTTCTGGTTCACAATCTTTTCCTGCCTCTTCGCTGCAATCAGAACCTTCTGATAGGACTCCAAATCAGAAGAAGACACAAAGATCTGAAGATCCAAAGAGAGCCCCTGCAGAAACCTCTGGGCCCTCTCATCAGCATCCTGCACCATCTTCGGTGCGAAACGGCTCAGCCTGGTGAACTCCTGGTGGTACTGGTCCACCGTCAAGCTCCCCTGCTTCAGGTCGATGAAGCGCTGCGCCATCTCCCTCCTGGCAGCCTTCGAAAAGTACTCGTCATCGAATTTGGACTTGAAGGTATCCCAAGATATCGGCTCTTCCAGCATCTCCTCCTTCGTATCCCACCAGTTCCGAGCATTATCTCTAAGCTGCCTCTTTGCCAAGTCAAGCCATCCAACCGGGTCGAACTTCGACATCTTCAGGTTGTCCTCCATATTCCTGGTCCACTCGTCAGCAGCTAGAGGTCCTTCGGTCCCATCAAAGTAAGAGGGGCCCAGCTCCCGAAACTGCTTCGCTCCTGGCTCGAAGCGAGGGACATTCTGGACTGGCTGCGCTACTCGAGCAGGCGGAACATTCCGGGCATTCTGAAACATGCCCTGCTGCACCTGCATCATCTGATGCATCATCCGCATAATCTCCCCGTTGGTGGGCTCTCGGTCCAGCTCCTCGACACGAGGGGGCACACCACCAGCAGCTCCGGTATTCCGTCTTCTAGCCATCTAATGACACAGAAAAACGAAATAATCAAACTCTCAGCCTATGACTCGGGTGTCGAAATTATTTATCGGACATTCTATAATTATTATCGTTGTTTCGAAAATGTTCGCAGTTACAGAAGGGATCGACCTGCATGGGCCACTAACAAAACCTGTCACGACCCGCTTCCCTAAAATGGAGGCGAGGCATGACGAGGCCCGCTCAGGCATGGAGCTGAGAGGCTTCAGCCTGTAAAGCGTCTGGAACAACCACGTAAGGTCCCTGTAATGCGAATCGGAACAAAGATAACAATAATAGAAAGAGACGAATAATAATAAATTATAAATCTCCAAGTCCAGATAATATTTCAACAACCAGAAAAGCCACCATGCTAACAAAAGAGTCCAAAAGAAAGGCCCAGCATGGCCAACAATGAAAGCAACTAACAAAAAAAATGGTGCTACTCACCGACAAACTAACAACAGACTAACAAAGAGAAACGATGAAGGAAACACTAGGACTAGTTACAGGTGTCCTCGTACTCCACGTCAGCAACAGAATCCGGCACAAACTCCATGAACTCGTCGTCCCCAGCTACGGTCTCTGGCTCAGCAACTAACATGCGACACCCAAAGAGAAGGGGCACATGTCAGCAAAGTCTACAAGAATTTGTGCAAGGAAACTAAAAGGAAGGTAAAAGCAACCTAGCAATTCTAGCATGATGCGATGACATGCAGTTAAAGTAAGAGTGCAACAAGTAAAGTAAAGAAAGGTACAAGCATAGCATGGCATGGATGTCAAGTTAGTAAGGAACATTCACAAGGACAAGTACAAGTATAGTAAGCACGTCGTGCACAGAGATTCCGCCCTTTGGCTAGAGAGGCTGTACGGGCTAACTCTTACGCTCAAGTGACCGTTTATCCCTACCCCTCCACGTGTATCGAGCCAGGGTCTCACCTCCGAACACGGAATGCTCGCTTCTGGATCACGAGCCAGGAAGTGTTTTTAACAAGTATGGCATAGGGTTATGCCCACATAGCAGGTGCCTAGCCGGAAACACGGATTGTACAAGTATTTGGTAGCGTGTGCTACGATGCAACATACAAATCAAATGGCATGTAAGAATGCAAATGCATGGCAGATATTCAATTAAAAATGCGTACCGTTAAAGAAAGTAAACGTGACAGGCAAATGCATGACATGACATGACAAAAGGCAGTTCTAGCTTCGTTGTAAAGCTAGAACTTGAAATTGCGCCTAGACCGCTATCATTTCACGGTCTAGTCTCTTTCACGCTGAAAACAAGGAAATGGCCTAAAGCATGGCCTAAAACAAGGTTGGCAAGTTTCACTTGCCTGATACCGAGGTTGTTGATCGACGAGTCTCAAGATCGCTATTCTACAGGGAAATGGGTTCACTGTAATGGCAAAACATAAAATCAGAACTGAAAGATCTAATCTAGATTTGTATTGGAATCCTACAACGTCTAGTAATCCATTTTTATTAGGTTTTCTAAATTACGGTGTGGGTTACAAGTTGATTAAGGACAGGTTACTAGCCGTATACGAAGCGGAAGAACGACGATCAAGACGCCTATGAATCTGCAGGTAGGAGAAGATCTCGTCATATCCGGATTGCCGTCGCCAAATCTGAGCTTAGCACGGCAACGGAAGAGCGGTCCGAGGAGAAGTTACGGCTGAAGGGATCTCCTGCAGCCGATATATAATGGATCTGGAGAATGGAGAATATAGGGGAAAACTGGAGTAAAAGAGAATTGGGGGGGGGGGGGTTTTGGGGTCGACCAGCGGCTCGCGGGGTGGTGCCGGTGCAATGGGGGGGTGAGAGGGAGCACGGGAGGATGAGGAAGGGTAGGAGGAAGGTTGGGGGATGATTGGGGAAGAAAATCGGATAGCAGAAGTGAGAGGAGAAGTGAAAACGTATAGGGTTTAAATAGAAATAAAAAGCGGCAGCTACGACTTAACCTAGGGTTTCTGGGCATATTAGTCGGTCAGTGAAGAGTGGTTGACCGACTAGTTTAGGAACTAGTCGGTCGGTCGTCCAACTGAGACCGACTAAAAGGCAAACAGTGAACATGGTCGACACAGGGTAGACAGATTTAGTCGGTCTGTGAAGGTTCGTCAACCGACTAGTTTGGGAACTAGTCGGTCGGTGAATATTCGTTGACCGACTAAGGGCTAAATGTGATAGACAAATAAGCACTGAGTGTTAGTCGGTCTGAGAAGAAACTCTAACTGACTAGTTTCTCAACTAATCGGTCGATAGTCGTTCTTTGACCGACTAACCGTAAACAGTAACTCGGCTGTCAGAAAGATCTCAGAATTAGTCGGTCTGAGAACAAGTTCTAACCGACTAGTTTGGGAACTAGTCGGTCGATGGATGTGCTTAGACCGACTAAGGGTAAACAGTAACTCAGCTGAAATAATCAAGATGAACTAGTCAGTTCCTGAAGAGTTGCCGACCGACTAGATTGCAATCTAGTCGGTTGGTTCTCCTTCCTGAACCAACTAAGATGCACGAAAACTCTCGAATTGAAGCGCGAAGCTTCGGAAAGGTTCCTATGGCTTCTAAGATCAACCTAGCTCTAAGATATGGATGCTAAGAAGAACGTCCAACAGGGAAAACACACAAGGAAGAGAACAACCATAAACAACCATAATATATATATATATATATATATATATATATATATATATATATATATATATATAATAGCCAAAACATAGATAAAAACCAGTCGTTACAGGGCTTCCCCCAAAAAATTGGCCCGCTAAGGGCTAGGGTTTCCGAAAAACCCTGGGGGGGCCCACGGGGCGCGCCGCCGTGACGGCTGGCTGCGGTGGCGGGCCGCGGCTGCGAGGCCGCGACCTGTAGCTGCGGCAGTTGGCCGCGGCTACAGTGGCCGCGGCAGCGAGGCCGCGGCTACAGGCCGCGGCCACCGTGGCCGTTTAGCCCTTCGGGCGTGCGGAGTATGGATCAAGGTTTGAGGGGGTAAAAACAGATTTTCAAGCATTTAGATCTCTAAAAAACTGATTTTTATTGTTTTTAGACATGCGGATCTAAATAAAAATGTGATTTTTACCGTGGTTTTAAACTTTTTGATCCTAAAACATGCAGATCTATGTGAAACGCAAGTTTAGATCTAAAAAGTTTTGATATTTACCTCTAGATTCGACGAGGGAATCTAGACGATAGTTGGTGAAGGATGCCCTTTTCGCTCCCCGTTGAGAAGATTACGATCTTCTTAGACTGAGCGGTTGATGGATCTCCTTCCTCGCGCGTCGCCGCCTTTTCCAACGAGCGTGATCGTGCTGATAACGTGTTGTGAACGAGAAACAGATTTGGAGAAGGGTTGAGGCTAGAAAACCCCTAGCCTCCTTTATATAGTATTCATAATGGGTACTCATGTAGGTGGATACCCAATAGGCCCAATGGGTCATATTCATAACAGATTAAGATTTAGTGAAAGCGTGGATTCTCGCATTAGTAACAAACAAATCAATAGCTTGATGCGTTTCCCACAAAAATTATGGGTTCTTCCCCTCTATGTGCGCTAGCAAGTACTGTTAAAAAAACATTAAGAATTAATGAGAAAAAATATTACTGAAAACTTGAAACAACTAAGTGAATTCTCAGGGAGATCAAACTTGAAACAACGGAGCGTTGCTCCAGCGGCATAAAGCCATCGCTTGCTGCGAGGCCATCCGGTTTCGATTCCGGGTGCTTGGCGTCCCCGCGCGCGCCGCTAGCCTACTTTCCGAAGAATAAAAAAAAAATAATGAATTAATAACAAAAAATAGTGAGACATTACCCACAGATCAGATTATATGGCAAATTAATACAATGGAATAATACTTCAAAGAATTACGTAGCAATATGTAAAAACTCAAATACATAACTATTTTGGCAATAACCTATCTAACTGAAGGGGTAAACGAAGGGGGAAAAGCAAATCAAAAAAATAGACGACCGTTCAAATCACATAACCTACGACCGACCATTCTATCAATGGAAAAAATAAAAGAAAATAGAAAATTACAAAAAAATCTAATTAACCTCCTAATCAACGATCGCTGTGGCACGCGGAAGAAGCAACTCTGGAGCCTTGGGTCAATTTATCCACGCGCACATCACACAAGACACTTAGAAACCTTCATCGTGGATATTAATGTCGAAGACCGCCAGTTTAGCTTCGACCTTCATCTCTACGTTGAACGACGCGTCGTGATTCCTTCCCTTCACCAGCTTCCATTGGGCAGAGCTATTTTCCTTGCTGCGCGGGTGGAGGTGGGCAGGAGACAACGTGCCGAAACCCAAGGCGTGATTGTAAGAGGAGAGGTTCAAGTGCCCCTCGGCACGGAAGGAGGTGGCCTTGTTTGGGTTGTGGACTTTGACGGTGACGGGATAGATGGCGGATGCGGAGGAGGTCGAATTGCTCGCGACGATGGGGAGGGATTGGACGTGGAAGTGCGGGAGGGATGATGTGGCTAACACCATGACCATGGCTGCCGCAACCGAGGCGACGACGAGCAGAACAAGAAAGACGACGGCGGAGAACGCGTAGCACCAAACACGCTGCCTTCTGGAGGCTGATCGGGGGCGTGATGCAGATGCAGATTCGACGTCGTGTGCTGCAGCTGCTGCTCGAGGGCTGGCCATTGCTTTTAACTTGAAGAAAGCGATGAAGGGGGGCATGCATGCGTCGACTGGATTTATAGTTGCCGTGGAATAACAGAGTCCAGTTCACATCCGAATTCAATAACAAAAGGCTATTAATGATACGAGATTTGATTCCAAAAGGATATCAAATTCCGAAGGCGATCAGCATTGCCAACGAATTCTAATCTACACCGACCTATTTTGAATACACGTAGGCTAATGAAATTCTTGATGAAGTTTGATTCTCGGGCTTGAGAGTTTGTATAATAAAATTAAAGCAGTTCGTGGGAATTAATAATTTTACTAAGTTTATACTTTATTGATGCATCAGACCTTTAATTTGATTGGTTAAGTACTGTACCATATTTTCCTCCACTACAACCCTTTTCTTTCTTTTAATTAAAAAAAATTTACTTGCCTTTGGCCACATAAGATGTGCACGTAAAACTTTGCTCGTTTCGAAATCCTCGTTTGTTATAACTCATTCTTCCATTTTTTTTTGTTAGGTTAGCAGTTGCATGATGACGATGATGATAACTAAATCATAACCTACGAATTTAAAAATAATTAACTAACCCTGATTGAACAAGGGTTTCATAATATAGACAATAACCCAGATAGAATAAGATTTTTGAAGTGAATTCTATTTTCACGAGGTGGCCTTCTGTTACAATATTGGGTCGAGTCACGACTGGTGGCGGAGAAAGATATCTCACAAGTAAAAGAGCTCAAGATGAATACATTGCCTCAGCCCAAATGCCCATATGCCCACATAAGAGGTTAGCCCCTTGACAAGTCAAAGCAACAGCTCATCCACCCGTTGAGCTCCCGAATACTAAGGAGTCTGTTAGTAATGGCGAAAGTAAATGGACGAACATATTATGCTTCTTTTCTGGGACGATGGCACAAAGGAAGGACAGTGGTACCGTCATAATGGCGAGGTCATTATCAACTAACGACACTCAGATGAATCATCACCTATAAGAAGTCACAACATCGATAAGACAAGTACATATCTCAAGACATACGAAAAAACTCAAGTACTCTAACACTCGACTATCTAATTCAACTTTATATTTCTTCCAGAGCTCGGCGAGATAGTGATCGGACGACCTCCTAATAGGTCAGACCTAGTTGTCCCGAGCCTCTATTAGTTAGCCACTGACTTAAGCATTGTAAATGATTTGGGTCGGAACCCAGATTTGATCCCCCCTAACGATTTTCTTGAGTTGTAACCCTTCGAAAATAGCTTGGAGTTAGGTCAAGCTTCAATCCAACAGCTCGAACCTAGTTCTTACTGACCCAGAACCGTCCTTTCTCGGGTCCCACTCTTCAGCTAATGGAGCGCCACGTCATCAAAGACGTCCTTGTTAGCATCCTACCCGTTGTTGGTTGATTTACCCGTCAACAGTTGACGCCATATATGGAAAATAAGAGTCAGCATTCACATCACCTTCTAGCATGACGATGTCGACTCACATCACTAATTAAGGGCCGAAATGGCACGTCCTCTTTGAAAGGGACACCTTGACTCAGCCCGATGCCCAAGTGACTAACGTGATATTGGGTGGACTAGCATCAAACGAATTGGCTGCCTCATCTCGAAGTCAGAGGCACTACAACAAAAATGGCCATTAACAACTTCTAAAAAGGTTGTAATCACTACTACAAAAAAACGCTTGCATAGCGCTTTTTTCACACTTGGATAGCGCTTTTAAGCGCTATCCAAGCTACCGCTATGGTAGCTTGGATAGCGCTTTTATAAGCACTATCGTAGTGGTTTACTAAGATAGCGCTTATAAAAGCGCTATCCAAGCTACCGCTATGATAGCTTGGATAGCGCTTTTTAAGCGCTATCTAAGTGGTTTACTAAGGACTGTCAGTGGCTTCTCATTAGCCACAGACTGGCCGTGGCTAATACGCATTAGCCACAGACTGGCCGTGGCTAATACGCATTAGCCACGGCATATCCGTGGCTAATATTTAAATTTTTTTTAAAAAAATTAGAAAATCAAACAAATCCAAATGGCTACCGGTTGTGGATTAGCATCACCAGATTGCATCCTCTTTCTCCAGATCATTAACAACAGAAGAGGTCCCAATAATAGCATTTTCTCCATCAATCGGAAGACCATGCATCAGATAAATTCAACAGAAGATATCATTAACAACAGAAGATATCTCGATGCAATTTATTGGGGTGAAAGAACTGTAGAAGCAATCGGAAGACCATTAACAGTAAATTCTACATTACATTAGACTCAAATTTTTTTTGATATGATTCAATTAATGGCTGAAACTAATTGTACAGCTAGATAAAAAGATTTTAAAAAATAGGGGTGTACAAAATGACGATACAAAGGAATAGCTGGTTGCATGCCACTTAGTGGTTCTAATGTAGCAATAGGATTTTTAACAATGAAGCCGCCTTCATCTGTTAGCACAGCTGCTGCACGAGCTTTGACAGCTGCATCAGGGTCTTCGAAACAGATGTATCCTGATTCCTCGCCCATACTAAAATCTATGAACTGCAACAACAAAAAGAAAACCAGTAGAATGAATTTGAATCAGACAACCGAGTTGAGGAAATGATTTATACATGTCTCTGAATAGGAATATGAAAAAGAAGATGGATAAAACAAAATCAAATTGAATGCATTCCACTATGCTAATTAACTAAATTATAAAGGACCCTTTAAGCAGAATCATGACAAAGATTTGGTGGCATACATATCTACTTTTTAAAAATCTAAATAACATACAGAAGCATTATTAGCCAACCCCACTGTTCACTATAATAATTAGCGACATAAAGAACTACAGGGTAGAAGGTTTCCCAACCAAGTTTAATAGAGCATATAAACCAACCCACAGGTTTAGCATGATTTGTTAATGTTCCACTGTATTATAATCCCCAATGAGATAAATCATTTTAATAAATTTAATTACAGCATACAAACCTTGAATATTCCTGACATGAATTTAGATTGCCTTTCAATTAAACCCTTGGATATTATTAACAACTGGCTAATTGGATTCAATGACATAAAAGCACAATAAGGTACACTAATAGTCAAAGAACGGACAAAATACCTTAACGGTTCCAAACTTCTGGAAGATGGATCTTAGGTCCTCCCGAGTGATCACTCCTGAACAACCGACCTCTCCTCACTGAATGCAGAAGCACTCCTGAAGCACATGAGCTTGATGATGTGATGCCTAGATCAGAACTGACAGAGCAACAAAGAATTTCTCCGAGATGACCTCTTAAAACATGTATATGGCCTTCGATGCGGTGTTTCCGGGTAATTTCTGAAACGCTGTTTGAGAAGTTACTACCTGCCAGTGGGCTAGTTGGTGTTCTCGCAGAAGTGGGGGAAGCATCTGCAACACTGTTCAATTGAGAAGGCCATGAACGATGAATTTTCCATAGAAAAACCATCGCATCACGGGACCCTGTTACTAAATAATTACTATCTGCTGACAACGCGAGACATGTAACAGCAGAGCAATGTCCAGATGCGGTTTTAATGGTTTTTGCTCCATCTGGCGATATCAACTTGACGGAATTATCAGCATGCCCACCTACACAGAGCAGAATGGTCAGCACAAAATTATAATTGCTCCGCATCATAATTTGTTAAGAGAAAGGAGCAACGTGTTGGGCCAAAAAGTCGTGAATGCTCCATCTTATCCAAGGAGATGTTAATTTTGCTTTCTTCCAGTGAAATCTGATCGGGATAAGCACAAAGGACCAAATCATTCTGGTGTTTAATAATTTGAATAGGATTATTACACAAATAATCTTATCCAAATAGCATCTTTTGTGGCCTCGGATGCTACATTGTATTCAGTTTCTGAAATGAATATGATATAGTCTCTTCTATGGAAACCTTCCAACTCATTGTGCATTCATTCATAATGAATTTATTACTTGACACTGATTTGCTATCATCTATATTGGAATAAGAACTTAAGTTTGTATATCCCTCAGCTTTCTAAGAAGAACTTAACAAAAAACAGAAAACTAAAGCACGGTATTTACTAAATACTCCATGAACATAAACCTGGATTTTACTGATATTTGTCTGGAACATTTGAAGCATATGCGCAGCAGGCCTCCTACATCAATAGCATACACGATAGATCCAATTACTAATCCATAAGGAATCTAGCAATGCACACTCTCACTTCAAGAGTATTTAGTGATAGTCCCTTTGAGAGAGTAAATCCATTATTCATATGTAGAAGTCAGGGGTGGAACTGTGTTGAAGTTGCCCTGGGCAACATCCCATAGCAAGAACATAAAATTTAATTGTTTAATACAAATATCTGTGATCAAATATCTGTGGCTTACATGATCAAAGGTTTAGGGTTCGAGACCTGCTGCGGTCTTTTTAAAACTTATTTGTTTCTTATTATATTATTTTGAATGTTGGGTATTCTTTTGTATCTTGTTTATTCTTAGCAAATCCTTTAGTGTAGTGTAATGCATTTCGAGATTGTTATTACCAGCCAAACTCTACACCTATGTGTCAACCCAAGTTATATGGTATTTTTCTAAGGTCTTTTAGACCTCTCTCATACTCAATCCCATGGTTTCCAAAATTTGAGTTTAAGTTGGTTTTCTTTTTTTATGTTTTTTAATATACTATTTTTTAACTTATTTGTTACTTATTATAATAATAAAATGTGTGAAATTATTTTCATATGCAATTCAAAAATTGCATGTTCTAATTTCTAACTTAAGAAATGAAACCATCATAGATTATATAATGTAGAATAACATCATGTTTATTAATTGATTTTTCAAGTGAGTGAATTGGATGGTGAAGTATATAATTGAGAATGAAAGCATTTACTTCACATCAAGGTTAATATTTTCTTTCAATTTGCATATCGTCTAAACATTTCTTAGCTAGCTAAATAGAGCATATGAAAATGTAAAAAGGATAATAAAATATCACCTTCAAAATATCAGGATTATTCCATGGTCCTTTATCAGATATAAGGCATCCTCCTTTTTCAGAGCATGTGCAAGTCCCACCGAGAAACTCTGGCAGTTCACTGAAAGAAATTATAAAGTAAGATTAAGTATGATATTTGAACATGGGATAATATATAGGCTGCATTAAATTTGTTTTTAAACAATCTTGGGTTCTTCAATGAATGCAAAATTTTCCCAATTACCCCTTCGATCTACCCTGAATTTCAGGATTTCTTTGAAATTTGTTTCAACTCACCTCGTGCAACCTCAATTTTGGTTCAATTTGCAAAATTTTCCCAATTTCCCTTTCCCTTTTGATCTACCCTGAATTGCAGGGATCCTTTGAAATTTGTTTCAATTCACAGAACTTCTGCTAATTTCTGGGAGAGACACGCAGTTTACTCAACCTTAAAACATCTTGCCAGAACTAAACAAACAAAAAACTAACATGATGAAAAATACTACTAACAACATAACAGCACCTGATGTTTCTTGCTGGAACTAAGCCTACAGATATAAGAACATACAGTTATATCAACATTACACAATCCAAATAAGATGCTTCGGATTGTCATCAAAATCGACATCACAATCACTCAAATAAGATGATTCGGTGTGTTATCAAAATCAACAAACTTCCTGGGAATGTTGCTAATAAAAACCCAATCCAAGATTTGAGAGACTTGAATGCAATTCGACTCTGGGGCCACCCTAAGTTTTCAAACTCACCAAAGACGTTTTGCAACAGGTATGATGAGCATCAATCTTACACATGTTGAAGATTACTAGCATCGGATTACCACGAGCATCAATCTTATAATCACGTTGGCAAATAGGAGAAGTTATCGATGCTAAAGACCCAGGATACATGATGCAAAGGAAACGTAAACCTCCTTATCTCACACAAATTGATGCCTAATTTATGTTGTGTTATCTCTTGCTTGAATAATGTTTTCAGGTACAAAAATAAAATGACTAATAAAAAATAAACACCATCAAAAGAAACTAGACGTGCATAATTCAAGAAAACAAGCATCACTTATCCCAGTGCAATTTTCAAATACTCAAAGAACCATAAAGAAACTGATAACAAACAGATTATCCTACGATGTGCGTGTGGGAGAAAAAGTAACACGATTGAATCAAACAACTGGAAACTATAGACCTTTTTGCACACTCACAATACCACATTTGTACAAAAATATAGGCAAAATTGATATGAGTAGGTACAAAACAAATGTTCTAAGAACTTAGACCAGTTTATCAACTAAAACAAAATTGATGTGATCATTGAATATAAATGCATAAATATAACATCTTCATCATTATCCCATCATTGTCGCAATCTAAGCCAAAACCCACACCAAAACGAGCATACAAAGTTATCAATGTGAAAAGTGGATCCAAAAATTAAAAGCAATGTATAATGTTGCAACCAGAATTAAAAAATCTGTATTAACTATTAATAACTAGAAGTATTTCCATCATGGATTTAATATAAGTAATGTTGGTGCTAAGGTTATGGATCAGAATCCCTAAATCAATAATTGAAACAACAAGAGGAAGAAGAAGAAAGATTGAAGAGTCAGTTAAGCCAATTTAATTGGAATACAAATTCTGTCAGACTAGCTAGGACTGCAAACGGTTTCACATTATTAGAATTAGATCCGTACATGTTTCCCTTTAAATGCAGAAAAAGAATAACAAAACTTTCTATCTAGTCAAATACGTATGTAAATTAAGATAGAAATTTTGGATTTTTTAAATATACGGATGCAAATACAAATATTTAATTTGTTGACAAATTGAATATTGTAACCATTGGGATGAAACAAAGAGGGATTTAGTACTGGTAACTCCTTAAAAGCAAGCTTAATAATATAGACATGTTTTAAACCGAAGTTTATATTTATGTTAGATGGATTGAATTGATCAGTACAAGTGTTTTGCCTCAAATAATTTTATAGTGGTTTTACAAAATTCAGTCTAATGTAGTTTTATGAAATTTCAAAAAATTCAAGATGATTTTATAAAGCCATGCCAAACCTTAGTATAATTTTACAAAATTCAGCCAATATATACATCATAAACTATACTTTTAAAACTTTCAACTCATATATTATGAAATTCATACATACTATGTGAATTTTATAGAGACGTATGTATAACATTAAATTTGATTTGAAAAATCAAAAAATTTGCTAGCGAAAGATGCTGTGAAGCAATTAATATGCAACATAAAAGAAAACCCCCAGAATTTACTCAAAAACAATACGATGTTTGAATTAGACCATTCTAAGATAGCAAGATCACCTTGCAACATAAAAGACAGAATTCTCCATCATGAACAATTGGAACCTTGAGACCAAACATAGCTCTCAAATTGTAGGCTATTGCTTTGCCCTGCACACAGCCAGAGTATAACAATTCAAATGCATTAATGCTGATGAATCACAACAAGAAAAGAAATGAAATGAACATGATACTTACTTGACCAAGTTCTTCAGATCTGAGATCAGCGAATGCACCTAGTGTGTCAATAAATGTGATAATGGGAAATCCATGGTGATAAGCATATCTCATCATGCGCAAGTCCTTTCAATAGCTACACAGAACACATGTTGCAAGCAAAGTAAGAACTTAGTAAATAGGTATAAAATAAGACATCAATAATAATCAAACACTATACTTTTCTTAGCCTTCAGCATATACATGTAATTATAATAAGGTATATACTTTTCTGTGTGGGAGAAACAGATTTTCCATTGAATATAGCAAATATGAAATGCATAGAAAGGAAAACCTCAAATCCTCTGGTAGCCATACTCCCTAGCAATAATCAAACTAAATATTCCGATAATACATAGATCTGTCTCTCAGAATTTAATAAAACCCTCTATAATCAGCTATATTTATTTATTACCCATCTAGAGTTGCCATCCAAAAATTACACTAAATATTTTCTTTAGTGTTCCTACCCTTCTGGTGACCAATAAGCATATATCTTTCCCCATCTATGCTTCCAATACCAGTAACAATATCTGGATCATCATATCCAGCATGGTCTGAAATTGACGAGAAAGCTAGCGATAATAGCAAAAATGATCTGAAGAAGAGAAAGCTAGCGATAATAGCAAAAATGATCTGAAAAATTGACGAGGTTTCTATTATAAACGAAATTCCAAGTTTCAAAAATCCTAGTGAAATTTAAACCATAAAAGCCCTGGAACGGTTAAAGTTCAAATTTTGATGAACTTTAGCAGCGTATGATGTATAGATTCATCTAATTACGTACATAATTAGGATTGGGGTTAGATCAATGAAAAGCATTGCAAAGATCAAATTTGTGATAAATTATATCCCCTGATTCTTTGGATGTTGCACAAAAAACAAATTTCGAGCTAGGGTTTTCCGAGAGACGAACCTGTGCTGGATAATAGCGAGCGATGAAGGACTCGATCAAGACATCGGAGAGGCGATGGGTGTTGAGGATAAGAAGGGACGTGATGGAGCCAACAGGTATGCGACCGGAGAGGATGTCGACGATGAGGACATGTGGGGTGAAGAAGAAGGGCGGCCGGAGGAGTAGAGGGCGGGGTGGCGGTGGGAGTGGAGATCGGAGGGGAGATCGCTAGTCTTAAGGGTTTTGGGAGTTTTCTAGGGTTTTGAGGATGGTGGACTTTTGGTAATCAGATGCAGAGAGGATGATTAGAGAGCCTCTGGGATGGGTGGTGGAGGCAGAGGAGAGAAGCGACGAGGGAGTGGAGGGCGATGTCGGAGAAGACGACGACGAGGTCGCTGTTGGGGTCGTCGAGGAGATCGGCGATGATCTGCACTTCTAAGGGGTTTGAAAAAATTGGGAGAGATAAAATGGTCGGTCGCAGCGAGGGCGGGCCTATTTCCTCGCTAGCACGCAGGGGAATTTAGGGGGGTTTTGTTTAAGCGCTATCTATGGTAATTATATATATGCACTAGTTATAAGGGCCTGTTCTTTTGAGTGTAATGGGCTTGGGGAAAGTGGGGGGAGTAAAGGAATCAAGAGAGAGAAAATTTTTGTTTTGTGTTCTTTTGGATGAGAAAGTGGAAGGAGAAAGTGGAGGAGAAATGAATTCCTCATAAAATCCCTCATTTTAGTTTCTTTTTAGAGGGGAATAGAGAGGGAAAGAGGTTTTGGGAATCCCTTTACGCTGGGAAAGCAAAAGAACGGGTTTTGGGAATCCCAATCGGTTTTCCCCCAAAACACTGTTCACAACAGTGAAAAAAGTGGGATTCCCCTCGTTTACACTCAAAAGAACATGCCCTAATCCGTGCCCGCGGGCACGGTTCATTTAAGATTTCCCCCGCGAAATCTTTGTTCCCCGAAAAATTATTTTTACAGCCAAAATTTAACCGCACAATAAAATATTTAGCGGCACGTGCTCCTTCGACGCGGAACAACAAATTTGACGTCGAACAACAAATTTGGCGCTCGCGCCTTCGGAGCGGGACAACACATTATCGGAAAAAAAAATTTAGCGGGCGCCTTCGGCACAGAACAACAAACCTCATAGTATTATTACGCTAATTTGTTGTTCCGCTAAATTGTTTTGTGCTAAATTTTTTATTTTGTTTAATTTAATGGATCATGCCTCTCTATAATCTTTCCCAAGGCACTTTTAATTTCAAAGTTTAGGTTCCCAACGCACTTTTTCCCCAAATTTATTCTCCACAATCTTTCCCAAGGCACTTCTAATTTCAAAGTTTATGTTCCCAATGCACTCTCTCTCCAAATTTAATCTACACAATCTTTTTCAAGACACTTCTAGTTTCAAAGTTTTGGTTCCCAAGACACTTTTCCCAACAAAAGTTAAGTTTTCCCCCAAAAAATTTCACAAAATCCAATCGCAACCATTGATTTACCAAGATCAAATCTCAGCCACTCTTTATCTTGTCCTAGTCAGCCCTAGAATTCAAAAAACTCTGTCAAATGTATAATAGATATTTTTAAATAAAAGTACTTATGTAACGATTAGTACCATAGCTTTAACAAAAAGCGATATGTAAGGTATTACTTAGATAGCACTTTAACAAAAAGCGCTATCTAAGTGATTTTTATCTTAATTTTGATTTATTTTTATTTTTTATAAGTGCAGAAGCGCTATACAAGATCTCACTTAGATAGCGCTTTTTAAAAGCGCTATCTAAGTGGCGTTACCCAAGCTCAAATCTGTAGTAGTGAATAGATGTCAGACAACTTTTTAACAAATGTTGTAATATGCGAAGTTGTAATAGGGTCGGCTCCTTTGACCACTTTTTCTGCATGTTGTAAGCAAAAGTTGTAATAGATAAATATTACAACTTTTTCGAAACGTTGTGTAAACTTCTATTACAACGTTTAGAAAACGTTGTGTATAAAGATATTACAACTTTTAATAAATGTTGTGTAAACTTCTATTACAACTTTTAATAAACGTTGTGTAAACTTTTATTACATTGTTTATAAAATGTTGTGTAAAAGCAATATTACAACTTTTTTTAAAAGTTGTGTAAACTACTATTACAACTTTTATAAAAGGTTGTGTAAAGAGATATTACAACTTTTAATAAACGTCGTGAAAACTATTGTCACGCCCCGCTTCCCAAAAACGTGGCGGCGAAGCGTGAGAAAGTCCGCTCAGACTTGAAGCTACGAAGCTGCAAGTCTGATAAGCGTCAATCACTTTAAACTGCAGGTCCTTGCAACGCGAAACGAAACAAAGATAATAATAACGAAAAGAGACAAAAGAAACATCTCAGAATATCCATAATAAATCTCAACATCGCAGAAAAAGCCACTAGGCTAAAATAAAAGAGTCTAAAAGAGGCCCTAGCATGGCCAAAAAAAGTACAAAGTACAGAAACAAAGTAATGGTGCAAGCACCGACATCTAACAGCAACCTAAAGTAAAAGCAACGCAAACAGTCTCTAAAACTGGTCTCCGGTGTCCACGAACTCCTCGACGAACGTAGGCTCAGGCTCAGCGTCAGCAAACACCTCGTCCTCAACAACTGTCTCTGGCTCAGGGTCTAACATGTGACACCCAAAAGAGCAAGGGGCACATGTCAGCAAGTCTACAAGAGACTTGTGCAAGGAAACTGAAAGTAGGTAAAAGTAAAGCAACCTAGCAGTTCTAGCATGATGCAATGACATGGCAGTTAAAGTAATGAGTGCAACAAGTAAAGTAAAGTAAAGTAAGGTACGAGCATGACATTTAAACATGGCATGAATCATTCACAAGACAAGTACAAGACAAGTAAAGTAAGCACCTCGTGCACAGAGATTCCGCCTTTTGGCTAGAGTGGCTGCGCGGGCCAACTCCTAAGCTCAAGTGATCGTTTATCCCTACCCCTCCACGTGTATCGAGCCAGGGCCTTACCCCCGAACGGGAATGCTCGCTTCTGGAACACGAGCCAGGAAGTGTTATATCTTGTTGGCCTAGGGGTGCACCTAGCCAGACAAGGGAGTACTAGTACAAGTATTGTAGCGTGTGCTACGAATGCGACCTTCAATGTATGGGTGACATGACATGGCAAGTAGTAAAACGTACAGGTGAGAAAAGTAAACATGACAGTTTAGTATGCATGATCAACAGGTTAAAGAGTTGGATCCAGCTTCATTGTCAAGCTAGATCAATTTAGGTGACGGATCTAGTTTCGTTGTCAAACTAGATCAAGTAGGCGTCTAGCCAGCTATCATTTCACTGACTAGTCTCTTTTACGCTAAAAACAATGAAGTGGCCTAAAAACATGGCCCTAAGCAAGAGTTGGCAAGTTTCACTTGCCTGCAAGTATCACGTCCGGGAAACACCGTACAACGAGTCCAAAGTCACGATTCCTACGTGCACAAGTCCACCGGCCTACATCCGTTTTATTAATCTTGATTAGTGAGTGCTAAAACATTTAAAATACTTTAAAAATACTGATTTTAGTCTTGATTAGCATGCATTGGGATGGGGGTCCTAGGGGCGCAAAGCGTTACCTCAACACGACGCGAAAGCTACACTGGCGTCGGGTAGCGACGCCAGGGGTTGGAATAAAAGATCGCGCTCCAAGTCCAGATTCCAATTAGATTCCTCGCTGGAAAGTTCAGAGCAATCAACCGGAGCAACGATTTTAGATTCCAAAGCTAGCACGTGCGACGATGGGCTACGACGTGTCGCAACGTCGAACGCGGCAATTCCTCGAAGAGCAAGCACCTAGGTGGGGCCCACAGTAGTCCTAGGGACCAATGGGGGACCCACAATACCTCTGGGGAACTTGGGGGCCCACGGTGGCAAGTGGTGCGACGGGTGCGGGGTTGCGACGAATGGCTCTCGGTCGTACAGCCTCGGTGCGGGGAATTTGCTCGGTCAGACACTGGGTGACGGGGCTGTGCAGCGCTTAGGTCGGTCGCAGCCTTGGTTCTCTCGGTCGCAGCGGGGAGGGCCGTCGGTTAGACACGGGGGAACGAGAGTTGCAACGTCGTAACGTTGCAACGATGCGGAGAGCGGTCGGTGCGGGGGAACGGCTCGGTCAGACGCGGAGCAGAGCGGGCGAACGGTGCGGGGGTCGGTGCGGTGCAGAGATGCGGGGATGCGGAGCGGGTCTCTCGGTCTGACCGAGAGATCCTATCGGTCGTAGCGGGCGAACGGAGCGGCTGCGATGCAGCGGTGCGGGGCTTGCTTGGTGCGGGGGCGGCTAGCGGTCGGAGCGGGGGAACGGCGCTGATTTCCTCGGTCGTGCGGCAGTTGTTCGTCGCAACGTTGCGACGATTCGTCGCAACGTCAAATTTGGGTTTTGGGAGCGGCTAGGGTTATTTTCTTGCGAAAATAGGTCTTCCTAAAAGTTGTTTATATAGTGTAGATGGGTTGACTAGGTCTAGGGCTAATCCTAATGGGATTAGGAGTTTAAAATAATTTAAAATTCAAATCTCACCCTCTCCAACTCACACAAGGATTTGCTGCGATCCAAATGAGCTGAGATTTGGCTCAAAAATATTTGGAAGTATTTAAAACGTAATAAAATTTTGTTGGGTCGAAAATAATTTAAAACCTAACTTTTAAAAATATTTTAAACCTTGCTAAAAATATAAAAGTGGTCAAATAAACTCCAAAAATTATAAAATAAATATCGGGGTGATCGTGATGACGAATGTGAGCTAACTAAGAAGACGGATCTCAATTTCGACGTCGGACGACGAAACTAAAAATAGAAACGTCTCCCGTCAAAAGTGAAAATCACAACGTCTCATCGAATAAGATTAAATTGTGGGAAAACGACTCGAGAAATGTCGTTCCAAATTAGTGCCACTATTTAATACTCTCAGAGACGTTCACAACGGCATATCACACAAAAGTGTTCACAACAAATAAAGTCTAAAATAAACACGTGCACGGCCAGAAGCACGTGCACGAACAACATACAACGAAAAGTGGTCGTTACATCCTCCCCACCTTAGAATAAAGTCTGTCCTCGGACTTTCTAACATATCTAGTCGTTCTAGTAACTACCCCAATCACGTCACATTTTAATTCAAACCAAGTATAGTCATTACAAGTGCTTATATATGCACTAGGTAGTCAACGTAACACTACCAACACGTATATTTATATACACGTACGTCATTCACTTATACCTATTACAGTCATTCAATTTCATACATGTATTTCAATCATATACATATACGTACATCCCTTATATAGCTACTACTTACCTAGCTCAAAACAATAGTCCAGATACTCACCTAAGATTAGTCTTATACTAGCAAATACAATCATTGCTCTACGTATGGATAGCTATCTATGCACCAACAATATGGGTATACTACTCTCTAATACTTCCTAGTGTACATCCAACATAAAACACATCAGCTCATGTGGTCGCTCCACACCATTATTAATCAAGCTTCACTATATCTAATACACATTCACCTCTACTATAATTTCACAATATATATAGTCATTCAAATGCATTCAAATATTTCACCATACATTCACATTACGTACGGTCCTATAACTGTATTTACGACATGCCACATATACTATAGTCACCAATACTTTAACTAAGCACACACTTACCCGTGCATGGTGCACACCCATACACGCTAACATTTCATCCATATATATACATATATCTACCAATACAACCATATACATACCATAAGTCAATCACACTTAATGTTTAGTCAAGTAATACTCACATAGTTCAATCACTCTATATACTATAATAATAACACAGACATCAGCACACGTATAATTATAATACACTCCCTAATACCTACGCATTCATCGTATAGTCACCCACGTGGAACATATATATTCACACCATAGCCTCCTACCTATTACTAGTGTACCAACACCTATTATTATTATCACACCTAGCATACACATAATTTTACCAGCATATTGCTTCAACCATTATAAGTATCTCCTAATTACATACACCCTATTAGATATTCCCACACTAATTCTTATATACACAGGCATCCCTAGTATGGTATAGCTACCCACACACCAAACTATAACTACTAACATACAAACAACTTCACACATCATGAATAACTCCGAGTATATATAACACACAATAAGCAACCATTAATATACTATGGGAGAGTACACTCATTCAAGCCCACGTACACAACTTAGGTACGTGCACTACGACAACATCACAAGGTCCAAGGGCCCACTAACAACTTAGGGTCGTCACAGTCATTGACGGTCACTAAAGCCTAAGCAGTAGGGGGAGGTCGAAAGCGTGACGAGGGAGGGATCGATAAGCACGAATTCCGATAGGACGACTAAATGGAGACAGCTTGGTTAGGTGGAACAACGAATCAATCGTGAACGCTTAGGTAGAGGAAAGGGAGATGTAGCGATACTTATATAGGATGGAGAAATGAAATAGTATAAGTAACGTAAGCTAACATATGCGAAATTTGAAAACTGTCGTACTTCAAAAGTTGAAATCCTCGTCTGGAAAGAAATATTTGGAGATCGATAAAACGAGTTGTTCAAAATAAGTTTGCGTCGAATATTCATAATAAGAGAAAATGAATTATTGGCTTATCGAAAATCATTAAGAAAAGGAAGTAAATCATTCATATGAACGTTAAGGTCATAGTTTTTAGAAAATATTATACGACGGTAATTTAATATAATTTTGGCAAAATTTTGGAAATGAAATTAAAGTAACTGAAGAATTTATGCTTGTGTTAAACGCTTTCAAAGTCTTTAAGCAATGGAAAGAAAATTTAAAATGATCAATAGTGGAACTACTTTTAGAGGAACCAGGATGTGAAAAAAATTAAAACTGGTATACACAAAACTCTTAGCATACGAGCACAACGAACCTGGTACGGATAAAAGTAATTGAAATTCATTTTAGTCTCGAAATTTTTTCTAAAAGCACGTAGGGTGAGCGGAAAGATAATAATAATAATAACTTGGTAGTAGAATTATCAAAATTGATAGTAAAGCTTTAAAATCAAATCGTGGGGTCTAAATCAGGAAGTGGTTATGAAATAGTAATTTTTACAAAAGTCTAAAATAGGGAAAACGATGAGCATAAAATTGACTTGCTGAAAGCTGAAATCCCATGTGATTGGAAAGTATGCTTAGAAGTAAACACGATGTGCCATTCGAATGGCATAATTTAGAAAGGAAAATTATAAATCGAATTGGGCAAAATAGAAGTATGGTTCAGAATAAAATTAATATATGAAAGGAAAATGTATTTTCATAGGTACAAAAGTGTCGGCTGGGAAAATACCATAAGCTAGTATTCAAATTTTGACAAAAGTTTTAAGAATTCAAGTCAACGAAGGAGTATGAAATATAAGATATATATATATTAAAATTTTGAACAAATTTAAACTTACTGAAAGGGGAGTCGAAAACATACTTTCGGAAAATTCAAGATTTGTAATGGAGAGATTTGAAAATTGACGACGATCGTCATGAGGCGATCTTAGGAATCGAGGCAAGGAAAACGGTCAGATGATCAAAACATACATATGCCTAGGATATGGCCCAGGATACCTACGGGGAAACTCCTACGGTCACCCACTAAAGTTTAAGAAACTTAGCGCTAGGTCTTTCTAATGGAGCTAGGCGGTAGTGAAATGCGCTCAGGTCGGTCCGGAATCTATGAACCCAAACGAACGACTGAAGGAAATTCTAGAAGTCTAATATGGTTAGGGGTAGACAAGGACCACTAAGGTAACTCCTATGGCGATTAAATCAATTCCCAACAAGGAATCTAATTAACAGTCTAATAATCAACCCTATTTTTGCAAACAATCATATGCAAGCAACCAAACATGTTTTAACAAGCCAGGACTAACTAAGGGAAGAAACAACTAGGTCGAGAGTTACCTACGATAACCTCATCCACAGTCTCGCTCTCCACTGCCGTCATCGGATAAGCCTGCTCCATTGGCTGCATGGCCTGCTGAAAAGCCTGCTTCTGCGGAACGAGGGCTGGTCCACGACTTGTAGGTAAATGTGCTCTCTGCTGTAATGGCTGTGCAGCGATTGGTTCCTTCCAAGGCTGTTTAGTCTTCGGACACTCCTTCATAGTATGAGTAGGATCTCCACAAATCAGGCACTGGCCCAGCCTCCTCCTGCACTGTTTCTTCTCATGACCAATCTTGCTACAATGATAGCACACCTTCCGACTTGGCCCAGTTACTGGTGCTTCCTGCTGAGGAATTCCCTCCGATGCTTTCCGCAGTTGATTTGCATGCCGACAATCCTTCGCTGAATGAGTAGCAGCACCACAAATCAAACACCAGCCTAGAAATCTTCTGCACTGCTCCTTAATGTGCCCGGTCTTGCCACAGAAATAGCAAGTCTTCAGAGTAGGTCCGCCACCAACTCGGGTCTGTCGTCTTCTCGCCATCTAACGACATAGAAACGAACAAAAATTTAGACTCAATAGCTTAATGACTTAGATGTTGTAATTTATTTAATGGACATTCCGTTATTATCGTTGTTCCGTTAATTCGCAATTGCAAGATCGACCTGCATGGGCCACCAACAAAACCTGTCACGCCCCGCTTCCTAAAAACGTGGAGGCGAAGCGTGAGAAGGTCCGCTCAGACTTGAAGCTACGAAGCTGCAAGTCCGATAAGCGTCAATCACTTTAAACTGCAGGTCCTTGCAACGCGAAACGAAACAAAGATAATAATAACGAAAAGAGACAAAAGAAACATCTCAGAATATCCATAATAAATCTCAACATCGCAGAAAAAGCCACCAGGCTAAAATAAAAGAGTCTAAAAGAGGCCCCGGCATGGCCAACAAAAGTACAAAGTACAGAAACAAAGTAATGGTGCAAGCACCGACATCTAACAACAACCTAAAGCAAAAGCAACGCAAACAGTCTCTAAAACTGGTCTCCGGTGTCCACGAACTCCTCGACGAACGTAGGCTCAGGCTCAGCGTCAGCAAACACCTCGTCCTCAACAACTGTCTCTGGCTCAGGGTCTAACATGTGACACTCAAAAGAGCAAGGGGCACATGTCAGCAAGTCTACAAGAGACTTGTGCAAGGAAACTGAAAGTAGGTAAAAGTAAAGCAACCTAGCAGTTCTAGCATGATGCAATGACATGGCAGTTAAAGTAATGAGTGCAACAAGTAAAGTAAAGTAAAGTAAGGTACGAGCATGACATTTAAACATGGCATGAATCATTCACAAGACAAGTACAAGACAAGTAAAGTAAGCACCTCGTGCACAGAGATTCCGCCTTTTGGCTAGAGTGGCTGCGCGGGCCAACTCCTAAGCTCAAGTGATCGTTTATCCCTACCCCTCCACGTGTATCGAGCCAGGGCCTTACCCCCGAACGGGAATGCTCGCTTCTGGAACATGAGCCAGGAAGTGTTTTATCTTGTTGGCCTAGGGGTGCACCTAGCCAGACAAGGGAGTACAAGTACAAGTATTGTAGCGTGTGCTACGAATGCGACCTTCAATGTATGGGTGACATGACATGGCAAGTAGTAAAACGTACAGGTGAGGAAAGTAAACATGACAGTTTAGTATGCATGATCAACAGGTTAAAGAGTTGGATCCAGCTTCGTTGTCAAGCTAGATCAATTTAGGTGACGGATCTAGTTTCATTGTCAAACTAGATCAAGTAGGCGTCTAGCCAGCTATCATTTCACTGACTAGTCTCTTTTACGCTAAAAACAATGAAGTGGCCTAAAAACATGGCCCTAAGCAAGAGTTGGTAAGTTTCACTTGCCTGCAAGTTTCACGTCCGGGAAACACCGTACGAGTCAAAAGTCACGATTCCTACGTGCACAAGTCCACCGGCCTACATCCGTTTTATTAATCTTGATTAGTGAGTGCTAAAACATTTAAAATACTTTAAAAATACTCATTTTAGTCTTAATTAGCATGCATTGGGTTGGGGGTCCTAGAGGCGCAAAGCGTTACCTCAACACGACGCGAAAGCTACACTGGCGTCGGGTAGCGACGCAAGGGGTTGGAATAAAAGATCGCGCTCCAAGTCCAGATTCCAATTAGATTCCTCGCTGGAAAGTTCAGAGCAATCAACCGGAACAACGATTTCAGATTCCAAAGCTAGCACGTGTGACGACGGGCTACGACGTGTCGCAACGTCGAACGCGGCAATTCCTCGAAGAGCAAGCACCTAGGTGGGGCCCACGGTAGTCCTAGGGACCAATGGGGGACCCACAATACCTCTGGGGAACTTGGGGGGCCCACGGTGGCAAGTGGTGCGACGGGTGCGGGGTTGCGATGAATGGCTCTCGGTCGTACAGCCTCGGTGCGGGGGATTTGCTCGGTCAGACACTGGGGGACGGGGCTGTGCAATGCTTAGGTCGGTCGCAGCCTTGGTTCTCTCGGTCGCAGCGGGGAGGGCTGTCGGTCAGACACGGGGGAACGAGAGTTGCAACGTCGCAATGTTGAAACGATGCGGAGAGCGGTCGGTGAGGGCGAACGGCTCGGTCAGACGCAGAGCGGAGCGGGCGAACGGTGCGGGGGTCAGTGCGGTGCGGAGATGCGGGGATGCGGAGCGGGTCTCTCGGTCTGACCGAGAGATCCTATCGGTCGTAGCGGGCGAACGGAGTGGCTGCGATGCAGCGGTGCGGGGCTTGCTTGGTGCGGGGGCGGCTAGCGGTCGGAGCGGGGGAACGACGCTGATTTCCTCGGTCGTGCGGCAGTTGTTCGTCGCAACGTTGCGACGATTCGTCGCAACGTCAAATTTGGGTTTTGGGAGCGGCTAGGGTTATTTTCTTGCGAAAATAGGTCTTCCTAAAGGTTGTTTATATAGTGTAGATGGGTTGACTAGGTCTAGGGCTAATCCTAATGGGATTAGGAGTTTAAAATAATTTAAAATTCAAATCTCACCCTCTCCAACTCACACAAGGATTTGCTGCGATCCAAATGAGCTGAGATTTGCCTCAAAAATATTTGGAAGTATTTAAAACGTAATAAAATTTTGTTGGGTCGAAAATAATTTAAAACCTAACTTTTAAAAATATTTTAAATCTTGCTAAAAATATAAAAGTGGTCAAATAAATTCCAAAAATTATAAAATAAATATCGGGGTGATCGTGATGATGAAAGTGAGCTAACTAAGAAGACGGATCTCAATTTCGACATCGGACGACGAAACTAAAAATAGAAACGTCTCCCGTTAAAAGTGAAAATCACAACGTCTCATCGAATAAGATTAAATTGTGGGAAAACGACTCGAGAAATGTCGTTCCAAATTAGTGCCACTATTTAATACTCTCAGAGACGTTCACAACGGCATATCACACAAAAGTGTTCACAACAAATAAAGTCTAAAATAAACACGTGCACGGCCAAAAGCACGTGCACGAACAACGTACAACGAAAAGTGGTCGTTACATCTATTATTACAACGTTTATAAAAAGTTTATAAAAAGGTTGTATAAAGCAATATTTCACTGCCGGCGTATAAAAATGGCTTACAAAAGAAACAGTTTCAATCTTAAACCCAAACGCAAACAATCACCACTTGAATTTATTCAAAGAGTATCAGTTTAAATGATACAACTCTGACTGTATTTCACTGCCCGTGTTTTATTTCAAGCCAAAGATAAAAATACAATAACATGAACTCTGAAATATGAGAAGCAATACGAATCTGAAAGGCAAAACTTAAGGGTATGTTGCGCTCAAAATGCTACTAGAATGAGAATCGAACTGCCCTCAACCAACCAACAAGAGAACATTGACAGATACAACGACGAGGGGACTCCAGACTCCGCAAGCGGTGAGAAAAAGAAATTATCGCGTTTCGTCTTCTAGGTGGCGGAATTCGACAGTGAGATCATCGTTTAGTTTCTTAAACTTTGCTACAAGAGCTTCCTCGCCTTTAGCAGGATCTTCGAATTTCGGGGACCTACAACATTCCGAAAGCAGTGACATGTCTTCAGACAAGCCTTGAGGTATTTCCAACATTTCTGGAATTGCCAATACTTGCACTGGAATTGCATTCCAGATACTAGCATTTATGTTGTTAAATAAAATGAGGAATGTAACCTCAATAAAGCAAGATTAAGGGTAAAACAACCGCTACTTACACCAGCAGGTAGAAAAGGTCGCACAATTTTTGATTAATGACAATGTATGTTATCTTCTGGCCATCAAAGCCAGCGCCTCGCTCAACAGCCTGCAAGAGTCGGTAACGAAAGGCTAGGCTAACAAGATGTCCAAATGCCATGACAAAAAAATAAATAACATTAAATTCAACTGTATGCATAATCAAAGTTGGCTGTTACACCAATCACGATGGATCACAAAACATAATTTCAGAAAAAGAAGAACATTTTGAGGAATGTTAATCTAAGACTACATCACTCGTCGAAATAAATTGTTTTCTTGGAGGTGTTAAGGAAATGTGAGTTCTGAAGATATGATTTCATAACTGACTTCCAATAAAGATATTCACACTACTCTCAGTGGGGTAAGTTCTGTGCAGCTAACGGCAATTCCTTAATAATGAGTAACCGGTGGCATTGATCTTGTTGTTGCAAAACTTGAAGATGTACAAAACAAATTTAAGTAATTTTTTGCATTAACCAACAACCTCATACATTTTGCTATTAGTTTCACACTTTCAGCATAAGCTCATTCAAATGGTCGTCTGACTCCATTTTGATCGCAAAATCAGAGTATCTGGCCATTTCTCTGCTTTATGAATTATGTATTAAGATATGAGAATGATCATAAAACATCAAAGAAAGGTATAGCTTGTAAGTACGAGGCCCATTCTAATGATCATATTGCTTTACCTTAAACTCGCTTTTTGTACTTCCAGATGAGGTAGATGCACACAAGAGAAATGATTTCTACGAAAACTATTATCAATGTGATTATCGCTGGCACGTTGTTCTTCTTCTTCTTCTTATCTGCACATAGAACTGGGCATAGTTAGGATGTCATAAACGGAAGGCAAAGATAAGAAGATTTGCCAATCTCAATATATTGGAGAAGTGGCCTACAAGACAGTGTTTTCTTATTGGAACAAGACTGTTTTCTTTCCAAAATAGCATTCAGCTAACAAACATTTGCAACAACTACTCTTATTTAAAGGATGTAACTTCAAGTTCATAAATTATAGCTGCATGTGGGAGAAAGAACTTGGGACTCTCCATCTTCCATATTTCATTGAATGACTTTTGTTCCTTTATTTAAGCAAAGCAAAATAGTTCATGTAAAAATGCAAAATATTGTCAATTTGAGTTCTTGCTTTGAATCCAATGGTCCCAGTAAGATGACTCTTATCTGTTGGTCATTTAACTTAGAAGAGCAAATTCAGAAACGAGTTGTTCAGGACCATGCGCATCCGCATCCTTGAATAGAACTATCGAGGGCTTTGCAAAATTACTAGTCACTAATAGAGCGTGCGGACTAAGAAGACAGTTGAGAATCATTAATCAGTAAGAGGGCCGAGCCAAAAACTTAGGATTATCAGTAATCAGACAGTTAATACATTTCCTTCATTGATTAAGCACTTCTATATTGCATTATGCAACATCATATGCAAAAACTAATATACTAACATACATGCATTTTCTTACTCTCATTCGTGAAGGGACTAAAACTATTATATTTGCCTAGCAAGTAAAAAAGTTCAGAGAATTTCACAAATTTTTTCATATGATGCCAAAAAAAGGAGGGGCAAAATTAGGTGATGCCAAAAAAAATGATTGCGAAAAAAAAAACAAAAGAAATCAAAAACCCCTTCCCGCATCAGAGATTCGATTTTGCTCTTCGTCTTCCCTTTCGCGAAAAATAGAGAAATGAATTGCGAAATTTGTCGGATCCTAGTTCGGGACTGACGGGGCTCGAACCCGCAGCTGTGATCATCAAAATTTTCATCAATTCACTACAATGCCAGAATCAAAAACCGTAGACTTCATCAAAACGAGCTGAATCCAGGAGAGTGCACCGCAAGATCAAATTTTTTTCAACAGAATCTCCAAATTTCAGCAAAATTAGATTATAGGTTGTGATCAAAACATAAGAAATCGCATGATTCGTGAAAAATAGGGGAAATTTCAATATGCATCAAATAAAATCACAGAAAGTTAAAGAAAAAGATTCGATCACCCCTCAGTGTAATCCGCCTGCAGGAGATCAAGATACGTGTCCCATTTGTTTCCAATCACCTGAGCGAATAACGAAGGCACCATCAAAACCCTAGAAAACCATGTCGACCGACCGAGCGATCGATAATAGCAAACCTTAGAATCCGAAGAGACTGGGATTTCAAGTGACGAACCTTTCCACAAGTGAAGCATCGAACGGTGATGATCATCTTCACTTGTTCGCCTCGCCGCCTTTCGAAGCTTCTGACGGTCGGTGTCTTTTTTGCGAAAGATTGGAACTTGGGGTGTTCAGGGTGGTATGTTTGGGTGAAAGGTAGCAGGGACCAGCGTGCTGCCGTTCTCTCCCGAATGAAGCGTTTGGTAGTATGTAACGAAATTACGCAATTAGCCTTTCTAGGACGAGAATTTGGGTGGGTTAAAATGTATTGTCCACCTCCTAACTAAGGGTGGAGTCAATGGATGCTTCCAGGGAATTAAAATATATTGTCCACCTCCTAACTAACAAGTAAAGGTCAAAGATCATCCAAGGGTTTCCTTCCACCCCTTTTATTCTATCCTTCTGCACATCAAAAGCTACAAATAAGTAACCATTTTTTACAACTATCAACAAAAAAAGTTGTAATAAACATTTTTGACAACTTTCAAAGAAAAAAGTTGTGGTGTCAAAATTAACATTTACAACTATTCACGAAAAAAGTTGTAATAACTATTTTTTACAACTCTCCATGGAAAAAAGTTTTAATAGACATTTTTTACAACTTTCAGAGTAAAAAAAATTGTGGTGTCAAAATTAACATTTACAACAATTCATAAAAAAGTTGTAATAACCATTTTTTACAACTATCCACGAAAAAAAGTTGTAATAAACGTTTTTTACAACTTTCAGAGAAAAATGTTGTTGTATACATTTATTACAACTACCAAATTGAAAACGTTGTCTCATGAAAGTTGTAAATGACTAGTTTTGTTCTAGTGAGGGTGATGACCACAACCGTCGGGCCAAATGACCGAGAGATAATCCACCTCCGATCTCTTTTTCATATGAAAATCTGGATGGTGTCGAGCTACCGTATAATGACACCATTATTATCAGTGCCATCATCTGCACAGCCAAAGTGAGGCGATTGCTCGACTACACGGGTAGTTCATGCGATGTGCTCTTTATGACTACATTAGAGAAGAAGGGGCTTAGCTTGTCTTACTTAGAAAAGTGTTTAGGCCCTGTCATTGGCTACACCGGGCATGCCGCCCCTATCACCGGTGTGACCGCACTGTTAATCACTCTCGAAGAATACTCGTATCAAGTCACTCGCTTGACTAAGTTGATAGTGGTAAAGATCAAGTCGGTATACAATGTGATCATAGGCTGACAGCTCAGTAACTCGATCAAATCGGTGGTCTCCGTCTTCAACCAAACGATCAAGTTTCAAACTTGCCAAGGAGTTGGAAGGGTGAAAAAGGAATTGTAACGACTGGTTTTTAAGTATCTGGATTAATTATATTATATATATATATATATATATGTTTTGGTGGATTTTCTCCTTATGTGTGGTTTTCGTCTCCGTAGCTTTCATTTTTGATCGTTTCGTCGTGATTTTCTGGCTTCTTCCTTGGAATCGTCGATTTTGGAGTAAGTCATTCGTGACAGGCTTCATATCGGTCATATCTTATTGTTAGATCAAGCCTAGGAGTCTTAGGAATCGATCCCGGAGCTTCGCACTCCATTTCGGAACTTTCTGTGCACGTTAGCCGGTACAAGAAGGGGAACCGACCGACTAGATAACGATTTAGTCTGTCGGCAAACCTTCATGGACCGACTAGTGGGCTTTGTTAATTACTAAGGAGTTACTGTTTATCGTTAGTCGGTCTAAGAACATTTGACGACCGACTAGGTTGCAAACTAGTCGGTCAGCAATCGTTCTTTAACCGACTAGCTCTATGATCATTTTTGATACCAAGTACTATTCATTCTTAGTCGGTCTAAGAACGTTCGTCGACCGACTAGATGAGAAACTAGTCGGTCAGTAGTTGTTCTTTGTCCGACTAAATCTAAATCCTATTTTTGTACATGAGTTACTGTTTACACTTAGTCGGTCTGCGTTGGTCAACCGACCGACTTGTTCCCAAACTAGTCGGTCAGTGGTTGCTCTTTGACCGACTAATCAGTGTTAAAACCCTAATTTCTGGGCAGCCGCCAGCTCTTCCTATTTAAACCCCCCCAAACGTTTTCTTTTATTCTTTCATTTCTCCTGAGCCTCCTTCTTCCCCAAATCATCATCCATCTAACCCTAGCCTTCCTCCTTCATCAAGAGCCTCTTCCCCTCTCCATTTTAGCCGGCCATCACCTCTAGGTCGCCGGAAAACCCCCAAAATCTCATTTTCTCCAGATTTCCCCATCCATTCCAGATCTGAACCCTAGGTTCCCCGGATCGTTTCTTCTGTTGCCGTGCTTGCTCGGCATCATTCTTCCGCTCCGATACGGTAATAACTCGATTCTATAATATTCTCTTAACCCATTGTGTTTTTGTGAAACCCTAATAAAACTAGGTTGGATGTTGTTCTAATATTGTTTTGCCATGGCAGTGATCTCATCTCCGTAGTTAGCATTTGTGTGACGGCCTCGTTGATCGTCATCCTCGGTGCTAGGCAAGTGAAACTTGCCACTTAGGGTTTTGGGCCATGTCTTAGGCCATTTGCTTGTTGTAGGCGTAAAAGAGACTAGGCGACGAAATTATACTCGCCTAGGCGCAATTTTAGGAACTAGCTTGACAACGAAGCTAGATCCGACATTTATCATGTTGCATAACTACCATGTCATGTTTAATTTCCATTAACGGTACGCGAATTAATTGTCATGTCATAGCATTCTTTAAGTGTTCCTGTGATTGCGTAGCTCCGCTACACCTTGTGAAATGATTGAGGCTAGGTGCACCCATATGCCAAATGAATTACGCTCCTGGTTTGTGATCCAGGAAACGAGCTCTTGTGCGGGGCAACCCTGGCTCATTTACTGAGCTCGTGTACAGGGACCCTGGCTCATTTACACGTGTGTTTTGGGGTAAGAGTTAAGCGGCCATTCAACTGGGAGTCTGCCCGATCAGCAACTGCAGTTGTAAGGCGTAAACTCTGGGTTTTGGGGTAGTGTTAAGCGGCCAATCAGTGTGAACGTCCAACAGTTCAGCTGTAAGGCGTAAACATCTACAAACAACTTGAAACATGACTAGTGTAAAGATTGAGATTGTTAGTAGCTTGGCTACTCTTGACATGCCCCGATAAATTGTTCTCTTGCACTTATTGTTTCACCATGTCTTACTTGTGCACTCATACCATAACTGCCATGTCATGCATACTATAACTGCTAGGTTGTTAGTTTACCTTACTTTCAGTTTCCTTGCCCAAGTCTTTTAAACTTGCTGACATGTGCCCCTTTACTCTTTTGGGTGACACATGTTAGATCCTGAGCCTGAGTTCATTGTTGAGGACGAGGTGTTTGCGGACGCCGAGCCCGAGCCTGTGTTTGGTGAGGAGTACGTGGATACTGGGGACCAGTCCTAGTGTCTTCGTTGAGTATTCCCCTTTTGTTTTAGACTGCTGTAGTTGTTGGTGCGCAGCACCTATACTTTGTTATGTTGTCCCTTTTGTTGGCCTTGTTCTGGGCCTTTAGACTCTTTCTTTTAGCCTGGTGGATTTTCTGGATGTTGAACTTAATTTTCATGTTGGAAAAATTCTGAGATTTGAGATTTTATTTCTGTCTCTCCTCGTGTTATTATTGTTGTTCCGTTTTTGGTTATAGGGACCTGCTTATGTTTTATTGACGCTTATCGAGTTTGGGGCTTCACAGCTCCACTCCCGTGCGGACCTTTTCACGTCTCCCCTCCATTTTAGGAAAGCGGGGCGTGACATGTTTTGTTGGTGGCACATGCAGGTCCTTTTCTGTAACTGCGATTATCGGAATGACGATAATAATATTAGAATGTCCAATAAACTAAGTTCGACATCCGAGTCATAAGCTATGAGTCTAATTTATTTCGTTTTCTGTGTCATTAGATGGCAGGAAGGCGATTCACCCGTGGTAGTGGTAGTGGTGCGCCCCCTCATGACGAGGAGCCTGAGCGGGAACCCACCAATAGAGAGATGATGTGGATGATGCTTCAGATGATGCAGGTGCAGCAGGGCGTGCTCCTGCAAGTCCAGAATGCTCCAGTTGTTCGAGCTGGTCGGGCAATCCAGGATGCCCCTCGCTCCGAGCCGGGAGCGAAGCAATTTCGGGAGCTAGGTCCCGCATATTTTGATGGGTCTGAGGGTCCTCTGACTACCGATGAGTGGATTCGGAACATTGAGGATAACTTGAAGATGGCCAAGATCACCCCGGCTGGATGGGTTGATTTGGCGAAGAGGCAACTCAAGGATAATGCTCGGAACTGGTGGGATGCGGAAGAGAAGATGCTGGTGGAGCCGATAGCTTGGGCTACCTCTAAGTCCAGGTTTGATGAGGAGTTCTTTCCGAAGGCTGTTAGGAAGGAGATGCTGCAGCGCTTTATTGATCTGAAGCAAGGGAGCTTGACGGTGGACCTGTACCACTAAGAGTTCACTATGCTGAGTTGGTTCGCACCGAAGATGGTGCAGGATGATGATGAGAGGGCTCAGAGGTTCCTGCAGGGACTTGCTTTGGAGCTTCAGAGTTTTATGTCTTCCTCTTATCTGGACTCTTATCAGAAGGTTCTGGTCGCTGCGAGGAGGCAGGAGCTGAACCTGAGTCAGAGGAGAGAACATGTTTCTGGTGCTGGGAAGAGGCCTATGGAGCAGGCCAGGGCGGTGGTTAGGCCTGATTTCAAGCCTAATCAGCCAGCTCAGTTTAAGAGGCCAGGAGGGCCTAATCAGAAGACTTGCCATTTCTGCGGCAAGCCTGGCCACATCAAGGATCAGTGTAGGAAGTTTCTGGACCAATGTTTGGTTTGTGGTGATGCTTCTTATGTCGTGAAGGATTGTCGGCATGCGAATCAGTTGCGGAGGGCACCTGTTGCAGCACAGCCGTTGCAGCAGAGAGTGCCTGTTCTTGCCGGTCGTGGAGCAGCTCTTGTCCCTCAGAGGCATGCCTTTCAGCAGGCTTTTCCGCTGAGGAGGCATGCTTTTCTGATGACCGCCGTGGAGAGCGAGGCTGTGGATGAGGTTATCACAGGTAACTCTCCTTCTAGCTGTTCCTTTCTTATTTGTCTTTGGTTGTTAGATTATGTTGTTTGCTTGAACATGATTGTTTGCTAGACTAGGGCTTGATTGTTAGACTGTTTGTAGGTGTGATTTTGGTGTGCACATTTCCTGCACGAGTTCTCTTTGACTCAGGTGCATCGATGTGCATTATTTCTCGGAGCTTCGTGGAGAAGCATTCCTTGTCGACGTCCCCTCTTTCCAAGAGTTGGAATATCGTTACAGGGAATGACGTGGTCCCGGTGCATCTTGGTTGCAATTCTTGCCCGTTGGTGGTCTGTGGACATGAGCTTTACGCTGATTTCATTGTCCACGACATCATCAACTATGAGGCGGTCCTCGGGATGGATTGGCTTGTGAGCTTCTATGCTACGATCGACTGTTGGAGGAAGAAGGTGGTGTTCGAGATTCCCGTACATCCAGTATTTGAGTTCAGCTGGGGTAGCAGCTCGCTTGGTCCTGTCAGATTTCGGGCCAGGCCGGTGGAGATTGTGGCTATGCAGATGGAGCTGGAGAGGCCGGCGGTTGTGCGGGACTTTGATGACGTCTTCCTCGAGGAGATGTCTGGTCTGCCACCTGATCAAGCTCTGGAATTTTCTATTGATTTTGTTCCGGGAGCGCAGCTGATTTCGAAGACGCCTTATCGTATGGCACCCGCTGAATTGGAGGAGTTGCGGAAGCAGCTGGATGAGCTTTTGCAGAAGGGTTATATCAACCCTAGTGTGTCTCCGTGGGGAGCACCGGTGCTGCTGGTGAGGAAGAAGGATGGTTCGCGTCGCATGTGCGTGGACTATCGGGAGTTGAATGCGATGACCATCAAGAATAAATACACGTTGCCTCGCATTGATGATATTTTTGATCAGCTTGGAGGTTCGAGGGTGTTTTCGAAGTTGGATATGAGAAGTGGTTACCATCAGTTGAAGGTGAAGAAGGATGATGTTCCTAAGACAGCGTTCTGGACTAAGTATGGACACTACGAGTTTGTGGTTATGCCTTTCGGTGTAACCAATGCACCCGCAGTTTTCATGAATCTGATGAACCTGATCTTCTATGACTTTTTGGATAAGTTTGTCGTTATCTTTATTGACGACATTCTGATCTATTCTAAGTCGGAGGAGGAGCATGCATCGCACTTGAGGTCGGTGTTGGAGATTTTGAGGAAGCATCAGTTGTATGCTAAGTTTTCGAAGTGCGAGTTTTGGCTGGACAGAGTTGCCTTTCTCGGGCATGTGGTGACTGGAGGTGGTATTTCAGTGGATCCCGAGAAGATCAGGGCCATCAGAGAGTGGCATGTTCCGCAGTCAGCGTCTGAGATCCGGAGTTTCCTTGGACTTGCTGGTTACTATCGGCGTTTCATTAAGGACTTTTCCCGTATTGCTGAGCCGATGACAAGATTGACGTAGAAGGATGTGCCTTTTGTTTGGTCGGGTGATTGTGAGAATGCTTTTGGTGTTCTGAGGGAGAGTTTGACGACTGCTCCTATTCTTGTTGTGCCTGATCGTAGCGGTGGATTTGAGATCTTTTGCGATGCTTTTGGCAAGGGTCTCGGTTGTGTGCTGCATTAGCACGGGCATGTTGTGGCGTATGCTTCGCGTCAGCTCAAGACTCATTAGAAGAATTAACCGACGCATGATTTAGAGTTGGCTGCTGTTGTGTTTGCTCTTAATATTTTGAGGCACTTCCTGCTGAGTGAGAAAGTGAAGATCTTCACCGATCACAAAAGCTTAAAGTATATTTTCACTCAGAAGGAGCTCAACATGCGACAACGTCGATGGTTGGAGCTCATGGCAGATTATGAGATTGATTTGCAGTATCACCCTGGCAAGGTGAATGTGGTTCCTGATGCGCTGAGTAGGCTTCCAGCGGTGATGATGTTGACTTCGCAGTGGAGATTGCAGCAGGATTTTTGCGAATCTGGTGTTGAGGTTGTTCTTCCTGGAGAGACTTCTTCGTTGTTGTGTATGCAGATACAGTCGACGATCGTGGATTGGATCAAGGCTGGCCAGGCTGAGGATCCGAAGCTGGTGAAGATTCGGAAGCAGGTGGAAGCCGGTCTGTGGACAGACTTTTGATTCATGAGGATGGCTCGCTGAGGTTTGGAGCCAGGTTGTGTGTGCCAGCTGGGGATATTAGAGAGGAGTTGATGGTGGAGGCACACAGTTCGCCGTATTCTGTGCATCCTGGTGGGACCAAGATGTACCAGGATCTTTGTCTGAATTTTTGGTGGCATGGTATGAAGAGAAGCGTGGCTCGGAGTGTAGCCAAGTGCTTGGTTTGCTAGCAGGTGAAGGCGGAGCATCAGCGTACGGCAGGGTTGCTACAACCGCTTCCAATTCCGGAGTGGAAATGGTAACACATCACTATGGATTTCGTGACTGGACTACCTCGGAGTCCGAAGCAGAATGACGCGATTTGGGTGATCGTAGATCGATTGACCAAATCCGTGCACTTTATTCCATTCTGAGTGGGACAGTCCACTGAGGCGCTAGCAAGGAGTATATGGAGGTAAATTCTTTTACTCTCCGTTTTATTCCCTTTTCCTAGTTTAGATAGTGATGTAACGTGAATCGTGCAGGAGATCGTACGACTTCACGGAGTCCCTGTGAGTATCGTGTCGGACAGAGACACGTGGTTCACATCTCAGTTCTGGAAGAGTTTGAAGAAGAGTTTGGGTACGCGTCTGAGTTTCAGCACGGCGTACCATCCGCAGACGGATGGCCAGTCCGAGAGGACGATTCAGATCTTGGAGGACAGGCTGAGGGCGTGCATGTTGGATTTCAAGGATTCGTGAGAGGACCACCTACATCTGGTACAGTTTTCCTACAATAACAGCTTCCAGGCGAGTATTGGCATGGCGCCTCTCGCCGCTCTTTATGGGAGGAAATGTCGATCGCCATTGAGTTGGGATGACGTTGGTGATCGGGAGCTGTTGGGACCTGAGATGATTGTGGAGGCTGTGGATGTTGTCAGGAACATTCGGGAGAGGTTGAGGATTGCTCAGGACTGTTTTTGTTGGGGAATTGGCGGTCCCTTAGGGCACAAAAACTCTAGTCCCGTCCTAAGTCGGACGGAACATAGACAGAAAAACAATAGCAGCGGAAGAAAAACTATGTTAACTAATTAACATGCAGTTAAAACATTTTTAACTTAGCCCTAAGGTCCAAGACCCTATGCCAAGATCTATGTCGACTTGGGATGGATCTGACCATCCCAAGAAGGATCTAGCCTACTGCGATTAAACTAAACTAATGCTAAAAATACTTTAATCACATACCCGGAATCTCAGCCCTGGAGCAGGCGAGATGTTCCGCGCCGTCTTCCGAGCTGCTCCCGTCCCACGCCGAGCCGCTCCTTGAACCGCTCCCCGAACCGCTCCTCGAACCGCTCCGCGAACCGCTCCGCATCCCGAGGCGATCAATCCCCGTGCCGCCGAGCCAACCACGCGCCGAAGAAAGTTTCACGCGAGTGAAACCTCCGCCAAGATTTCAGATCCAGAATCCGAACTCCTTTGTGGCTTTGCTAGAGCCCGCAGGAGTAAGGCAGAAATTTAGGGAGAAGAGAAATTATTAATTTAAGCTTAGATCCGAGCGTGCTCCAACATTTACGAGAGCCGCTCAGATCTAGAGCTTGGGACGAGTTTTGAGAAAGGGGGGAGACCCCTATTTATATAGGCGGCGGACTCTCCCCTTTTCTCAAAATCCGATGTGGGACTAATTATTTGGGTTAGTTAAAATCAAGTTAGTTTGCACTTCAAAAGGTGCAAACTTCCGTGAATTTTAACTCACTCACCGTTGAGCTTCAAGATCGATACAACCTATCAATACGACAAGCGTTCAACGGTGAACGCATAGGAAAAAACCGTTCGTCAATCGGAGTTCGTTTGACCCTCCAATTGAGTGTCCAAAGATCAGCCCTAGGCTTGATTTTCGACTAAAATCAGCCGTCAAAACTGCCCAGTAAACCTAGGGTTCTGCACCCATTGGTGGGGCCCAACAAGTGGGCCCCACAGATTCAAAATCTGCTGACTGGGCGCCCAGGCCCAGACCTGGGCACGGGCGCCCAAGTCTGGGCGCGGGCGCCCAGGCGCCAGGCGCCAGGCGCGGGCGCCCAGGCGCCAGCCAGGCGCCAGGCGCCAGGCGCCAGGCGCCAGGCGCCCAGGCGGGTGCCTGGGCCGGGCGCCCAAGGCGCCCGGCCCAGGGCGCCTGGGCTCCCAGGCGCCCAGGGCGCCTGGGCCCTGGCGGGCCCAGGGCGCCCGCCCTGGGTGCCTGGGCAGGCGCCTGGGCCTGGGCGCGGGCCCAGGCCCAGTGGCCTGGCGCCCTGTCTGATGGGCCAGGTGCCCAGGTCAGATCCTGGTCTGGCCTGGGTTAACCTGGTCTGAATCAGACTGAGCCATTTGGCTGTTTTGGGCATAAGTTGAGCATTTGGCGTCCGATTTGGACGCCGTTCGAACCTGGGTCTAGACCGGGACATTCCCGTCTTACCCGTGAACTATTCCTTGCGTTTATATTATTAAATATTGTATTAAACAATTTAATACACATTTAATCGCTTTTGCATCAAATGCAAAATAGTCCCTATCTAAGCTTAAATTATCATATTGCATCAAATGCAATTATCTCTTCTTTTGCATCAAATGCAAATATTCTCCCTAACTCTTTTCTACCTATTACTAGACGAAGCGTTGCACTCTGTGTGAGACCCTACAGCCTGACCCTTACAACAGGTTGGGCTCGAAGCCCTATACGGCAGTGACCACGAGCAGTGGTTGCCTTCCCTGCTTCAGGAATCATCATTATGTGGTTAACTCATTGACATGAGTATTGTCGGGACCACCTGACTGTTTCCGTGATGAATTCCGCAGTTATAGTCTCTTCTTCTTAAATATGTCGTGTAGATCAAGTCTGGGGTACGGTCAAACTGTCAACCCCAATAACTTGACTCCGGTTAGTTTCTATCGATCTTTGGTCAACTAATGTTGGACTTCTTCCAACATACTCTGCGCAGAGTTTTTACTAAAGACCGAACTAACTCTACGACACTAACTTCCATTGACCGGGAGAGACGAATCCTCTCTTGGTCATTACTCGCCTCGTACGTTTCAGGTGACACCCAATCAAAAGACCTTTCGACAGGCCTTGCCTCGAAGCTAGGTCAGTTGATCTAAGTGGCACCGTTCACGCACAGGTCCGTCAAAATGACCTCAAGTCAAAAGACCAACTATCCTATCATCACTCAGAGTTATCACTGACAGATTGGTCAATATAACCATATGATAACTCTAGTGGATCGTTCAGTGAACTCATTCTAATGAGCACCTGTGTCTCGTCTTCAACTTCGCCAGGTCAAGCGATCATGAGATCATCGCCACCGCTAAACGGTGAAGACTAAGACACAATGGTCTAACCGATGTTTCGATATCCTTGTCTCGGAACATCTACGACCACGAACCATTCTAGACTTATGCTACAGACGGCCAAACATTTCTCCATGATCGAGATACTCATCTCGGTACCCGTTCGACCTTGCATAAAGTCTCAGGACTTTACCTAAGTTGATATCTAATGTTAACTACATTACAATATAACTTAGATAAATTATTACCAAACAGCTTACTGTTATTTCGAACAAGATGTTTGTGCTATTCACACAGGAATAAATGGCCTTGAGGGCATCATATTCCTACATCTCCCACTTGCACTCAGGCCCATTTATCTCGATATCTAATATCGTTTTTACACATAAGTTTTCCCGACTTCATTTGGTAGAGCCTTCGTGAGTGGATCTGCTAAAACCGTCTACACTATAGGCTTAAAGGGTTTCTATGTTTATGTTAGACCAACCCTTTGAATCTTATTCAAATAATTCTCTTGGTCTATCGGAATCTATAATATTTTATTTCCCTGGATCTTATCCAGTTCATCGTACCTTACGATACTAATTTTAAATTAGTTATTGGTCATTACAAATGGCTCATATTTATTTCTGATAAAGTATCAAACTTTTTGATTACTTTGTCAAAATATATGTTCCATCTCTTTGATGTCTCGCATGTAATTTACACGCTCCCACTGACCTTGAAAACTATCTGGCTAATTCATATAAGTTGGTTCGTCTAAATCATATTTAGAAAAACGAACTTATAAGTGAATGCTCCAATTTTCATGATCAACTTAAGCGTTTTACATCGGCTTTGGTCCGAGTAGATCTGTACACATCTGTTGGCGAAACCGGTTTCATCATAATCCGTTTTAAAGAAATTAGGATGAAAACCGTTCTCGTCCAACATGATCGTACTTCACTATTTTCTTTTCCGCACCAATCTTTCAACTTAAAGATTTACTTGCAGCAAGTGAGGATACATTTTCTTTGGGCACATAAACTAAATTCTCAAATTTATTTACGCACACGGACCTGCATCAAGTTTTAAATCGGAGTTACTACTCCGAATTTCATCCTAGAAGTTGACTAAGTCATCATCAGTTATGATGTCTAACTAGACAATTCGTCTCACGAGATTCGAGTATTTTTACAACTTCCTTACGATTGATTTATTGAATATATTGTTGATAATGTCCTCATAGAACATCATTAAAACCTAGGCATTACTATCTGGGACTTAACCCAGATGGAGGATTTAACTCAGAGTCACTTACAATGGATCACACTAAATCTAATTAAGTGTGATTCATACCTTTTAACACACCGATGTGTTAACAGACTCGATCTGAGAGAAAATCACATTTTCTTTTAATTACACAAGATTTTATCTAGCTAAGTATTTGACCATTCGATCTAATCGAATCAGTTTAAATACTTTAGTCATTTCGTTCTTTATTTTATCAGACTTGCGTTTCATCAAGAACACGTGTCTTAATAAAATATACGAATCACTTATTTTGGTTAATCTAGACTCGGGTACATCAGTATGTACTAGACTGAGTTCGACAACTCATTCTCCCACTGTCTCACAGATGGGTTTCGGCCATTGTATCTGAGAGGCTAAGACTCACAAGTGTCCGTAGACTTCATAATACGAGAGGTCAGACCCCTCTTTATGTGACTTGTGAAGCTTAATCTCTTGATACGACCTAGTCTAATTTTACCATATAATTACGCTACTATCTTGTGTATTTATATATTAACATTTAATATATATATATATAGTTATTTACAAATTACTTAACACAAAACATTACTTCAGAAGCAATGTGATGACATTCGTCAAAATGTGTTAAACGTCTTTTGTATAACAACTTATTCCGAAATGTGACATCAAAATATGTAACGTTTTCATTTCCTCCTACTTATGCCTTTACTAATGATAAATTAAACTAACTTTCTCAATTTACTTTCCGAAGTGCCTTCTTCCTTTTCTAAATCACATTTATATATCAACATGAATAAATAGCTATGCAAGCAACTTATGTATCCAAACGCTTGAGCTTTGCAATCTTGAGTGTAGCTCAAGAAGTTGCTTGTCTCAAGATCCGGTTGGGATACATAGTCTTGCATCGCTCATGCACTCGTATTCGACTCAAACGGTTTGATCGAATATTCGAACTTTACGGATCAAAATTGTTTGTCCATACAACCTTGAGGGTAGCTCGACAAGTTGTAGGGAGAAACATACTTTGAATGTCCTATATGTTCAAGCTGCCTCATATAGAGACGAGTGACATGTAGCTTTAATTTATTTGTTGGACCCAGAACTTAATGAAATCACATTTCTTAAGTCTGTTCTTTAGAAGGTCATTTAATGTCAACGAGAATATAGTTTTAATTCTATCAATTAGAATTTAATTTGATATTCAATTAATTAACATTTTTGACCAATTAACTTATTAAAATATTATATTTTAATTCCTACGGTAAACATAGTCTTGCCCTTGTTTTAGCATATGTTCAATATTAAATATAGGTAGATTGGCTTTTATCTATCTATATCCTCCCACTATTTTTACGAACGTTTTAAAGCTTAATAACGAACGATTTAATCGAATTAAAAATAATGGGTAAGAGTTCCAATCACCTTGAGTCTAAACAACCTTGAGTGTAGCTCAACAAGTTGATTGACTCTGCGATCGGAAGATGACTCTTCATCGATCATATCGGATATGACTCTCTTAATCAGTTTTTGCCCCTAGCCATTCGTGATCATGAGTGTGCTCATCCAAATCACCATGTCTAGTCTAGTCGGACCCTTGTTTTCGTGTCTAGCCTGACTTGCCCCTCAGCTCGGTGTATGCACGACACGTCGGTTTGTGTCAGGTCTTAGACTACATCTAGGCAGACTACATCGTTGACTTAACTTACGCCGGCGCTCGGGGTACGAGACGTCGGTTAGGGTTAGTCAAGATTTCATCTTATGTATTTAAGGAGTTGGTTTCTACAGGGTTGCCATGTCACAGCTTGAGTGTATCTCAACAACTATAACACGGGCCCTATAGTTGCTAACCCCTAAAACAAGGAGGGCTACGGCTAATCTTGAAAAAGATCATTAACGTATTTGACTTAGATATAGTCCAGGGTGTCATACAATCATGATTCGCGACATTGCGGTCCAGCGGAACTCAGCCAGGGAATTGACTAAGCCAGGATCACTACCCCTTGGACTAGCAAGGGTTGACCCAGAACTCTTAGCCAAGCACATTGACTGGATCATGGTCCATTGAATGAAGCTTGTCATTTTTGTATGTATGCCATAGACTAAACAGCTTTTATTAACAACTAATTAATCCTATCAACTAGTTGAATCCTTAAATTCAAAATTTTTAGGATTTGTTTAATAACTTTTATTAAGTCCTTATCAACTATAAGGTTCACGTGCTACCCTAATCGTTATTAGGCTTTTAATAAATTTTATTAACAACGCTAGAAGCGAAGTCCTTTAATGAAAATTAATTATAACAATTAGAATTGAAAAATCATTTAAAGGACTACCCTAATCAGGAATTAGGTCTTAATATTGTTGTTAATGATTTATTAAAGCATAGCATGTCATTAAAATTCAAGTAATAAATTTTAATCATTTTTAATGGCTAACCTAAAAGGTTGTCTTGTGTTATCAAATAAGGGACAAGATAAACAAGCCATTGAAATAACTCTACACTAATTTATCGCATAAAGATAGTGCACAACTATTTAACATTTAAATATACTAAGTTTATCGCATAAACAATTTTTAGACCTTTTAAAATCAGTTTTAAAAATATCTTATAAATTTAAAACATTACTTTAAAAATTTTCAATGTTCAAAAATTTATCAAATACAATTTTTAAACATCTAAAATATTTTAAACTTATCGCATAAATTTAAAGCCTTAAAATCAATTTTAAAATTTATCACATACATTTAAAAATACTATTTTAAAATTTTCATGCTTAAAAAATTTATCATATAAAAATTTTAGACATCCAAAATAATTTTAAACTTTTAAAGATTTAAAATTAGTTTTAAAAATTTTAAAACGTCATTTTAAAAATTTTCATGTTCAAAAAAATTTATCACATAGAATTTTGACCTTTAAAAAAACATTTTTAAAATTATCTAATAACTTTAAAAAAATTTAAAAGTACTTAAAAGCATTAACAAGTTTAATGAAATCGCAGTACCTAGATCGACTACACAAACCTAGGCTCTGATACCACTGTTGGGGAATTGGCGGTCCCTTAGGGCACAAAAACTCTAGTCCCGTCCTAAGTCGGACGGAACATAGACAGAAAAACAATAGCAGCGGAAGAAAAACTATGTTAACTAATTAACATGCAGTTAAAACATTTTTAACTTAGCCCTAAGGTCCAAGACCCTATGCCAAGATCTATGCCGACTTGGGATGGATCTGACCATCCCAAGAAGGATCTAGCCTACTGCGATTAAACTAAACTAATGCTAAAAATACTTTAACCACATACCCGGAATCTCAGCCCTGGAGCAGGCGAGATGTTCCGCGCCGTCTTCCGAGCTGCTCCCGTCCCACGCCGAGCCGCTCCTTGAACCGCTCCCCGAACCGCTCCTCGAACCGCTCCGCATCCCGAGGCGATCAATCCCCGTGCCGCCGAGCCAACCACACGCCGAAGAAAGTTTCACGCGAGTGAAACCTCCGCCAAGATTTCAGATCCAGAATCCGAACTCCTTTGTGGCTTTGCTAGAGCCCGCAGGAGTAAGGCAGAAATTTAGGGAGAAGAGAAATTATTAATTTAAGCTTAGATCCGAGCGTGCTCCAACATTTACGAGAGCCGCTCAGATCTAGAGCTTGGGACGAGTTTTGAGAAAGGGGGGAGACCCCTATTTATATAGGCGGCGGACTCTCCCCTTTTCTCAAAATCCGATGTGGGACTAATTATTTGGGTTAGTTAAAATCAAGTTAGTTTGCACTTCAAAAGGTGCAAACTTCCGTGAATTTTAACTCACTCACCGTTGAGCTTCAAGATCGATACAACCTATCAATACGACAAGCGTTCAACGGTGAACGCATAGGAAAAAACCGTTCGTCAATCGGAGTTCGTTTGACCCTCCAATTGAGTGTCCAAAGATCAGCCCTAGGCTTGATTTTCGACTAAAATCAGCCGTCAAAACTGCCCAGTAAACCTAGGGTTCTGCACCCATTGGTGGGGCCCAACAAGTGGGCCCCACGGATTCAAAATCTGCTGACTGGGCGCCCAGGCCCAGACCTGGGCACGGGCGCCCAGGCGCCTGGCGCCTGGCGCGGGCACCCAGGCGCCAGGCGCCAGGCGCCCAGGCGGGTGCCTGGGCCGGGCGCCCAAGGCGCCCGGCCCAGGGCGCCTGGGCTCCCAGGTGCCCAGGGCGCCTGGGCCCTGGCGGGCCTAGGGCGCCCGCCCTGGGTGCCTGGGCAGGCGCCCAGGCGCCTGGGCCTGGGCGCGGGCCCAGGCCCAGTGGCCTGGCGCCCTGTCTGATGGGCCAGGTGCCCAGGTCAGATCCTGGTCTGGCCTGGGTTAACCTGGTCTGAATCAGACTGAGCCATTTGGCTGTTTTGGGCATAAGTTGAGCATTTGGCGTCCGATTTGGACGCCGTTCGAACCTGGGTCTAGACCGGGACATTCCCGTCTTACCCGTGAACTATTCCTTGCGTTTATATTATTAAATATTGTATTAAACAATTTAATACACATTTAATCGCTTTTGCATCAAATACAAAATAGTCCCTATCTAAGCTTAAATTATCATATTGCATCAAATGCAATTATCTCTTCTTTTGCATCAAATGCAAATATTCTCCCTAACTCTTTTCTACCTATTACTAGACGAAGCGTTGCACTCTGTGTGAGACCCTACAGCCTAACCCTTACAACAGGTTGGGCTCGAAGCCCTATACAGCAGTGACCACGAGCAGTGGTTGCCGTCCCTGCTTCAGGAATCATCATTATGTGGTTAACTCATTGACATGAGTATTGTCGGGACCACCTGACTGTTTCCGTGATGAATTCCGCAGTTATAGTTTCTTCGTCTTAAATATGTCGTGTAGATCAAGTCTGGGGTACGGTCAAACTGTCAACCCCAATAACTTGACTCCGGTTAGTTTCTATCGATCTTTGGTCAACTAATGTTGGACTTCTTCCAACATACTCTGCGCAGAGTTTTTACTAAAGACCGAACTAACTCTACGAAACTAACTCCCATTGACCGGGAGAGACGAATCCTCTCTTGGTCATTACTCGCCTCGTACGTTTCAGGTGACACCCAATCAAAAGACCTTTCGACAGGCCTTGCCTCGAAGCTAGGTCAGTTGATCTAAGTGGCACCGTTCACGCACAGGTCCGTCAAAATGACCTCAAGTCAAAAGACCAACTATCCTATCATCACTCAGAGTTATCACTGACAGATTGGTCAATATAACCATATGATAACTCTAGTGGATCGTTCAGTGAACTCATTCTAATGAGCACCTGTGTCTCGTCTTCGACTTCGCCAAGTCAAGCGATCATGAGATCATCGCCACCGCTAAACGGTGAAGACTAAGACACAATGGTCTAACCGATGTTTCGATATCCTTGTCTCGGAACATCTACGACCACGAACCATTCTAGACTTATGCTACAGACGGCCAAACGTTTCTCCATGATCGAGATACTCATCTCGGTACCCGTTTGACCTTGCATAAAGTCTCAGGACTTTACCTAAGTTGATATCTAATGTTAACTACATTACAATATAACTTAGATAAATTATTACCAAACAGCTTACTGTTATTTCGAACAAGATGTTTGTGCTATTCACACAGGAATAAATGGCCTTGAGGGCATCATATTCCTACAGTTTTAAGCATTGGGCGGATGCTAAACGTCGTCCTTTGAAGTTTCAGCCGGGCGACCATGTGTTCTTGAAGATTTCCCTGATTCGTGGTGTGATTCGCTTTGGGAAGCGAGGGAAGTTGAGCCCGCGATACATTGGACTGTTTGACATGATGGAGAAAGTTGGCGAGGTAGCCTATCACTTAGCCTTGCCGCCATCTTTGGAAGGAGTTCATAATGTTTTCTATGTGTCGCAGCTTCGTCGATACATTAGCGATCCATCTCATGCTGTGGATTTCTCGGAGATTACCGTTCGCCCTGATATGACGTATGACCAGCAGCCAGTGCAGATTCTGGACAGGCGTCAGAAGTCACTCCGAAACAAGGTTGTCAATCTTGTGAGGGTGATGTGGTGACATGGCTCGCCTGGAGAGTCTACTTGGGAGAATGAGGATGAGATGCGAGAGCGTTTCCCACTTTTGTTCCCGAACACGTGAGTGTTGGGAAATTCCGAGGATGGAATTTTTCTTAAGTTGGGGAGGATGTAACGACTGGTTTTCATGTATCTGGATTAATTATATTATATATATATGTTTTGGTGGATTTTCTCCTTATGTGTGGTTTTCGTCTCCGTAGCTTTCATTTTCGATCGTTTCGTCGTGATTTTTTGGCTTCTTCCTTGGAATCTTCGATTTTGGAGTGAGTCATTCGTGACGGGCTTCATATCGGTCATATCTTATTGTTAGATCAAGCTTAGGAGTCTTAGGAATCGATCCCGGAGCTTTGCGCTCCATTTCAGAACTTTCTGTGCACGTTAGCCTGTACAAGAAGGGGAACCGACCGACTAGATGACGATTTAGTCGGTCGGCAAACCTTCATGGACCGACTAGTGGGCTTTTTTAATTACTCAGGAGTTACTGTTTATTGTTAGTCGGTCGAAGAACATTTGTCGACCGACTAGGTTACAAACTAGTCGGTCAGCAATCGTTCTTTAACCGACTAGCTCTATGATCATTTTTGATACCAAGTACTATTCATTCTTAGTCGGTCTAAGAACGTTCGTCGACCGACTAGATGAGAAACTAGTCGGTCAGTAGTTGTTCTTTGATCGACTAAATCTAAATCCTATTTTTGTACAGGAGTTACTGTTTACACTTAGTCGGTCTGCGTTGGTCAATCGACCGACTAGTTCCCAAACTAGTCGGTCAGTGGTTGCTCTTTGACCGACTAATCAGTGTTAAAACCCTAATTTCTGGGCAGCCGCCAGCTCTTCCTATTTAAACCCCCCCAAACGTTTTCTTTTCTTCTTTCATTTCTCCTGAGCCTCCTTCTTTCCCAAATCATCATCCATCTAACCCTAGCCTTCCTCCTTCATCAAGAGCCTCTCCACCTCTCTATTTTGGCCGGCCATCACCTCTAGGTCGCCGGAAAACCCCCAAAACTCCCAAAATCTCATTTTCTCCAGATTTCCCCATCCATTCCAAATCTGAACCCTAGGTTCACCGGATCGTTTCTTCCGTTGCCGTGCTTGCTCGGCATCATTCTTCCGCTCCGATACGGTAATAACTCGATTCTATAATATTCTCTTAACCCATTGTGTTTTTGTGAAACCCTAATAAAACTAGGTTGGATGTTGTTCTAATATTGTTTTGCCATGGCAGCGATCTCATCTCCGTAGTTAGCATTTGTGTGACGGCCTCGTTGATCGTCATCCTCGGTGCTAGGCAAGTGAAACTTTCCACTTAGGGTTTTGGGCCATGTCTTAGGCCATTTGCTTGTTGTAGGCGTAAAAGAGACTAGGCGACGAAATGATACTCGCCTAGGCGCAATTTTAGGAACTAGCTTGACAGAAGCTAGATCCGACATTTATCATGTTGCACAACTACCATGTCATGTTTAATTTCCATTAACGGTACGCGAATTAATTGTCATGTCATTGCATTCTTTAAGTGTTCCCGTGATTGCGTAGCTCCGCTACACCTTGTGAAATGATTGAGGCTAGGTGCACCCCTATGCCAAATGAATTACGCTCCTGGTTTGTGATCCAGGAAACGAGCTCTTGTGCGGGGCAACCCTGGCTCATTTACTGAGCTCGTGTACAGGGACACTGGCTCGTTTACACGTGGGTTTTGGGGTAAGAGTTAAGCGGCCATTCAACTGGGAGTCTGCCCGATCAGCAACTGCAGTTGTAAGGCGTAAACTCTGGGTTCTGGGGTAGTGTTAAGCGGCCAATCAGTGTGAACGTCCAACAGTTCAGCTGCAAGGCGTAAACATCTATAAACAACTTGAAACGTGACTAGTGTAAAGATTGAGATTGTTAGTAGCTTGGCTACTCTTGACATGCCCCGATAAATTGTTCTCTTGCACTTATTGTTTCACCATGTCTTACTTGTGCACTCATACCATAACTGCCATGTCATGCATACTATAACTGCTAGGTTGTTAGTTTACCTTACTTTTAGTTTCCTTGCCCAAGTCTTTTAGACTTGCTGACATGTGCCCCTTTACTCTTTTCGGTGACACATGTTAGATCCTGAGCCTGTGTTCATTGTTGAGGACGAGGTGTTTGCGGATGCCGAGCCCGAGCCTGTGTTTGGCGAGGAGTACGTGGATACTGGGGATCAGTCCTAGTGCCTTCGTTGAGCATTCCCCTTTTGTTTTAGACTGCTGTAGTTGTTGGTGCGCAGCACCTATACTTTGTTATGTTGTCCCTTTTGTTGGCCTTGTTCTGGGCCTTTAGACTCTTTCTTTTAGCCTGGTGGCTTTTCTGGATGTTGAACTTAATTTTCATGTTGGACAAATTCTGAGATTTGAGATTTTATTTCTGTCTCTCCTCGTGTTATTATTGTTATTCCGTTTGTGGTTACATGGACCTGCTTATGTTTTATTGACGCTTATCGGGTTTGGGGCTTCACAGCTCCACTCCCGTGCGGACCTTTTCACGTCTCGCCTCCATTTTAGGGAAGCGGGGCGTGACAGGAATCCAATTCAATCCAAGTCATGATATCTCATGTCTACCAAAACAATAGGGACCGAGCAGACCTATCTGGTGGACTTTCTCGATAACAGGGTTAACTTCATATATCATCGATATACTCCAGTTGAAGAATCTGGGCCGATCCCAGTGTTAGACGACGAAGGAAAGATTGCTTCCATTAGGTTGAGACTTCCTGTCGACCTAAATGAAAAATTGGTTGCTCTCTTGAAAGCCAATGCAGATGTTTTTGCTTGGTCATTGGATGACATGACAGGAAATGATTCCTAGGTGATCGTTCACAAGTTGTATGTCAATCCAACCTTCAAACCAGTGAAGCAAAAGAAGATGAATATCGGGGGTGAAAAAATGATGGCGGCTGTAAAAGAAGTAGATTGACTACTGGAGGCAGGCTTCATCAAAGAAGTCCAGTATCCAGGGTGGTTCGCTAATGTGGTGATAGTGAAAAAAGAAAATGGTAAATGTCGAATGTGTGTGGACTTCACCATCTTAACAAGGTCTGTCACAAAGACAGCTACCCCATGCCTCAAGTCTACTATATTGCTGACAATGCATCGAGCTACATTCTCCTGAGCTTCATGGATGCTTTCTTTGTTTATAACCAAATCCAAATGGCCCCCGAAGATGAAGAAAATACATCATTCATCACAGATTGAGAAATTTTCTATAACAAGAAAATGCCCTTCGGATCAAAGAACGCTGGAGCAACAACCAAAGAATGGTGAAGAAGGTCTTCAAATCTCAGATCGAGAGAAATCTGAGCGTGTAAGTCGATGGCATGTTGGTCAAATCAAGAGCTCAATAGATCATATCACCGACCTCTACGAGCCATTTGAGGAGATTCGAATGCACAACCTTAGATTAAACCCTTCTAAGTGTACCTTTAGTGTTCGATCTAAAAAATTCCTTGGTTTCATGATCCTGAACCATGGGAATATGGTCAACCCTGACAAGATCACTGTGCAAATTAATATGAAGCAGCATAACACCATCAAGGTAATCTAGAGGTTAAATGTGTGGATCGTTGTTCTCGAGTGCTTTTTGTCCAAATTAGCAGAGAAATCCTTTCCTTTTTTCCAAAGTCTTAAAGAAGGCCATACCCAACATTAGGTAAAAAAAAGGTTAATGAATGGGATGCAGACTATACGCTAGCTTTCTCCAATCGAAAGACTACCTCTGCAGTCCCCCACTTCCGACGAACCCCAAAGATGGGGAACCATTGAGCATCTAGTTGGTATCTACCCAAGAAGCGGTTAGTTCGGCCCTGGTCAAGGAAGAATCTCGAGTGCAATGACCTATCTATTACACTAGCCAAATTCTTAGAGGGGCCAGGGTATGAAATAGTTGGATTGAGAGGTTGGCTTATACCCTCATCTTGTCGACAAGGAAGCTCCGATCGTACTTCAAAGCTCACCCCATTCTGGTCTTGACTGATACCCCTTCGAACAAAACTTGAAGAAACTGGAGCGGTTAGGCAGAATGCTAAACTGGGGAGTCGAGTTGAGTGAGTTTGACATCTATTACATGTTAGTGGTTTTACCCTAGGCCAAATATTTGGACCTTTATTTGGACCTTTATGTTATGTCATTTTCATTTATAAAATGTTTCTCTTATTGTTATTATTATATTGCTTGCATGTTTCTTTATAATAATGTTTGAATAGCTGTTTTATGTTATTCTAATCATCCCTAGTCATTCATCATTAAAGGTTTAATAAAGAAGTAAGACTAGTATGAGTTTGATTTGATAATTATGAGATAATTATATGTATGGTGATACACATCAAACTTATATGTACTTGTTGGAGAACAGGTACTGGATAGACTCGCTATGAGATCATTACATGGATTAATGTCATAAATGATATCATAATAGTTATGTCATAGAATCCGTAGACCTGAGCTTATCACAGTTTCCTACATATGGAACATCATATTTTGACATAATCAAACGTTATCGTTAATCAGATAATCATAAAGGTTAGGATTGAACATGAAGTAAATTATGCAGAGGAAAGTGAATGCACAAGGTGGAATTTGTCCCTCTCCTATGAGAGAGATATCTAATGGGCCCCTCGATAAGTAGGACTGAGAAATGCATGGTCGTGCTCAAATGAATGTCATTTGATTTTTATCAGTCTATTTAGTAAGCGAGAAATTAAATATTTGAACAATGTATGTATGACACTATCCGTGACTTATGTTCAAATAAGATATCGTGTGACAAAAGGATTATGACATGCTCTATTGGTTAGTTTAATATCGGACTAACGATATTCATATTAATTGGGTAGTCATAATGTCTTGCTAGAGACCAATTATGACTCGTAGGCTTTAATGGGATTAGGCCCACTTCCCATTTGATATGATCCTATTGGGTCGCACACAAAGAACATAATGGATAGGATAGGGTTTTAAACATGATTTCGAATTTGGTTTGAAATTCGCAATAATGCGAAATATCTTAACGGACAGATACTGTATCTTGTTAAGATATTATCCCTAAGATATCGTCGAGTAACAAAACGCGTTAAAGAGTTAACATATAATATACGATATTATCCTAAAGATATCTTTTGTAACTGAAATGCGTTAAAGGGTTAACGTGGAATGCTATATAAGATATAGAAAGAGGATTTTCAGTTTTTACGATTTCAATCTATTTCCTCCGTTTTGAGAAAAACAAAGAGCGAGAGAAAACCTAGTTGCAGCAAAAGAGCTAGCACACTTGCAATTCCTGTTAGTTACGTTCGCGTGTGGATACCAATTGAGGGTGGTCGTCCGTAGAGCCGCACCTATGGTCCGATACATTCAGATCGTCGCAAAGATTAGTAATCTATTCGAATCAATTAGAAACACATGGATCTTGGTAGGTTTCTATTTTCCATCGCATATAAACTAGTTATGCATGATAGAAACCTTAACATTACAAGCCAAGGACAACCATTAAAGGGAAGGCCTTGGCATACTTCATTTTGGATTGCACATCCAATGACACGCCCTCAGCCAAAGAAATGGTTGCTAACTCGGTGACCGACCTTCCCTCAACTTCCTTAACCGATGGCGACCTGACAGCAAATGCAGTAAAAGGAGAAGGGATGTGGATTGTTCAAGACGATGAGTCAACAACTAGGTCGTGCGGTAGAGTAGGCATAGTTATCCAAACCCTCGAAGAGAACATCGTGGATTATGCTCTTCGATTCAACTTCCATACAACCAATAATGTGGTGGTGTACAAGGCTGCATCAGGTTGTCTTGTGCTCTGGGGGCACAGATAGTTCGAATATACATCGTATCCAGCTTGATCATCACCCAGCTACAAGGAGATTATGAATCTCGGGATGAAATGATGAAGAGTCACTTGAGGGTTGCCAAGTCTGACTTATCTAAATTCGAGCATGTAGAAATCCATCACCTGTCCCATCAGGAAACCTCTAAGCTGATGATCTTTCCAAGTTGTCCTTGGCATCACCGTCTAAACTGGGACGAGCTATCTATGTGGAGAACCTCTTGAACCCTAGCACACATGAAGAAGAGCTGTTAAGCATTGACCAAGAGCCAACATGGATGGATCCCATTATCAAGAACCTTATCATGGAAGACGAGCAAACCGACTGAACTGAAGCAAGAAAGTTGGAGAGGAGAGCTCTCAAATACATGCACCATGATGGCTTACTTTACCGAAGGTGTTGTTCCAAGTTTGATGATCTCCCTTACCTCAAAAGCTTAACTCTGCAAGAGGCCAACTATGTCACCCGAGAGATCCACAAAGGCCTCTGCATAAACCATTAGGAATGAAAGACACTATCCTTAAAAACCTTAAAGCAAGGCTACTATTGGCCAACTATGGTCGAGGACACTAGCGAGTATGTGTGAAAATGTCCAGTGTACCAAAAGTTTGCAAACCACAACTCAATCCCTCCCACTGACCACGTTCTAATTATTTTCCATGTCACATTTTCTAAATGAAGACTATACATTCTTGGTCCCTTCACTCTAAAAGGGGGCAGCAGAAGATCTTAATCATGTCTATAGACTACTTCACCAAGTGGATTGAGACTAAACTCTTGGCCAACATTACTTGGAAGAGCGTCAAAATCTTCATTTGTAGATCGATCATCTGTCGGGCTTCTTGCGATCCGCATTCATGGACAATGGAACATAATTCGATAGTGTTAGCTTCAAGGAATTCTATTCTAAGTGGAAGATCCAGTTACACTTTGCTTCTATAGCTCACCCCAAGCCAATGTGTTAGCAGAGGCAGCCAATAGGTGCATCCTAGAACCATTCTGCAAAAAGGTCAGAGACGCCAAAGGCACGTGGCAAAAGATCTCCCAGGGATACTCTGGTCGTTCACGATGACCTATGAGGATTCCACGAGAGAAACACCTCTCATGCTAACCTTTGGAGTAGTGGCGCACCCCGAACTTACACCTAAAATCCACCTAGCGGTATCACAATCGCTAGGCACAGTATGGTTCCTATGTGTTGACTCTGGGCTCTATCCGCAAGCGGACATTGTCAAATTATAGTATATAAGATTGTCGAATCACACAGGGACAGGGACAGTGTATTGGAGTCTCAGCTTATCTTTAGATCTCAGAATGAGATAATAGTCGGTTTACGAAGGTTGGTTATGATGGTATTGTTGGTTCGATATAAAGAGAAGTTAGGGCCTTAGAGATCACTGATAAGACCGTCGGAGGTTGATGTTAGAATGGAATTCTTACGTTGCATTAGATTTAGTGGGTTGATCTCTCAGCTCATACCACTCTCGTGGGTTAGAGCTGAGAGGTATTTCGATGGCTCTCATTGACGCAACGGTGGTAGCCGTGAATATAGTGATATATTTCGTCGGTGGATCCCCTCAAGGAACGAGCCAGGCATGGTCACGAGCCTTATTTGAATATACTAATTCCCTATTTAAATCCTAAAGATACTCCTTAAGCTCATTAATTTTACCGACTGTGGGTATGATCTCAGTACGAGTTCTCCTAGGGATTTGAATGGATCGACCGAAATACTCCCCCTTTATTCCCAACACAACCTAGAAATCGTAATCTACATTTTTTTCCCAGAGTCTTAGGCCTAACCCATCAGCCCTAGGAAAGACTACTCATACGTAGCAATTACAACAAATAAAAATATAGTTTTTAACATAGAAAACATAGAATCAATTGAATCGAGCGAGAAATAAATATCTTACATACCGAAAATGAGAAAGAACGATAATAAATAGAGATCCAAAGAATTTCTGCAGATTCCAAGATGCTAGAGGTAATAAAAATCTAATCTTTGGCCAAAACGGCTTAATTCCAAAACCTAGATCTAGAATACAATAGTTTTTAGATCTCACTCTTAAGCTTAATTAAAAACATCACAAAAACCCCCTCTTGCTCTCGCCCCTAGGAAACGTCAGTCAAAAATACTCTAATACATCGAAGTGGGGTCCCCACGAAAAATCTCAAAATCTAAAGTTTGGGGGTCCACATGTCGATGACCGAGTCGGCTACTCGGGCGAGTAGACGCATGCTCGGTGGAGCAGGTGCCTTAGCTGCTCTTGGCTTGGAGAAGGGGTCCGGGCTACTCGATCGAGCAGCCCGCCTACTTGGTCGAGCAGCCCGCCTACTCGGTCGAGCTGTTGACGTCCCCCAGATGTTTGGTTTGTTTCGCGATCATGTAGGTGCAAGGTGTGTAATAGGATAGGGGCATGACATTTAAATATTTATAACCGCAAGCGCACGGTGTTGTAGTGTGGCTTGGGGATCGAACACATGAAGGCATGGTTGTGCTTGCGTCAGAAGGTACCGAATTCACCCTATGGGTGAGCTAGCCCGAATCGATGGATGGGTTGTCACGGAATGTAAATACGGGGTTAAACAATATAAAGGGAAACCCGGGACTTCGGTTTCCACCCTATCATGTGTTCTCGCTATTACAACCAGCGGATAGGATAACGATCGGGATTAGGGTTTAGTGGTGAGACGTTGCCTCTAAGAGTGATACCAGCGTCCCATGGGCCCGATATTCCGGTCGGTGCCTAAGATGATATGCCAGACTACTCGGGTTCGGTCAGTAGGCATTTCCATGTCCATTAACACTGACCGACTCCGAGAGAACTAAGCTCGCAACGATACCTCCCAACATCTCATCTTGCCGCTCCCGCGTGCTAGGATTCGATGTCTACGCTATGGGCGTGAGCTATGGCTAGGGAGTCAACCACCAAGTTTATTCCCCCTTGGCCCAACGGTCAAAGGCGGTCTTTTTCCCGCCGATGGAAATAAAACACATCGCATAACCAATAGATGCCTATTTCCTATCGGTATCCTAGTCCTATGGACGCATTAGGGAGAACCCACGAAGGGGTTTCCACCAAAATCCCAGATTTGGGAACTACTCACACATTTTATCTAAAAAGCAATATAAATGAAAATCGACGTTAGAAACATAATCAGGCAATTGAAATGCGGTAGTAGTAATGTAATTAAGATAATATCAAAGTTTGACAAAGATCTGAACACTTACAAATAACCAAAAAATTCCAGCCGTCACAATAGGGAAAAAAGACAGAAAAATAATCAGCTCTCATTTCTGAAAACGTAGGGCTTATATATATATATATAGAAAATGACGTCATCCGATTGGTTGAAGTATCAACCGATCAGATGACCTGCTTCGTTCTTCGACAGCACTCTTCAGAAACTTCACCCGGTCACTCGACACGGTCGGTTGGCGGAAGCGCCTAGTCGTTTGGATCTTGCGGTCACCGAGTGAACCGATCGGTTGAGAAATCAACCGATCGGTTGGAAAACGTCACCCAAAAGACAGAGACTTGTGACGTTTTAGCACTGTCAGCTGGCCGTCGGGTGAGCTCTCCGGGTCGTCTCTTGGGAGAATCGGTTACAGATGAACCGATCAGGTGAAGGTCGCCCGATCGGTTGGAATTCAGCTTCAATTTCCCGAGAAGTCTATTGGGCTGAACCGGTCGTCGACCCGGTCGGTTGTTGCTCACTTTGATTCAGCTGCTATCCGGGTCGTGCACACGTGCATCACCTCATTGGTTGGCTGTATCCAACCGATTGGGTAGGGGCTGAAAGATAGCAAACTTGGTCGTTTGACCCCCTGGATCACGCGTGACTCCTTCTGTTGCTTCGGGGACTTATGATATCTTCGTTATGTGTCCCTTACGCGGGCAATCTCCTGCAAACACACAAAAACAAGGAGAAGTGAAAGAAAACTAGAAAATACGAGAAAATGGATACGGGACGGCGGGAAATAACGGAAAAACACAAAAAAGACGTGCGTGAATATATAAAATATACACACACGTCAAAATCCCCCAAGCTGAACCCTTCCTCGTCCTCGAGAAAGACGAGTGAGAGTAGGAGCTCGGAGGGAGAAAATAGAGAGGAAGAGAGAAAAAGAGAACTCTAAATCCTAAATCGCCCATCAGGGCCAACAAAATCAAAAACGCCACACCAAGTGAGCAAATGCCAAATCACAACACTAAACCAAGGAATACGAGTTCAGACAAGAGTCGTGGGCCCCCGCGGTGAAGCGCGAGTGAGTGTGGTCGTGTGCTAGCAGACGGTGTCACTATCTACATGTGCAATAAGCTCCATATACACAAATCCAAGAAAAGACCCAAATATCGATTCAATTTGAAATAAGCGGTGAATATATAGCTCAAGCATGCATGGGAAGAAGGTAAGAATCGAAACGTATCATGTGTCAGGGACTCCACAGCTAGTGACTTGGACATCACCACACTATCGCCTAGATAATAGCTAGAAATTCCCTATTCCAAGTGTTTTCGAAAGCCATGGGGGGTTGAGATGATGTAGAGTAAAACACTCGATGCTAATTCTCGCCTTCCCTTTATTCACGGTAGATAGGAAAACTATTCACATGAGAATTTTTTTGGGTTTTGGGTATTTGTATTTTTTTTGGATTTTTGGCTATACATATTTTTTCTCTTTTCTCTTTTCTTTTTTTTTGGGTTTTTTCTTTTCTCTCTTTTTTTTTGGATTTTTGGATTTTGGGGTATATACACATGTGTACTCTCCTAAGTGGGAGAACGGTACACGACGAGGGGATTTGCACCAAGTAAAATAAAAAAGAAATCGGATTCTAAACACTTGGGCAAATGAGATTTTTCGCTAATCAGAGCATACACTAAATGGGCTATCCTAGTCCTAATTGTGGAATCCCGACACATGCGAGATGAAGCATACGATACACACACACACACACACACACACACATGCATACAGAAGTAGACATGAGAAGCAAATACCGCATATTCAAATCGAAGCATGATAATTTAGGGGTCATTCCTGGACAGGTATATAAAACAAAATCACAAAGTAGAAGCACACCAAACAGCTAGGCACGACGCACGACTCACAAAAAAGCTAAGTGGACCCATGATGCATGAAATGCAAGAGGACTCGGCTTCCTAGGGTTAGTGAATATGATTATTGAAGCCATGATAGGTGTGTGTGATTTTTGTGGCAATTCATCATATGGGGTCATCTCTAGGAGAAAGAGATAAAAAGAAAAAAAGAAAAAAAGAAAAAAAATTAAATCACGATGAAAATGACTCAAAGATGAAGAAAAAGACGCAAATGACGCACGAAGAGCAACTCCCCCAAGCTGATACTTGCATTGCCCTCAATGCAATAAAAGTAAAGATGAGAGGGCAATGAAAGGGGGGGATACACACCGACTCAAAAAGAAATGAAAAACAAGAAAAACACACATACGAAAAAGGAAAATAAAGAAAATCACACAATGCGACATATAAACAGAAAATAAAAGATAGAAAATCACAAGACACAACATATATAAACAAGCACACATAGAAAACATCATACGACAGCAAACAGAAAAAACGACTTCCCCCAAGGTAGACACGACAATGCTAGCGAAATGATATGATCATGAAAATGCATAGATATGCAAGGGGGAGGTCAGAAAACAAAATGGAATCAAATAGCAGGAGAGGAATCGTCCTCGTCCTCCTCGGTGGAAGATGCGGGGGATGCGGGGGAGTGGGCGGGAGAGGTGACTGGTATGCGGAGAAGTGGAGAACGGGGTCGAGGTGATGGGTGGGTGGGTGTGGAGGCGTGAATGATGGGCGGGGTGGTGGTGGTGATGGTGAGTGGAAGTGAAATGGCGACCAATGCGGTGGTAGATGGGGTAGAAGCGGTGATAGATGGGGTAGAAGCGGCGACGGAAGAGGATGGTGGGGGAAGTGATCGCGATCACACCTGCAATTTCTTGCTGCGCACATTTCGGGTTACGAAAGTGGAGGGTGGTGGATCTGTGGGGGCGACAGTGGAGGGAATGGAAACGGTGGAAGTAGATGAGGTGGTGGGAACGTAAGTAGTGATAGGAGGGGATGGTCGCCTAGGGGGTGATGGTGGAGGTGAAGAATGTGATGGTGGAGGGGAACATCGTCGAGGGGGTGAAGGTGGTGGAGAGGGGGTGGTGTGGGAGGAGGAGGTCCGTGAATGTGAATGAGGATGCGGAGGATGGTGGCCACGCCCCTCTCAAGTGCGAGGAAATGCGGGTGAGTGAAGATGGAAGAGGATGGGACCGAGGAGAGGGAGGAAGATGCGCCAGCGTGTAATGCAGCTAACTCAGCCTCAAGACGGAGGCGAGTAGAAGTGGCTTGACGAAAGGTGGAAGTGGTGGTTGTGCGGACCGGAGAGGTGGTGACGGTGGTGGTGGGAACAGAAGTAGGAACGGCACTACTAGGCCCAGCCCCGGGGTCTCCACGGGACGCATGAATGTCCTGCTCGCCTAAGTGGACAGCAGGGGAAGGTGGTCTGTATGCGCCCGGGATAAACGGAAGATGCAACGCCCCTAGAAAGTTAGGATCGGGTGTGAATGTCCAATCTACCACAAGCTGGATAGTCATGCGAGCAGGGTTGGGCAGAATGGTATATGGAGCAGGGGGTGGCCGTAATGGAAAGTGAAACGACCATCATGACGGGGCTTGATCATGTGTATATGCCGCAAGACGTCAAGATCAAGACGTGTAGGTCCTGCGACAGTAGGTAAATCTCAGGGGATGACAATATTAAACTGAGGATATGAAGCTATGATAGTAATAAGGCCCCCACAACAAAGCTTGCCCTTGTCGGCTAATCTCTAGTAGCTTGTGAACAAGCCAAGCACCAGCATGGATGGGAATAACTGGGGCCCTAAAAGAAATCACGTCATCACCACGAACAAAAGGGAAGGTCATGGCCCACAAAATGAAAAGACCAGGGATGGTCACAGTACCTGACTCATCCCTGGGGAAGAATGTGGAGGATATGATTCGGTGGGCCAGACGGAATATGGGGTGATGATGGAGGAGGCCTTGGCCTTACCTCAGGGATAGTGAGCGTGTAGGATGAGGCAGAACCAAAATTGATCGACATCAAATTCGGGAGAATACCCGTAGGGACGGATAGCGTCGTCCCCAAGGATGGGAAAACCAAAGATGTTATTAATGGTATCGAGGTGGGTGCAAATGGTTTTGTTACGAACGTGAAAAATGACGATCGACCCCGACTCACAAACAAGTGAGGATAGAAATTCAAGTGTGAGGGAGGGGTAGGATACCGCGGTGGCGTTTAGGAAAGCTAACCAACCTAAATTGGCGAAAAGAGTCTCCACCTCGGTGAATACCCCGAGATCGATAAGCGTTTAGGTATGGGCAAATTTGGTCGAGAGATGCCCCCGTGCATCAAGTCTATGATAAAAATCTTTTTGTTCTTGGTTCCTAAAGCGGTAGACACGCGGGCCCATGAATGGGTCCTCAGCTGGGATGATAGGTTGGGGTTGGGGTTAGGGTTGTGCAGGCTGTGCAGGAGGAGGGCGTGAGTGTGGTGGACGTGTGGTCTTGCGTCTCTTGCGAGAAGACCCCTCCTCTCGCATGATACCCTTACCCTTATCTTGATCCCGGGCCATGTGGGTGTGTGTGCATGAGTGAATGCAAAATGCGATGAATGCACACGAACACAGGCAATCGAGCAAAATAGGGAAACTAGGGAAAAAAATTTAAAATGGAGCTAAGGATCGAAGTTACCCAGTCGAGATGAAGATCCTTGCTCGTAGATGACCCATTGGCAGTCAAATTCAACACAGCGCAATGAGATGGAGTGTGAAGCCGTGGCGTTTCTTTTCAGCAAAATTTCGAAACGGGGGGGGGGGGGGGGGGGGGGGGGGGGGCAAGTGGGCGAAAACTAGGGTTTTTATGTGGTTAAAATCGAAAATGGAGAGAGGGAGATCGATGGGGGAAAGGAGATGGGGAGTGGAGGGATCGATTGAGGGGGATCTGTGGTCGTTTGCGGGGAGATCGTGGCCGTTTGGAGGAAGAGGAAGGCGAAACAGTGACGGAGATCGAAATCAGGTGAGGGAGATGAACCGGTGAGGGCACTGGGTATTTATAGGGTTTAAGTCGAACCGATCGGGTGAAAACTCACCCGATCAATTGACTATTAGGTCGAAAAATTGCTGAAAAGAGGCTACAGGCGAACTGATCGATTGAGAAATCAACCGATCGGTTGGCCGCTTCACAGTTTTTCCCGAGAATTCAGTGCTGTTCACGCGGTCAGTCACACGACCACGCTTCGTATCAACTGATCGGTTGACTAAATCCAAAATTTTCTGAGACTTCAGCCGTTTCCACACGGTCAGCCACCCGGTCTCACTTTGCTTCACCCGACCGGTTTGCTGGAGAACAGATACTGGCCATTGTCTGATACGTCTCACCCGATCGGTTGAATGGTCACACGATCGGGTGAGGGCTTGTTTCCTGCAAATATTCACAAATGGCCTAAGTCTCTCGACGAAAGTTCCCGTGGCTGGATTTATTTATCAAAATAATAAAAATAAAGCTAAAAATAATCCAAAAAATAAAGATAAAAGTTTAGAGCATGGGTTGCATCCCATGAAGCGCTTTTGTTTAACGTCGTTTGCTCGACGCTCGTAGATGATCTTCATGGTGGACGGGGGTGATGCCCTAAGATTGGCATCACTTCAGATTCAGAGTTGGTGGCCTTTGGTGTCGTCGGGGGTGACAAGTAGACTTGCTCGACGACCCTCCCTTCGTTGATGGAATCCGGGGGCTTTTCCCTTATATTGGCGTCTACCGTCACTCTTTTCAAGATCTGGATCTCGTCTCTGGTGAGCCCCATGGGCTCCTTTTCCTTTTCCTCATCGGATGAGACTTTTGGAATCCAGGAGGGATCGTATGTGATGCATCCGCATTCTCAGCAACCTCTTTCTTTTTCAGACCGTCATGCTCTCCAAGGTCCCCTAAACTGTCGGGGGGATTCCTTGAGAGAATTTCCCAGGCCCCAGCTTCAGCTACTCTCTCTTCCTCTATATCCTGCATATTGCACCCTTGCTCATCAGGAGGATGCTTCATGGACAACCCCAAGTCGAACTCCACGTTTTTGTTGCCGATATCAAGGGATAACTTCCCTTTCTTCACATCTATTAAAACGTCGGCTGTCACGCCCCGCTTCCCAAAATGGACGGAAGCGAAACGTGACGAGGCCCGCTTAGGCCAGAGCTGAGAAGCTCGGACCCAATAAGCGTCTGTAGGGGTACCATTTTAAAAGATTTTCAGGTTCTTGCATTTTTTATAGTTCGAAACAACAAAAGTACAGAAAAGAAATTGCATTCATTAAATTAGAGATATGATATCCAACAAGTACAAGTCTAAAAAGAAGCCTAAGCGTGGCAACAAACTATCTAAAGGAAACGGAAAGTTGTAACCTCTGAAAGTGGCGACTAGAAAGACCTCAAGGTCTGGTCCTTGTCAGGCACGCGCTCTGGGTCGACGTCCTCGGCTTCTCGTACTCCAGTGAGTCTGCCTCGTCCACGAACTCTGGCTGAATACCTGACGTACAGCACCCAAGAAAAGGAACTGTACGTCAGGTAAAGTCTACAAGAAGGGTTAGACTTTACTGCAAGTGCACCAAACTTTAAACAACGGTTTACTGGTTGATTAACATGCTGAGGTTCTTTTACACAACAGTTTACTGGTTGATTAGCATGCTGGGGTTACAACAAGTACAAAAGAAGTAACGTAGCAGGTAAGTAAAGCGTAGCAGGCAGTAGTCGTAGCGTGTGCTACCAACTACGGGACTAACCTACAGGTGTCAAGACAAGACGGGACGTGATGGAAACAAGGCAGGACAAGACAAGTGAGACACGAAAGGGTTCACGCCTTACGGTTTGAGGGGGATCAGACCCTCTTGCCGTGCGCACGATCAACCCAACCCCAACCCCAAGACAAGACAAGACAAGACAAGACACCAGTACAAGGGATCACTCGCTCTAGCTTGGCGAGTGCCCTATTGCCCGCAGGCTGAGAATCAGTACAAGGGATCACTCTCTCCACTTGGAGAGTGCCCTATTGCCCTCGGACTATGTATCAGTACAAGGGATCACTCTCTCAACTTGGAGAGTGCCCTATTGCCCGCAGGCTGTGAATCAGTACAAGGGATCACTCGGCGAGTGCCCTATTGCCCAGCGGGCTGTGCAAGACGGGACGTGACGTGACACGACAGGAAAGGTTATTCTAGGGTGTCCACACACACGCACATACATGATAGCCCTACAGCATCAAAAATTTGTTGTTGTCAGGCTCAGACTTCGTCGTCAAGTCTGAGCCGTCAGGAGCGTCCCGGACGCTATCATTTCACGTCCGGTTCTATACATTCACAGTCTAACAGTTCTAGCAATCTAAGACCAAAGCACGGTCAAAAACGCAAGTGAGTACACTTGCCTGAAATGGCGAGTGTGTCGTCCTCTCGAAGCGTCTCGTCCAAGCGTCTCGTCCAAGCGTCTCGTCCGCAGAAGTCCGTCTGAAATA